>JAOWCC010001210.1:12545062-13145062 GCA_030867875.1 Actinernus sp. WN-2022 | reverse complement strand
TGATACTGGCACCTTTCTAATAAAATAGGTCCGCAATGCAAACATCGGCAACCATTTTTTTTTTTTTTGAGAATATAAATTTGTAACCTCCCATTGTTTAATTTTATTATAGGGTACCTCTCCTGTTGTATTATTTAATTATTATAGGCCAACCCCATTGAGTTTGGAATTACTATGGTCTGCCCCTCTCATTATATTTTTGATTCAATATAGCGTACCTGTCCACTTCGATTATTTAATTTGTTCTCGGAATGTTGACGTTTGACACGCATGCTTTCAGCAAATGTTGAACCAATATTGAAGTAATGTTTCAAGCCTCCAATTCAGACTGGACGGGAATTCCGCGCAATTAGTTCCAGTCCGAGGAGCTATAGGTGGCGTCACTGACATGCGCAGTGTCAGGGTAGTGTGCAATCCGAGCTCCAAAACCCTGATTGCCCCTTCTTTAAATTGTTTTCAAAACACGGACGGATATATACCCCGGCCGGTATACCGCGTACCGGGATTGCATGCAAAATACGGAACATTTCAAGTCGGGACGTGTCATTCGGTAAACAAATCAGCAGATGAAGTACATAGATAAGTACTGAAGTACGAATTAGCGGCGTCACGATGTATGGGAACCTCAGTGCTTGCATGTGGGCAGGCGATCAAAATGCGGCAACAGAAAGTCTTTTTTTTGACAGTAGCTAAAAAAAATTAACCCTAACTGCCTAAAAAAAACTGAATCCTAACTGCCTAAAAAATACTGAACTCCGACCCTGACTGCACCCAAATTATACTCAAATCCTGACCCTGATCTGCCCAAAGCAGGTCAAAACCCCGACCCTACCTGCCCAAACCGAGCTCATAACCCTGACCCACCCCCGCGGCACATACATCATACGTCACAAACAGGAGTACCCCCCCCCCCCCCCCCAGGTGATGCACAAACCACATTTCTGTATAATAAACAGAGGCTATTCAGTGTGTCGTTCCAGTGAACATAACTGAAGTTAATATGAGCCAGTGCCGTTATACTGCCGTTCTGTCTTGACCGGCTAGTTATATAGCGCTAAAACTATGCTCCAACAGTAACCGAGACGGTGTGCTAAAGTTTCAGAAACGACAAAATGGAAACGAGCAATGCTTTTATATTAAACCCGTGTTCAAAGACTTCAGTTCCATTCTAAACAGACAAAATCAATAACAAAATGTATACGGCTGTAAACCGTAACTAGTAGAAATAGGGTACAGGTATATTGCTAGTCATGCATGAAGTTGCGAGTTGCGAGTTGTATTTTTTAATGTAGGGTTAGGATTTGGATTAGCGGTGATGTATTTATAAAACCCAAAATTAGTGACTAGCTCTAAACACCCTAAATGAGCGAGCACCCGTTGTCGACGATTAGGGTATTTTTACTCGGGCTGCCTGTGGCAGCACCGAGTCTTAAAATGCAAGCGGTAATATTTTTTTTGTTCCGTGCAGCAAAATGTGACTTTTGACCCATGTATTAAATTTCAAGTTCACCACCAATCAGATTGCACTGTGCTGGTCACGCAACACTCTCCAGGTTAATTTATTTACATAATTTAATACAGTAAATCAAGATGGTCGACCCGCGAGGAAATTTCTCTCAAATTTGGAGTCCCATCTCTCAAATGTAAGCACTTTAATGTTTTATTTAACTTCACCGTGGCGCTCTTGTCGGAGCCGAAGGACCGCGTTTTTTAACCAGATGGCCAGTGATTTTATATACAACGCGACGACCTGAAGGGGCTGCATGATCAAACTCAAACTCAAAGCCAGGATCCGGCTAATCCACACATATCGAATTGGAATTTAGCGTGTTGCTTTGCTGCTGAAACCAAAGGCTTCTTCGATAGAAATGGCAAGATGTTTGTGTTTTTCTAGGAGGACAAAATATTTCTCGTTTAAGCTTCTCTTTCGCCACGACTTTGTTATTTAATAATAATAACTTTTATTTAAACACGATAAATATTTAAAGCACAAGTGCCTGTGGGGTCGTGTACAACAGAAGAATGTAAAATAACTTAATATATCAATTGGTTCTAAAATATGTGTTGCCTAAAAATCTATATTTAACAATAATATTTATATGAAGAATCCTGCTAAATAACTAAAGTATATATTGACTATAAATGAATCTAAATCTATGTTTAAAATTAATGAATAATAACATTACTATATACGAAATCCTACGAGTAACAGCGCAATCAATAAAATATAAAAGCACCATTACCCTTAGGGGTCATAATTATCGGCCAAAGCGTTCCAGACGATTGCACCTCTATGTGAAATGGAGTGCTTCATATAACAGGTGTTAAACCTAGGAACAGTAATTCTATATTTACCTCTTAAACCTCTACTATTATTGCATTTCGTTATTATAGTGGACATGGATGGTGGAACCTGGTCATTATACATTTTGTAAACCAACTTAACTAAGTGCAGTTTATATGTATCAAAGAGTGATTGAGGCATATCGCGGGGAAAATTATAGATAATTCTTGCTGCCCTAGTATGCAAAATTTCTAGTGTATTAAATTGATCCTTACTCCGACAGCCTCCCCTTACTGGTAACGCGTACGTGATCGATGGTAGTATTACCCTAAAATATAGACCCATTAGTATATGTCTTGGTAAAAAGCGACTTCTTTTGAGAAGGCACAGTTTGTTAGCAAATCTTTTCCTAACATCTGAAACGTGCTTAGACCAGTCCAGCTTATTGTCTACATAAATACCCAGTAGGCGGGTACTTGTGACCCACTTAACTCTATAAACGCCTATTGTTAATGTATTTAATGGACCGTGGAAACCACCTCTAGACATAATCATAGCTTCGCACTTAGAGGGATGTGGCGTCAACGAGTTATTTAAACACCACGTGTATAGCTCATCCAGAGCTTTGTTAAGTGCCACTGTCACTCCATCTATAGATTTTCCAATGCAGTAAATTGTTGTGTCGTCTGCATACATGTAGGTGGTGCCCGATGTGATAACCCTAGGCATATCACTGGTGTACAAACTAAATAATATTGGTCCTAGGACCGAACAATGAGGAATTCCACACGTGATGTGTGCTACATTTGATTGTCTGTCATTAATTATCGTATCTTGCATTCTGTTCTTAAGATAATTTGTAATCCATGACAGAAGAGAGCCACTTATCCCGAAATTATTGTGTAATTGATTTAGAGTGCTTCTCTACTTCCTCCGAACATGAAATAACTGGATCTGGTAGGCTTCTCGATACGTTCTCTCCTATTGTGGCGAAATATGTGTTCAGTATTTCCGCTTTTTCACTGTCGTCTACCGCTAAACTTCCATCCTCCCGCCTTTGGACGAGTTGGACGAGTTGCCTTATTGAGCAAGTTCCAGTAGTCACGCGTATTTTTCACCTCGGCGATTTGATTCTTAAAGAAGAGCTTCTTGGCTCTAATGTCCATCGTAATTTCATTCCTTAACTTCTTATATTTAACCCATGTTTCCTCATCCTTAGTACTGATTGCTTTCTTAAACAGCTTGAATCTCCGGTTCATTTTTAATCGTATCTCTGAATCTCTGTGGATTGGTATACTCAAATATACTGCACAAATTATACCATACAACTGAATAAGAAGTCTTTATCAAAGCCAAACTCAACTTCAACTCAAGAGCAAAGCTGAGAGGGAAAGTGAAACTGAACAGTGTCTTGTCAGGTCATGAATTAAGGTACGGTGAGGTTGAAATGACATTGCGTGTTTATATCTGCATTTCTTTGTCGATTTGTTGACCTCGTGGCGCTGATAGATTTTGCCATCGGACGGTATTCTTGTTTGAGGTACGTTTCGTAGGTTTTATGCCACATTTCATTTTATTCTCGGTCATAATACATAGCAGCGCAAACACCGTGATCTGTAGGCTAACACTAAAATAATTTGGAGCGTGTGTTTGGCTGTCGCTCGCCAAAACGAAGCCAGAAATACCGGAGAAATAAACATTCAGCACAGAATAATTTATGATGAGCGAAGCAATATTCAACTCTCAAGGTAAACTTAAACAAGAATCCTCTCACGGCCAAGGTTTTGGTTCGAGAAATTAAAGGCTTCCAACAGTTCCCTTTATAGTTCTGTAATATAATGAGCAGACTGCAGTTTTTGGAAGGAGGGTAAAAGCTTTTAAATATAGCTAGATAACCAACAGGCATTTCAGTTAATAAATACCAATATGGACGCGAGCTGCGATAAAGAGCCGCAGGGTAGAATGAACAGTAGAGAAATATAGTGATAGCTCCATCATAGGCGGACACGATACAACTTATAATATGGGACAAATATAAACATACATTTGAGACACTCATTTATTAGTACTCTGAACCTGGAGAACAGCAGACTAAATTGTAAGCGTGCGTTACATGAATAGGTAGAGGTCAACTTCTTTAATTTACATACACGAGAAAAACAAAAATATTAAATTACATATATATAGAATGAATGTCACCGCGTTACCGGCCACTCCTAAAGACTGCTAAATTCAGCTAATAATTCTTCCCTTCGGTTATTACTAAAAGGATTTCAAATGAAAGTGTATTTCATCTTCAATCTCATGTGGCCCGAGTGAAAGCCCAGATGGGCTCTTGTTAAATGTAGGGATAGTTCATATATATAGGGAGAACGAAGAAGCATGTGTTGTTTAGTGATCTAGTCCTAAAAACTCATATTAGTGACTAGCTCTAAACACCATAAATTCAGTGAGCTAAATGAGTGAGCACCCGTGTAACGTACTAAGACGTTTAATGGAATGAATCAACTTCAATCAGTATTTAATTACATATAGCTGTGGTAGCATGGTGATCACATGTTGTCTATTATTAGAGGTGTCATAGTAGCCTAATCAAATACGTAAATCACGTAACAACCGTTGTTGACGGTTAGGGTATTTTTAAATGTAGGGTTAGGATTTTGGATTCGCAATCGATTTGCTATTGCGCTTTCTGTCCGATCTCTTCGAGGGAACAAACACGCTTATTGTCCTCGACGACTGCGCGGCATCCGAGGACGTCAACAAGAGATCCAATCAGCTCGTTAATCTTGCATTTAGTGCAAGGCACGCAGGCATCAGCGTGTGGGCGATAACGCAGCAGCTCACAAGCATAACGAAGCCCTTCCGTGAAAACATTGCAGCCTTAATTGGTGTTGTTCTACACTCCGAGTAAAGTCGACATGAAAGCAATCCTGCATGACTATATATATGGCGCAGTTATCGGAGGAGCAGATGAAGGAGTACATGAAGGCCTTAAGAACCCACCCGTTTTCTAAGCTTGTGTTCTCTTTACGTCACCCATATTCCGTGGCTTTGCTATAGCGAGGCTGTGAGTTAAAGGTTGATCCCCCCTTTGTTATACCACAGCGTAGCTACGGCCACACCGTGGGTATTGAACAAGCAACGATGGCGGACGAATATTTTGAGAGTTTGCTGACCGACACACCCAATACACCGTCTGTTCGGGATGTGGAGGTACTGGATGGAGAAACAGAAGGTACGCGAGAACAGCTGGCGGGTCTTGTTGCGTCAGGGAAGTGTAGAGAGATGGTGAGCAAGGAATTCACACACGACGACATAAAGCGTTTGAACCCCGACGATGTCAGGAAATACCAGAAGCGCTACGAGACGGCCCTGGCGAGTCGTGTAACGGACGCACTGGCTGACAGTTTCCTAAAGCTGACCACTAAGCTAATGGGAATGGCGCTCCCAATCGATAGCATTGAGCAACTCCACAACGACCTGCTGTCCGATTATATCATTAACCAAGAGTTGCGCATGATCTGTGGAAGCCTCTCTCTCCGTTGCGGCCGTCTTATGGCCCTAGCTGTAGGTGCCCTGCACGTAGCGCGGCACGTCGACGTCAAACCGGCGAGCTCCACAGGCCATGCAGAAGATGTCGAGCTTCCGGACCCAGAGTAGCCGCCGATTTAAATGGTTGGCCTTTTTTTGGCATAAGAAGAATGGAAGAACCTGAACAAGAATCTGATGAGCAACCTGCGCAGAAAATTGTGCAAGTTCAAGAGCGAAACACAAGTCCAGATCCTCCCGCTACGAGACCTAAACATCCGGGAAGGATAGAGGCAGGAAAGCGTTTGGCAGAATGGAATCGACTGAATCGCGCAAAGAAGAAGGCTGTGCAACATGAGCAAACGAAATCGACGCCTCCTATCCCAAAGGACGATGTGCAACAGATGCCAGAACCCACTGAAACAGCGGGAAGCTCCGGCTACTGGATCATCGGCGTGGCTGGTCTTATTGTCTCTCTCCTTGGTCTCTATACCCGGCGCCAGGAAGTCGCGTGCGCGCTTGTCCGGGAGAAAAGCATGTATAGCGAAGCTACACCCAAAGCCCCGGCTCCTCTACCAAAGACTGAGGAAAAGCCCACCCAAACATGCCTATTGGCCATGGAGTAATGCCGTATTAAACACGAGCCTTTTCCCTCACATACTATACCTATGGCGCAACAAAACAAGATTGTTAAGACGGTCACCGACGCCGCCATCACTGACTTGGTCGCCGGTATCGGTTGGATAGGGCGCAAAATCCTTCGAGAGGACTTCACTAAGGATCCTTCTTCCAACCCCATGAATTACGCGAAAATGACAGCAGCTGTTGCTGGTGCGGTGGCCCTAAAAGACTACCTCGAAGAACAGAAAATTCTTCCCACCGCCATTTAAATAAGTCGCCTTTGTAACAACATAAGGATATGGCTACCATCGCATTACTAATAGGCGGGGCCGTTCTGAACGCTACAGCGTTCCTGGAGGGGAATTACCTTGCAAAGTTTCTCATCGGCGCTAGTAGTTCAGCAGCCCTAGAGGAAAAAGAAAGGCACGACAAGGCTCTCGAGATTTATCAGCAAGACTTCGCAAAATGGCAAGAGAAATTGCAAAAATTCCATGAATGGCAAGCTCAAAATCGCGAGGCGAAAGCACAGGCGCAGCAAACCTTAGTAAACACCGACTACGCCCTAAGACTCTACAACCAAACACACCGAAATCGAGAAGACGGGCACGCACTTGGTCCCAGCCCGCACTTTGAGGACTACTACAAACCAAGTGAAAGGCAGAAAAATGCTGAGCTAGCTTACGTTGGCGCAGGTGCTCTTGCCATCGGCTATACTGCTAGTCGCTTTCTTTGATTTGAACGCAGTCATCTTTTTCCGCATATGCCATGGCTGCAGACGAACTTTAGTGTGCAATGCACGGCGTAGCCGCCGCGGCTAAACGAGACAGAATTCCTGGTAGCTTAACTGGGTTTGGTGAGATCGCTAATAGCAGCCTTGAGCTGTGGCGCAAACACGAAGCGACCATAGCGAGATTCGCGCTTAGAGTGCTCAACGGTCCCACAGACCTTCGGACAACCGCCTCGCAGCTTCCAGAGCAGACAGCGACTGCCTGTTGGATATTGATAGGCCTACTGCAATACAATGGCGGCAAAACACATGTCTGATGAAGAACTCAATGCCTTTCTCCATCCTATATACTATGCCAGAGGAGGCTTTCAAGGAGTGACTGCCCTTCACGCCAAGCTACCCAAAGATTCGGCTTCAGTGGACAGGGTCCGCAAGTGGATCACTAGACAGCCAGTGGGCAGTTACACTCAAACGAAACCCCCGCCAACCACATTCGCTCACTTCTCAGAGGAGATACCAAATCGCATCCACCAGTCGGATCTTCTCTTCCTACCCACTGATCGCGGCTACAAGTACGCGCTGATCGTTGTTGATGTCGCTTCTCGTTATAAAGCAGCCCGCCCCTTGAAGACCAAAACGGCCGCGACAGTCTCGCGTGAGTTGGCTAGCATTTACGACGAGGGACCGTTGGCCTTCCCTAAAGTGCTCATGGTCGATGACGGGACGGAATTCAAAGGTGCCACCACAAAACTTCTCACATATCATGGGGTGGAAATACGGCGCGCGGAGCCCGGGCATCACAGAAGTCAAGCCTTCGCGGAGTCATTTCACAGATGGCTCGCACATCGTCTCTTTCGTGCTCAGTACTCGAAAGAAATGTCGACAGGTAGGACCAATCGAGAATGGGTCTCTGCCTTACCTGTCATTGTTGCTGATATCAACGCAACAAAGACGCGCATGACTGGTCTACCTCCCAAGGAAGCCATCAAGATGAAGCGAGTGCCTCTACTCGCATCCAAAAAGGCCCCTACTGTTCCAGCCGAAGTTCCGTTGGAGGTCGGCACAGAGGTTTAACGTTGCCGTGAACGAGGAAGATCTGCAGGAGAAAGGTCGGCGACGCGCAACAGATCCCTGGTGGACTAGCAGGACGTATCCAATCCTGAAACGGGTTAAAAAGCCCGGATAGCCCATCCTGTACTACACATCCTATTCTAAGCACGGATTCACTCGCTCCCAACTCCGAGTCGCACAACCCTAACGCCTGTGCCTGCGATTGCAGCTGAGACATGTCACCCTCACGTTCCACGTGGGATTTTGCATACGGCACACTTATTTTCCGCCACTTCTATCATTCCCAAGACGCGATCGACAGTAAGTTTGTGTCGTGCGCCTATCTACCTGGGCCGTCCTTTTTTCCTGTCCTCTATGGCGTATCTTTTGAGCCGTGCGGCAATGAGCTCTTCGTTTGGCGTAGATTGCAGGGCGCTGGGCGCCAAAGGACCCGGCGCGTTCCCAGGAGAGAGGACACGCACTATCTGATCTGCGTGTTGCGCGCGTGACACGCCTGTATACGCCGCATTCGTAATCCAGCCCTCAAGGCTGTGGTCTACGATGAACAGGCGACGGGGATTGTGTATGGTCTTGCCCTGTACCCTATGAACGGTTCCCCAACCAGCATACTTCCACTCGAGGGGAAGCCCTCTCAGCACGACATACAGAGGGACCCGCACTACTACTTCTGAGATCCGGGAATCTCCACGGGTAGGCCTTGCTTTCGGTAACGGTGTGCTACGCTAGGGTCTGGGTCGAATCTGATACAGGCTGGGGCCCTCGGATGGTTCCTTTGATGATGATCAAGCAATCGCTGTTGCGTCTGTGCTCCCATATTGTTCGTGGAGCATACCCAGATGTCGTCTGGTTGTGTTTGGGCGATGGCTTGTTCGAACTCCACTCCAACCCATTCCTCGCGGAATATCTCCAGCTGTGTAGAGTCGGACTGGCGCCACATGCGGCCCTTGATGTCGTGAAGCTTGGAGGTCGGATTACCTTGGCAAGGAGCATCTGAGGTGCTCTTACACACGCTGTATGGGAGATCGCACTTCTCGCAGATGCATCGGTAATCGGTGTCGAACCAGAGCACGTTTTCGGGCCCTCCAACCCACTCCTCCAGCATGCTATGTGGACCTTCCTTGTCGCCCCAGGGGGGCACTTGGCCAACCTCGCCACAACATACAACCTGGCACGGTCTGGTAGCGAGATATTCCAGGATAGTGCGCAGGACTTTGGTCTGGATCTTGCAGCACTCGTCAATGATGATTACCTCAGCGAGGCAGTCCAGTTTGTGTCCCAGTTTGCTTGGATCCCAGTCCTCTATAGGCTTTTCTGCCGGTATACAGAGGTAGTGGTGGGCCGTTCGTGCATTGACTGGCGTGCCATCGTTAGCGAGGCGAGGATTCTTGCGATGGTCGTCGCTAAGTCGTTGTCCGGAGTCAACACCACCACCCTTCGCCCCTGGAACATTTTAACGGCCCATTCGGTCTTCCCCGAACCGCCCTGGCTCGCAAGATACATTCTTGCTGATGCGGCAGCTTGGAGGTCGGCTGGTAGGCTTGGAGCTGTGCTTTGCTCCTGGAGTGAAACACCGCAGAGTTGGGCGTCTTCCCATACCGCTTCTTGCCTCCACTCGTACCCAGGCTTCTTGTGACGCCACTCGCCATATTTCGTGTTTCGCTCCACGAGAAGCTCTTCTACTACTGTTGGGATCTCCCTGGCATATATTGCGTCGGTGCAAACTCTGAGCACATCATTGCGAGGAAACCGTCTCAGCATACGACGCAGGGCTATGTTGGTTTAAGCCAATACGAACGCTCGGATGTGGTACCACTGCGAGCGCCGCTTTCCATCCTTGTATTGTATGAAGTGGGCACCATCCGCGTGCTCGAAGTTCAGCAGGTGGTTTGTCCCTGCCAACACGTTTGTGAGGTATGCGGCTTCCGCTTGGTCGCGAACAATGATTGACTCATCTGCGTGGCGGGCGCATTTTCCAACGAAACACACAGCTAGGTCGCGGCCTTCGGGATACGCAGGGTCCTTTGTTTGGTTGGATGAGTAGGGGAATTTGATGGACTCCTTTTTACCCACGCTGTACAGTACCTCCCTGGCACTAGCTCTGGCCATATCTCTAGAGTCGAGCAGGTCTCTGAGTTCGGGCGTAGTCAGCCATCCGTCGTTTTGCTGCAGATCGATGTTCGCCGATTCGACTCACAGTATATGGATGGCATTCAGCTGGAGGACATCCCTTATAGGCCATCCCTCAACATTCGCTCTACGATAGACGTTCGTAGGGAAGCCATATTCTCGGACGAGATCCATGGCGTCCGATACCCCACCAAACACGCTATCCTCGCAGCCGAGGTAGGCGGCGCGCATATCGATGTGCTCGTGGGGTTGTTTGCCGGCGTCTTCTTTGCTGTTCCAGACCTTAGACTCCACCTGTGCTTGCTGCCATACCTCCCTGTACTTTGAAGGCGTTGGGCGGATGTCCTCTCTGTGCAGCCACTTCTTGAAGCGGAACCAATCGCTCCTCCCATAGAGTGCGTGGCCTCCTCGTACTCATTCCAGGCTGGATGGTCATCTGGAAGGCACTCGAGATCGTGCCTTGTTTCGTCGCCGAAGGCACGATCGGTAGCCACGCTGTCCCTCTGCGACCGGAAGAGCTTGCCTTCGTGTGAAACGATCACGTGGCTGCACAACCATATCCGTGTGTTTGTGGGGATCGACCTGACGACGAAGCGGATGAGTGTCTCGCGTATCTTAGCTTCGCGTGTCTTCGTGGCCGCACTTGTCATGGGCTTGTCTTGATACAAAGCTTGGAGTTCTTGCTCTGCTGCAGGGTCGAGCGCGTGTACACTTTTGATAGCCGGCGGGTCGGTGGGAAGTTCGGTCCACGCGTGGTTGATGTGGCAGGGAATGGTGATTCTTGTCTGGTTGTTGTACTTGCCCGAATCCCAAAGAGTATTACCAAGGGCGTCGACAGCCACAAGCTTGATCTCCAGTTTCATTTCCAGTTGGAACAGATCCTCTTTCGTGCAACCAGCACTTTACTGCGTTTCTTGGTCATGCCCAATGAGCGTGCAGTGTATTTGTTTCGGAGGTAATCTGCGACGTATTCGACGACGCAATTGACGAACTGGGTGTCTTCCTCCGGAGTGTGTATTGGTCCAGGTTCGCCTTCTGGCACTGGCACTGGGCGCAGTTCGTACCTCACGTAGACCAGATATTCACGCGCCCCCTCCCAGATATTGTTGTCGATGCCTTCGAGAGCGCCGCTCGTAATTTTGTCACCCCTGTTCACCAGCGCCCCGCCAATTTTGTGCTCCGAACGGCCCTCCACCTCCGATACTGGGGCAAGAGGCTCGGCAGGTGCCTTGCCAACCACTGTAAAGAGCTTGTAGCGATGATCGGGGTCCAACAGTTCCATCACTACTGGTAGTATCGGAATTGCTCTTAGGGCCACCCCGTTCGTGAGAAACCCACCACACTGACCCGTCGTCGTTGATATCAGAGCCGCGCACGAGTCCCGCTCCGCCTAGAACAAGGATCGCTTGGTACGTATCAGGGGTGACGTTCCTCCCTAACGTCGTTGCGTTTCCGCTGGGAAACCGACGATGGACGCCACCAACGAACAGAGAGTAGTACTTCCCGTCGTCCAAGGTTTCCAGACCCCCTCCTCTTCCTGCAGCAAAGGGTCGAACTCACGCCAAGGCTCAACCTTGTTATGATTTGCCGGTATGAGCGGCAGCAGTAGCGTATGCTTGACATCCTCCGGGATGTCCTCATCCAGAATATTGTGGACCACGCCCGCTAAAGTAGCGGGTGCCCTTGAGTCGGGCATATCGTCGAGTAGCTCTTTGATGTAGGCGTCCATTTTCTCGGTATGTCTTATACCATTGTAAGTCTCTAATTGACGACTTTCAGGGTAGTGATTTCAGAGAGGACAAATGCGAAGTATTTTCGAGTGCGGCTTTTAACGTTTCGCATCTTGTGCCCCACTCGGTTGGCTCCGCAAGAGCTACATAAGAGGAATTCCGATTTCGTGCCAACGCCGCACGTTTGACACGGCACTGGAAGCGCGCTGCCTTTCCGCAGTCTTTGAAGGTGCACTTTGCAATACGTATCCATGCAGCGTTTGCCGCACGTCTCCGTGCTGCCGATTGTCAGCCACTTACAATTGTCGCGTCCGTACCTCATTTTCGAATATCGGGTATACTATAGGACAGACGAGTGTCTAATTACAAGGTTCCCATTACGCAGCCGCGCAGCCGCGCAGCCACCCAGACGCGCGCCCCCAGTAGCCGAAACTGCCGTAGCCCAGCCGCCCCACCACCAACCCCGCACCCCGCAGCCGCCAACCCCAGCCGTGCCCAGCCAGCCAACCCCACCCGCGCCCCGACCATCCACGTAGACGAACGCCCGTTTGCGTATTGCCCCAAAAAGTTGCGTAAGCGAACGCCCGCTTGCGTACGCGAGCTTGGATGTGCGTGGTACGGCGAAAATGCTACGGAAAACCCGCTGGGAGGCTCAGCGGGGGCCGCCAGGGCCACAGCGATTTTCTGGAAAACCCCCCAGTCCCTCCACATAGCACCACCGAATGGCTGTAGTCTCCTTCGCAGCTGTTGTGGTTTCTGTCACGCAACGCTCTGAGCGAAAGGATATCGGTGCATAAATGACATCCAGTGTACAATTTACTGGAGACAAACACAGAAACAGACTTAGGCATACATAACAATCATTTGAGAGCAAACATTGTTTTCAGCCGAGATTCCCTTTAACAATAGAGCAACCGTGTGACGTCATGATATCCAAGATGGCGGCGCGCGGGAAATTCAAATGAGGTACAGGGACAGGAAAATCGGTCTATAACTGACACCTAGTGTACAATGTACAGGAGACAAACACAGCAATAGATTGAGGTAACCATAACAAACATTTGAGAGCAAACATTGCTTTTTCAGTTTCCTCTTTAAGGCCTAGGTTTCAACCTTTTCAAAATAGCCGCCGCGAATCTCGTAAGAACAGAGGAGAGGAATCGCTCATTCTGATTGGCTAAAAATACATAGATTAGCAGTGCCTTAAAATTGACAGGAATTGAGTAACGATGGTTTAGTGTAGTGGTTGCGACGTTTGACTTACGAGTAAGAGGAGGGGGGTTCGAGTTCCAGAAAATCTCTCAAAAAAACCTCACCATTTTCTTGAGACGTTTTTCTTGAGAACCCTAGCTCTAGGTGGGTAAGACCTGGTTTACTGACCGGTTAGGGTTTTTTCATGGTTCAGGGTAGGGTTTTAATTAGTTTATATTGTCAAGTGATTCCTGTCCTCGTAATCAAGAAGGGGTGGGCTTCAGTGTGAGCTGTTTTTCTGTGGTCGATCACTGAGCTACGCCGCACATAAATCTATATTGTATATTCTACATACACATCAAGCGAGTGAACAACAATATATTAAACCCTGATTAAATACAACCACAAATTATACATAGACGGAAGTAGATCCTATACATTTTGAACAGTGCTTACTTTCATACAATACTGTTCCTTTGCATTACCACGGCCTCATCAACTTTGATGCTGTGGTCACTTAAATACCGTCACTTAAATGGACGGGCCTTTAAACTGACAGTTTCTTTCTTATATTTAACTCCTTAACGCAATGTGCGGAGTGTTCCTTTAAAAGTGATGCCAACAAGCTGTACTGTTCCAGCTTCTTGTTGTTCTTGTAATGCAATATTGACCAGTGGTTACTTCCATACAATGAGCTCTCATCAGCGGCTCTGAAACAATCCCCAGTAGTGAACCGCACACAATTCCTCCAGCAAACGTGGCTACCAAAACAGAGCGCGCAAACTCCCTCCGGTTGGCGTTTTCGTCACTTTTTCCCGCCAATGCAAATGCGTTGCAGTATAGCGCTCCAGCAGAGAGTCCAACCGTGAAAATGACGAGTATTACAACCCATGCAGTAGTCAGAAAGCGGTACCAACTTGCGCAGAATAGAAATACCACTTCAATCCAGATGATTAGCGTGAACACCCAGATGTGTTTGGTGACGCACGGTGTGTCGCGCTTTAAACACAAGGCCACGTATCCATACGAGCGACCTATTAGCTCACCCATAGCGTAACTCGTAGAGTAGTAAACGAAATGATCGCGAGGACTGATTGCTTTTGAAGGGAAGGCTAGCGTTGGCGCTAATCCACCAAGAGAAATATATTCACCTGTTTCTCCAAGGAAGAAGAGGATCCCATGTGGCAGAAGAGATTTGACAATTTGGAACTTTTCTTTCCAAGGCAGAGGAGCTCCAGACTTCCTGTCGCTCTCGTCGGGGTCTGTACTTGTTTCTAGAGGTGTGTATGGAGTTTGATTGGTGTCTTGTTTGTCTGGAATTTTGCTGTTTTGATTGTGTTTCTTTTCCATGAGATAGTAGAAGATTGGAAAGACTAGCGGGGCCCATACTAGAGTAAGAAAGGTGTGACTTGGACGAACGCAAAACCATGTCGTCAGAACTAGACGGGAAAATGATTCATGTTAAATAATGGTTATTATAGTCGAGGGTTGGAGGTGGGTTGGGAAGCAAAAAAAGATAATGAGGTTGTTCAGATGGTAGGGAATTTTGACAGTCTGTGAACCGGCGGTCTCCAAACTTTTGCAACAGTGCACGTGTAGGACATTAACAAAAAGAGATTTCCTCGATCGTTTTTGTCGTGTTATACAAAACCCTTTGCATAACACGACAAAAATAAACACAATAACGCGGATAAATATTATTAACAAGTAATCATATGGGTTTCTCGACGCGCAATGGTTTACTTGAACTGGCGATCGTGAGATTTTTCAAAGAGCTCAAATGGCATTAGCCCTACGGCCTAGTGCAATTTTGATACTCTTTTTAAAAAAAAAACTTTTAAAATTAATCCCGAATTACACTCAAACCCATATGATTAGAAACTGTGGGGCAAACCAAGATGTAGAACAAATAAATAGTTTCATTTTGTTTGGACAGGTTTCTCAGTAGTCATCGTATATTCAATAGACTATTCAGCCAGGTATACTCGTTCTAGCCGCGCTAAACAAGAAATACGGACTTCAGTTTTCTAGTTTCTTAATTCGAAAAAGTGAATATGATAAACGATTTCCATAATATTTTTTCTAACATATATAATGAAATGTGAAAAGAATAGCAAATAGGCGAATATTCGTTGACGTTTTTTCCTCATTAGCATACATCAAACTTCAAGCGACGTACATACAAACAAGCCGAGTCCATAAATCGAAAGAGATTGTCACACTTAATAATCATCGAAAATTTGAGAGTGATATGATAAATATATTTTGAGGAATAAGCGTTTAAAAATCTCAAAATTTACGAAGAATGTATGGCTGTCAGTAACTCTGATCTTGTTATGCACTTATCAGCGACCATACCGGTGGGGTGACCCCGGGGACATCCCAGGGGATTCGTTCACTTTTGTAGGCAGTTTTTATCCCGGGACTAGGGGACTGGATGATTTTTGCACTTTCCTCGACGATACCCGGGTACTGACTCGCGGGATTTGCAAGGAATTGGTCAGCGGTTTTTTCTTTCAGAGTACATGGAATGTTGTGCTCCAACGTCGAAGTGTATAGTCTGAGCTGGAATATGTAAAAGTTGGTTTATTTTGCAGTTTTTATATGTTTATGTGTAAAAGTACCCTGGGTTCCAGTGTAAAAGTAGGTAATTAAAGGTAATTAAAGCTACTGCTGAAAGAATGACCAAATAGTACTCTAAAGTGCCCCGGGGGTAGGGATTACAAAATCCTGCCCTTGGGTATGGGGGGCTGGTTGACATCATTGTACGAATGCCCGGGGGTTCGCCGGGGTTGCCTCCCCGGAATGGCCGCTGATGAGTGTATTACAGTTTTGAAAAGTGAATTTGGCCATAAATATTTAACAAATCAATCTCAAATTTTCGGTGATTACTATAAAGTTTAAAATAAATTCTCTTTCAACTGATATAGTCTGTTTGTTTGTAGCTTGAAGTTTAATGTATGCTAATGAGGCAAAAATGTAAACAATGACGTCTGCAAGGATTGGCCTATAGGAGACAAGAAAGCTCACGTGACGAAACATTTATACTGGCAGTTTCTATTTAATATTCGTAAGTGAAATGAAAACCACTGCCTCCATTTTCGTATGCGAATATAAACGGGCCCACACAAATCAAAATCGGCCATTACATTAGAAGCATAATTATTGCATTCGGGTAAACTGAAGTGAATAATTTGCACCGAAAACTGAAAGTGGTGTTTCTGCGTCTTGTCTCCGGCTTTATTATATAAACTAGTGTCCAGCACCGAAACATCGTATCTGAAAACACGTAAAAATACGATATTTACGTGGATATCGCCTTTCAGCAAATCAGCGATACCAAGTCACGCGCTTATGCACCAGTCATTTGAAATCCCCCCCCGGGCATAGCGGAGACATTCACCCAACATGCCCATGAATACTAGTGAAGCTCCCACATCCTGGGGCATCAAAATCATGTGAAGACCCCTGACCCCGGGGATCCATATTGAAATGTTGTTTAATCACCTTGTTCCTTTTCCATGAGGCATGAAATTGAAGTCATTAGACCAGTTTATCACGAACAAACAAACAAAAAGCAAAACCAAAAAAACACTGAATTTCTAACGGGACCTGAAAAACAGTCAGAGGCTGATCAAAGCCAGGACCCAGCTAAATCACAGATCGAATTGGAATTTAGCGTGTTGGTTTTTGTGGAGGGAGGAAAACCAGAGAAACCGGAGAAAAACCCTCGAAGCAAGGGCGAGATTCCAACAAACTTAACTCACATATGGCGCCGGGTCCGGGAATCTAACCCGGGCCACAGAGGTGAGAGGCGAAGCGCTTAACCACTGCGCCACCCAACAAACGGCGGTAAATCATACACTTACCCTTTCTCAACAGCGGGCTTTCAAGCAAGTCTGCCGCCAAAGCTTTCTTCCGTTCTCCCCTCCAAACTTTGAAAAGCATCTCTAGAGTCTAGTCTAACGCTTGAAGGTTGAACGAGTCTTCCGTGATAATTATGCAAGTGTATGTCAAATTAGCATGAGGATTGAGGTGGGAAAGTGAATCCCCCACTTATCCCCCGAGCCGGTAGGAGAGGGAAGTGACTATGAGCGTTGAACCCATCTCCCGGAGGAATGAAAAATGGTGAATTTGAAGTGAACATCCCGCAATGCCCCCGCTATGCCTGGGGTGGGGGATTTCAAATGACTGGTGCATTACTCTTGCTTCGAACAACCGGGCTCAGGTCCAAGTATAGCGATACATATATAATGTGGTTGGCAAAAAAAAACGCGTGTTTGAATGGGGGTCTTGTATGACTTATGTGGCACCTAGCGATTTGGGCCTCACAAAATACATCTAAAGTCTCAATTCTGCTTCCAAATCTTAATTCTTTTATAAGACTTATAAGTTAAGAGCATATAAGGCTTCGATGAAAGGGCTTGCTTGCATTTTGGAAGAACAAGAAGAGTAATTTGGCGATGAATAAGCACCGACCTGTGATATTTTATAAGCAACTGACTGCGTACACGCTTCGTTTCTGCCAACCACAGAATACAACAAATGTGGCGTGACTGGCCTGTGTGACATCACAGTAAGTATCGCAAACCAAAATGCAAGCAATCCCTTTCATCGAAGCTTATATGCTAATTAACGTATAAGTTTTATAAAAGAATTAAGATTTGGAAGCAGAATTGAGACTTTAGATGTATTTCGTGAGGCCAAAATCGCTAGATGCCACACAAGTCATACAAACACGTGAGGTTTTTGGCAACCAAATTATATATGCAAATATATAAATGACGTCAGTGTTTACAAATAAATTGTTTATCAAATCAGAATAAAACACTCGAAGATAAATTCCATATCTCCGCACGCCATGTATTATTCTCTATATATTTACAATATATGTATATATTTTATGTTTTATTAAGTATTTTTCTATTTATTAAATTATCGTTGATAAACGAGCTTTTTCAACCACAGGCCGCCCAAGTTCTGACTATGTAAAATAATCGAAGCATTGTATGGGCGGTTCTTCCGATAACTCGGAATAATAACGTAAATTTAGTTACAGATCTTCTGTAATACAAGGTAAATAAAGGAAAAAGGCTCAGGTCGCCTTAAGCCTTCTTCCTTTATTTACCTTGTATTACAGAAGATCTGTAAACTGCTTCGATATACGTAGTCAGAACTTGGGCGGCCTGTGTTTCAACCAGACGGCTATCTGCCGGGCATAAATATACTAAACGCCGCAGGATGTAAGATATTAATTCGAGCGCCAGCACTTTGCCATAAGATATTTAAATTGCCTCGCTTTGTGGTCATATTCAGTCGCGAAAAATCAAATGCACGACCGGCTTCAAATTTCTATTAAACTTCACCGAAAAATAATTCGATATGTATTCACTTATAGCTTGATATAGTATTCAATGAAAAACTCACCAGTGTAATAAACACTTCCAGACATCCCCAGACCCGTTCCTCCACAGAAGGCTAAGAAACAGGATTCACTGTAGAAAGCTGTGACGGGAAGAAGGCCGACTTCCACGAAGACGTACCCGACAGAATTAAAGCCAATCCCCAGAAGTCGTAAACTTACACTCTTAGCAAGTCCCAAGAATAAAATCCCTGAAGCAAAGCAAAGGAACGATAGCCATACTCGCCAGACTACAGGAACCTTACTGATAAAGTAAGGGAACACCAGAGAGAGAATAAGATACGGCCCGTTTGCCAAGAGAATCGTAGTCGACGTTGGAATTCTAGTGTTCGCCAGAATGTCTTCAGAAGCGCCTACTATTGCCCCGAACGTAGAATACTCTGCAAAACCAAACATAAAGAAAGCCACAACATTGATAAGTTTTTCCTCCTTCGAACTGCGAGTCACATTGTCCTTTTTGATGTCTTGGTCTTCCTTCATGTTGTTTTTCTCACTCTTGCAAGTCCTACACACTTTGTGCAGGCTGAATTCTAATTCTACGAAAGGAGCTTCTTTAACAATATGATAATTGTTCTCTTTGGGCAGGTTATGCGTAAGTGACGCACAGGAGAATGTTTGTTCCGTTAGATTCAGGTGCCATATAGGGTACAATTCAGATCATGTGATGTAAACAGATTTATTCCTTTTTCATTCTAATCATAATTCAGTCATGCCTATGTGAATAAAATTAATTTTCAAAGAGTCAATTCTCCAGAGAAATGTGTTTACATTACATGATCTCAGTTGGGTGGCAACAGAGTAAGCCGATTACCTCTATTCTTAGCCTGGAACAGGGAATATAAAATCACTATTTTGGTCTGGAACAGGGTCGTAATGTTTTTGGAAGCCTCAGAACGGTTTGAGTTATTCACGGTCCATTGCTGCTGCAAACGCAGAGTCCGTTTGTCTGTTTATGATTAGAGTAGCGAGTGGAGCGCAACTTCTCGCGCGTATCATATCGGACGCTAGGCTGGTCTGGAACAGGAGTTTTTCCTGGTACAGGGTATGTTTTCGTTTTTTCTAGTCTGGAACAGGAGTACCTTTGTGCCATTTTACCTGGAACAAGGGCGCAAAAAACACAATTTCTTGGCCTGGAACAGGGAAAGGGTTTCAAGAGCTCAGCGGCACACCCCCACCCTAATTTTCAGAGAGTCAGCCCCCACCCCCCTCCCCCCAGCAGTCCGGTCCAGCAAGCACGTTCTTTGTATGCGAAAACGACTTTAGCCTGAATTTCAGCCGTCTCTTCTGGTTCGTTCCTCCAGGCATAGTTAATAGAGTGGAATGGTTAGGAAACCCGGCAAACTTCAAAAGGGCTAACAAAGGCGCTGCGATTTAGGTTGGAAGGGGTAAGACAAAAGATTGTGCACGATCATAGTTCATTAGCGTTCCCTGAACGACTGAACTCACACGTTTCTATTGGCTGATTGATTAACATGTTGGAATTTCTATTGTGTTTTGTGCACGGTGGTGGTTGAAAAAAGCTAACAAAGACCTATAACAAAGAAGGTCCCTGAGTTTCCTAACCATTCCACTCTATTAACTATGCTCCAGGGGACGGCTGAAATTCAGGCTAAAACGAGTTCAATTCGTTCTTCTTTCCCACCCACCCACCCAGGGTTTACTATATTATTTGGGTGGCAGAGGTTTATGATCGTTAGTCAGTTAGTATTATTTTGTAGCTCCGTTTTAATAAACTTCTCTACTGTGCTCAGTTGGGGGAATTTATATTAACCGAGCGTATTAAACTCGCACATATATCTATCTTGGAACACTCCTTGAAAACTGCGCGCCGATATAGCATAGAATAGTCAGTATGTAGACCAAAAAGCGATTTAAAATGTCAATTTTTGAAAAAACAAATCCATTCATTCATATTTATTAATCCTTTTGGTTAAACACTATACAGGATGTTAAAAAGCGGTCGCGACTGAAGGAAATAAATAACAATGAAATATAATATATACACAATAGTGACGGAAGAAAACAATAGAAAATGATAATTGTAAAGAAATGTAGCAATAACTGATGCATGCAGAAAATCGATAAACTCTCTGCCCTGTTATAAATTAGATGAAATTATATCCTTGCGACAGCTGTTAAATTAACATTCAACGTGCAGAGAAGTGCTTTGCTGATGCAATAACCGCCTCCTGGTTACGAGCTCAGTTGCTATAAGCGCTGCTCGGCAGTGTGCGAGGTCAAGGGTTCTAACCCAGCCAGACCAAAACTCAGGGTCTTAAAATAACTGAGTAGAAGGTGCTGCCTTTACACAACCCAAAAGTAAACGGTTAGACTTTCTAGTCTTCTCGGATAAGGACGTAAAATCGTAGGACTAAGTAAAGAGAGGGCCACGTGTTAGATTACTGAACTCGTGTTAGCCGGTAAACGGTGTAGTGTGGAAGTTTGTGATAAACCAAGAGGCGCAATAATAATAATAATATTTATCGAGGATACTCCACTTATTACAAATGATTTTCAGGGAGGTCCTAACAAAAAGAGCAAAATAAATGACAAAAATAAATATAAATGAAAATTGAATATAACGTAGATAATACACGATTGAATAAAACTATAAAATAAACAAAAGTTTGGTTGATTGATGAATCCTAGTAATATAGAGACTTACAATTTATGAAAAAATCTGAAAAAGTTTCTTTCTGAATAGTTTCAGATTATCGATGTTTCTGATTTCTAATTCAAGAGAATTCCAGTCTTTGGAACAGTGGGGAACTGTTCTAAACAGACCCCAGTTGGTTTTAACACCTTCAAAACTGATATTTTCTTTATATCTTGTATTATAAAAGTGGACTTGTGATAATGAATAAAAACCAAATTAAGGACGGTGCCTACTAATTGCAAACCAATTTGTTTTCTAAAAATCTATATGGATTGTTTGAACCCCCTAAGGAGCTTTTGAAATCAGAAAAAAATTTATGGGGTACCCATACGTTTAAGAGAGATAATTAAGGATGAAAATCGAAAAAAGTGCTGACTCAGATTTTTCTTTGTCCGAGAAACTATTTTTAATTCGATTAATATTTTGGGTTATCTGGCAAAATATTAGGACAAAAAACGTTAGACATAGCGTTCTTCACAAAGGATTCCAATCAAACTATTTATCTTACAATGATTATCATTTTTTGTACAAATTTTGCTTTGTAAGCCTCGTTAGTGACCATGAACACACACATATTTTTTGCCGAAATGGACATCAAGTTTCAATTTTATAAAGACAAAAATATATGTAAACGTTGTTTAGCTTCTATATTATAGATTACAAAAAGAAAAAATAGGGGTATCCACGCGTTTTAAAAAGTTATGTGGACGGTAAGCCTCTTTATCGCTAATTTTATTTTCAAAAATTGACATTTTTTACCAAGGCCTCCCTAGTAAGTCTGAAAATTGGTTTCTTTTATTGCATTCTGGGAGATTTTCAAGATGGCGGTGGGGAAAAGCGTCAGTCCCATCTTTCGACTTTCTTCATTGAAAATCAAAGCTGTTACTGCTTCCTTTGTGCTCAAACCCCATACAGTCCTTCCTTCTTCATTCTTCTTTGGATTTCCAAGAGGTTTACCCGTTTTCACAAAGCTTATTTGACCGTATTCACACATTGTTTATACTCGGCCGAGTCCATGTTTGGAGAAACTGACGAAACTCGAAAGCATCGACAGGCCTAAAGCACAAGGCGCTGGGCGAAAAGACAGCAGTGATTCATGGCAGTCCAAACAACCTTCATTCGATTGGTCGGATAAATCTCTTAAATCTACGATTCTTCGACCATCTTCCCACGATAAATCATTGAAATGGTCGGCTGTTTTAATACCATTTCAGCTGAAAATTGTCTTTCGTGGCCGTGTAGTGGAATTTAAAGATTTACCAAATCGTTCATTTCTCAAGCATATCTTTCGACCGTATTTTAAGATCCTTCATGTTTCTGTCTGTCAAATTACACAATTAACACAGCTTTTTCAAAATAGTTCTGCAAATCACAGGGAGTCCCTAACCGATACTAGAATATTGGATCGAAACGTTAGTTTTGATGCGTGTGGGTTGCCTGTGGTTTCTTTGCCGCGCGAGAGTAGTTGTGAATTTATCGTAGTCTGTTTGTTTTTATCCCAAAATTGTTCATTCGCAGCCTAAAATTCGGACAATAAAGTTATCTGGCTGTAAAACGAACCAGCTAAATATGTAGCTTATTTATTATTCTGTAGTTAGCATTAGTTTTAAGACACCGGATAATGTTTTGAGCGAGATTTAAGCGTTTCAGTTCACCGATACCTGTTCGCTGATTTTCGCTGCCGATCGCCTTGCTATAAAGTATTGAAAGGGGAGACACAGCGTTCAGAAAACCGACCAGAAGTCCTTTGCAAATTTCATAATCTCTAATTCAATTCACATGTGTGAGTTGCTTAAGCATTTTATCACTCCTGATGTGATTTTTTTGGCAAGCCTTATAGTTTAGGACAATATTTCAACACATTTCATTTTCGTTTTTGTGAGCCGAGGTGTTTACTTTTTCGCTGCAACGTTGTTGACCAAAAAACGACTCAGTAGGGGAGGTACCAGGAACTTTTAGTTTGACAAAAAAATCCCTTCGGGGTTACTAAGGGGTTGAGTCGTTATGAGTCACGAAAAATGTCGCGTGACGTATCTCCCTTCTAGGATATGGTAAGGCATGTCTCGTCGTTCCCCGTGGGGTTATACGTTGCAGTCAAAAAGTAAAAACCTCGGCGCACCGTGTCTTCCCTTTCTAATACTTATACAGTAGTGAAAATGAGAGAACAGGTGTCCGTGAACTCAAACGCTTAAATCTCACTCAAAACGTTCTCCGATGTCTTCAAACTAATACAGGCTACAGAATAATAAATAAGCTACACACTCAGCGGGTTTGTTTTACAGCTAGATAACTTTATTGTCCATTTTTCGGATGAGAAAGTACAATTTTTGGATCAAATAGCGAAAATCAGCGAACAGGTATCGGGAACTGAAACGCTTAAATCTCGCTCAAAACATTATCCGGTGTCTTAAAACTAATGCAAACTACAGAATAATAAATAAGCTACACATTTAGCTGGTTCATTTCACAGCCAGATAACTTTATTGTCCGAATTTTAGGCTGCGAATGAACAATTTTGGGATAAAAACAAACAGACTACGATAAATTCACAACTACTCTCGCGCGGCAAAGTAACCACAGGCAACCCACACGCATCAAAACATATTTCGATCCAATCTTCCAATATTCTACTATCGGTTAGGGACTCCCTGTGCTGCAAATGGTCTGTCTCGCGGGATGACCCGCGGGACGCAAGATGCGCAGAACGGCGTGCGCGCTGACAATAGTAGGCACCGTCCTTAAGTTATTCAAACATTTATAAACAAAAATACATACAGCGATCTATAGTTCTTTTCTTGGCCAGTGGCATCCAGTTCAACTCTTTCAAGGCTTGAGTCGCAGATGAGTGCAATTCTCTTCCAAGGATCGTCTTTGCTGCCCTGTTTTGGAGTATTTGAAGAAGATCCATCTGTACAGAGTTCCTCTTATCTCCCCAGACAATGCTGTTGTATTCAAAGATAGGCTTGATCATAGTGTTGTAGTAGGTTATTCTGGCAGATAGAGGGAGTAGAAACTTGATTCGATTCAAAAAAGCAATTCGTTTACGTATTTTGGACGCAATGCTGAAAATGTGATCGTCCCATGATAAACATTCGTTAAGAGTGATACCAGATATTTGAAACTATCGGCACGCTCACGATTCTCTCCACTGAATGATAGGGACATAATGGGAAAGGGACCAGTTCTTACAGAGTGTCCAAAAAGCATAAGTTTAGACTTAGATGCATTAAGTGTTAATTTGTTCCTGTCAAACCACAAGGGCGCCCAACGAAATTTTCGGTTAAAAAGCTGTTCGGGAGAGTAAGTTAGCCTAAAACTTTCGGATTTGAAAAAATATTCCCTAGAAAATTGTTTTCTGAAATACTGGCTAGAAAATTTGTTTTCAATCCCTAGAAAATTATAGAAAAGGGAGACTAAAAGGTTTCCCCTAAAATATTCGTACGTCCCAATTCGTCTGATCAATAGAGTCAGAACAACACATTTTCATTCCCTAAGAATTGCCTAAAGGAAAAAAGAATCCCTAAAAAATTCGTACCTCCACAAAACTTTGCAACATGAAGTTACTTGGGCTAGAAAATTCTTGTTTCTGTTCTAGACTACTAACAAATTCGTAGGCCGGGAATATTTTGCCATGGTATTTTCGGTTGACGCGATTTCCACCTAGAAAATCCGAACAGCGAATAGCTTTCTAGAATACGTCAAAAGACATAGTAGGCGCCTTAAAATGGCTAGATAAGCTGCAGACAACTGGTTTCAAACGAATTTCAAAAAGTACTCTTTGGGTGCCCTTGAAACCAGAGAGCCAGATTACGTAGGTCATTATTCATTTACATATCCTGGGGTGTACTCTCAGAACAATAAATAACTGAGTTATCGGCATATAGTGTTACTTTGCAGTGTTTTAGTGACTGTGGTAAATCATTTACGTAAACGATGAACAGGAGCGGGCCTAGTATGGAACTGCGGTACTCCAATTGTCACTGGAAGTGCCTCAGACATGATATTACCAACTTTAGTGACTAGAGATATTTGGGTTAGGTATGAAGTTAACCAGTTGAGATCAGCTTCTAGAACTCCAAAGGACATTAATTTCGTGCGAAGAATGACGTGATCCACGGTATCGAACGCCTTCGAGAGATCTAGAAAGGCAGCCCCGGTGACTTTTCCATTTTCCATACCCATGAGTATGTTATCACAGAATTCTGATAGAGCTATGCTGGTGGATAATCTAGGACGAAAACCAAATTGATTGGGTGAGAGCAGGTTGTTTGATGATAAATATGAGTATAACTGTTCAAAAACTGCACGTTCAAGTATTTTGCTGATGGTCGGTAGGACGGAAATTGGACGGTAGTTGCTAGGATCTGTTCTGTTACCAGATTTAAACAAGGCCGCGACTTTTGCGCATTTCCATAGAGATGGGAATTTTGCCATAATGAACAAGAGGAGGGCCATAATGAACAAGAGGAGGCATGCTATTCAGTTTGCTAAGAACCGCACTACTGAGAATTTTGAACTGAAAAGGAAGTACAGAAACATTGCAACGCGGGAACGTAGAAAGGCTATTAAGGCATACTGGTACACTAAATCGGAAGAGCTAAAATCCAGGCCTAGTGAGTTCTATAATACTTTCAGGCCCTTCATTAGCAGTAAGGCCAAGGACTCCACTTCGATATGCTTAAGAACTGATGGAGATAAAGTTGAGAAAGATCAAACGGAAGTGGTTGAGCGATTAGTTAACTACTTCTCTACAGCAGCTGCAAGTATTGGAGGAGACCATGTTAATAGCCTCACTGAGGACGACCATGTTAACCACAGTAGTGTCAAGGCTATACAAGACGCATACGAAGGGACTCAGTTTGATTTCAAATACGTTAACAAGGCTGAAGTACAGTATGCTTATGAAAATATTAATCCCAGAAAGTCTTGTGGGTGGGATCCAGGAGCGCCACCGAAACTTCTTAAGAATTACGAATGTGGCTAGCGGAATAGCGCCATCGCTAACCAGCCTCTATAATAACTGCATCGAGCTGAGTCAATGGCCTAGTGAATGGAAAATGGGTGAATGGACTCCTGCATTCAAGAAGGGTGATAGGCAGGAGGATAAGAACTACCGCCCCATTACATCCCTCATCACTGTGGAGAAGATATTCGAACACTTGCTTAGTAAGCAGATTACTGGCCACTATGACGCAACTCTGTATCACAGGATGACAGCTTATAGAAGAATGCACAGCTGTGAGAATACTTTATTAAGGTTAGTCGAAGACTGGAAACTGGCTGTGGACAGGAAAGATCTTGTGTCAATTCTGTCCACTGACATGAGTAAAGCTTTCGACTCCCTAAGTCATTCCCTCACCATAAAGAAACTGGACGCATATGGCTTTGGCAGTAGATCACTTAATCTCATGCGATCATTCTTTGACAACAGAATGAATAGGGTAAAGCTAAATGATGTTACAAGCGAGTGGATAAAGATGGAACGAGGATGTCCACAGGGCTCGTCATTTGGACCCCTCCTATGGAACATGTTCCAAAATGACATGTCTTTTCATGTCAAAAATGCTAACCTCACAATGTATGCTGATGACCATCAATTGTACATAATGGGAAAGGATCATGACACAGTGGGATTAAGTCTGAAGACGCAAGGCCAGTTAGCCTCGGCTTGGTATAAGAACAATTACTTGCTAGCCAACCCAGACAAATTCCAGTCATTAATAATTAATCCTAGGGACGTAGATGCTGAAAATAATAAGAATGAAACTATGCGTATAGACGACCATGAAATCACGAGAACAGGGCAGATTAAGCTATTAGGTGTATACATTAACGAACGTTTGAATTTTACTAGTCACATAAGTGAATTATGCACCAAGGCTAGTCGGAAAGTAGGAGTACTTATGCGATTACGTAATCTTATACCTTGTACAGCTAAGCTATCACTATATATGTCGTCAATTCTGCCCCACTTAACTTACTGTCATTTAGTTTGGCATTTTTGTAAGTCATCAGACTGCAGGAAGCTTGAACGTGTTCAGGAGCGAGCGTTGAGGGCAGTCTACAGGTCTAAGTCAGAGTCACACCTGGAACTCCTGAACCGTGCCAAGCTACCAACATTGTATAATAGACGTTTACAGGATATTTCTACACTGATGTACAAGGTTAAATACGGACTTGTACCGAGTAGTGTCTCGGGCTTGTTCAAAAGTAAAAGTACGCGTTACTCGCTCAGAAACAGTGAATTCGATATACCTAGGTTTGAAACAGTTAGTTATGGAAAGCATTCAATTAGATACTTGGGACCATTTATATGGACAAAGCTTAGGCCTAGTCTTAGGACTGTGTCCAGTCTAAATTCGTTTAAACATAATATACGAAAGTTAGATATATCAAGCTTAATAGATAACAATTCTTACTGCTGCATATTATGCAGCTCATGATATAATTAGCTCTGCATATAAATTTTTAGATTTTATAATATACTTAAAAGTATAGTTATAGTAGATTTTAAAATTGTACATAACTCTAGGTTACTTTTTATCTTATTTTACTCTATCTTTTGTTAAAGTGTCCCCCATTAGCTGAACAGCTAAATACATTGACACTGTAATAAAGTTATTATTATTATTATTATTATTATTATTTGATGTAGTTATTTATTAAATAAACTTGTTAATACAGGAGCAATGATTGTGGCACCACTTTTCAGTAGTCTTGCGCTTATGTTGTCAAGGCCGATGGCTTTGTTTGTCTTTAGTTGAGACAACTGTTTTAACACAAAATCGGTTTCTATTTCTTTCAGGTGGAAAGTTGTTGAAGAGACTTGATCCTTAGTATTCGAGGTGGTAATGATGTTGAAACGAGCGGCCAAAGAGCGTCCAATACTTGTAAAGAAATCATTTGAACAGCTTGCTAAGGCCTTGGGTTCTGTAATTGACCTATATCATTATGACGTCAAATCAAAACAATCTATTGTTTAAACGCTAAGGATCACGGTCGTGGGAGGGGGACAAAACAGCAACAACACAAAGGAAATAGCTATCAAATGCATTTTGTAGAACGTAGAATAGCGGTAACAGCCACCAAATACGGTAAATATTGTGGGATGAACATTGATACGGCTGATATCTGGAAACCAGACAATTCGAAGTCAATTTTTTCTCAGCAGAGCAGATTTAGTTCAAAATTCTATTGTTCAAGTCGATTCTGTCCCCCTCATAAACAAGCCGTGAGGTCATAATGATATATATAGGGTAATTGTGACTCCGTCTTTAATCAATACATCGGGGCCAGAGCTTTTCCCGGATTACTTGAGGAAATATTTGCATTAAGTGATTCCACATTTCCTTTGATAACTAAGGCTCAGGTGTATAACTCCAGACTGAGGAATGCGATGTGTATTGTTCACTAATAATAGGTCAATCAATGTACGGGAATTTTCAGTAATGCGTGTGGAATCTTTAATTATTTGAGTGAGACTTGCAAATCTTTCAATAGAACGACGATGTGGATTTCGGTGTTTGGCGTAATCAATCAGTTAAAGTCTCCAAGAATACAAATGTCACAACGGTCCAAGTTTTCCAATTTGGAAAAAGCAGTTTCTAGACCAGCAATAAAATAATTAACTTCATGTCCCTCTGGTCTGTAGACACAGCAAGCATATAAACATTTGCATTTTTTTCTTTTGATTTTTATCCAAAGACATTCGGAACCGGTTGGAGCGAAGTTATCAAGAACATCGTAAGCAAGGCCATTACGAACATATATAAGGGTACCACCGCCGCATTTTTTGGTTGTGCTAACTCGATCTTTCCTGCAAATTGAATATCCGTCGATGGAAATTTCACAGTCCATGACATCGTTCGTCAACCAAGTTTCAGATATAGCTAATATATCGAAGTGGTAGTGTAGAAGTAGAGCACGAATGCTGTCCAATTTATTGTAGAGGCGATTGATGTTGATATGGGCGATTTTTAGACTACGGGTCAGTTTCACATCGGGGAAAGGAAAATTACCAGCAGTAGAATTGGCTGTGTCTTCAGGTGGTGGACGGCAAGAAGCCGGCGTGTCTAAAACGCAGGTAACGGGTAGCGGGTAGCAGGTAACGGGTAGCGGGTAACGGGTAACGGGTAGCAGGTAACGGGTAGCGGGTAGCGGGTAACGGTTAGCGGGTAACGGGTAACGGCTAGGTTAAATTTATTTGTTCAGTAGAACAATAAAAAAATTGTCCGGTGTTATTTTTAAAAAAAGAAGAAAAATACTCGCTTTGATATACACCGTTATCCTGACCAGTGATAACCATGATCGGAAATCGATGTGTGGCTGAGGTAAGCAGCTGTTAGTGGGGCGGCTAGCGTTACGCGACGACCCAGGCTAAGAACGGCTCTGAAGGAGATACAATCATGGATAAAAAATGTTGGGACAGTCAACAAAAAATACTATTATATGAAAATAAAAATTAATATCTAACGCAAAGTTAACACAGCTGCAGCTTCCCAAACCAGTGAAACAATTTTCAGATTGAAGGTGTTCAAAGGGGGGCCGGAGTGGGAGTTAAATGAATGGACAGTCTATTAAAGCGACCAGAGTCCACAATCATTGTCCAAGATTGTAGTTTCATGGCGGCACAGTAAGAAAGTACGGAGGTCTGTGTACAGGCTATAAGAAAGCTAAGATACGGATTTCGACGCAGATTGTTAATAACCAATTCTTGCATCAATTAACCACATACTTGGGCACAATGTTCATGGATAATCTATCTTCCATATTCCCGAAGTAGATATTAAGCAAGCGATTAATTTAATGATAAAATTTTGGGAGACGTTTTGGTGATCTTTTTAATAAAATTGGATCGCTTTAAAATGCATCGGACAACATAAAGACACAGAGACTGATCAATACAATAAGTAAACTTTATTCTGAAGTCAACAGTTCAAATCTGCCTTATCGATTTGAGTAAAACTCGTCCAATTACTGATCATAATATATTACTGGAAAAATCGAACCATTTACGTCTTTTTTAATGCAAACATTTTAGAGTAGAACATTTCTCTAAATGTATTACTCTGTAAAATGGAGTGTTTGTAAAAAAAAATCAATTTATACATTCACAGACATTTTGTAAAAGTAAAGTCTGTATATTGCTCATATTTTACAACTGACAGTTTACATAGTTCTTCAAAGTCTGCATGTAACTGGGCCGGTTCGAGTTTTCCAGTGTATTTAAAAAAGTGTATGTTCCAAACTAAACCGTACGTATACTGACGAGTAACCGTGGTTGCTGGTGCAGCGCGTAAGATACACAGTTGTCAACTGATTCAGTGAGCATTGGATTATACATGGAGCTATTTCTTACGTCCTGGCTGGTATTTCGTTTCGTTTACATATAATCAGTCTACGCTGATAATGGTGTACCTAAGCAGACATTTGTCTCTTTTTTCCATACACACCGTAAACGGGTGCCAGGTAATATTTTTGTACTTATATAATTTCAAAAAAACTTTCATCTAACCGTTACCTGTTACCCGCTACCCGTTACTCGCTACCCGCGTTTTAGACACGCCGGCAAGAAGCACAAAACCAAGAAGCGGAAGAATTACTAAGTTCTGAGTATTCATTCAATGGCATGTTTAGGCATTTGGAGTGAAACCATCGATCGCAGTCATCGCACTGAATTGCTAGTTCGTTGAATCGGCAACCTTTAGAACAGAGCCCACAAGGATCTTTGACGGGGCCGGGATTAATTTCAAGGTCCCGGATAAATACAGTAGATACAGTGCAATTCCAGTTCGATTGAGTAGTAGAGAGCAAGTTCGAAGTGAGCCAGAAGGTGACAAAGGCTTTGAAGAGCATGACTCGGTTCTTTTAAGTCGAGAGCCAGAAACATCAATGGAAGGTTGAGAATGCAGTTTACCCACGTAGACGACGTTCACTGTAGGTCCAGAATAGTCACAAAGTAGCTTTTGACGATTAAATAATATAAAGAAGAGCAAAATGCCAAGAAAGGTGTGGAGCCCAAAGACAACACGTCCGTTCGCCATTTTTATGCAATAATGATAAAGCGTGTCCCGTCTCTCGAGTTATATTTTACTTGTTCAGTTTATTTGATAGATTTGTACAAGCAATTTAATAAAGATACTCCGCCGCTTTTTCTACAGCCAAAACAAAGCCAGGAGGCCGCACTCGTACCCAGTTGCCCCTAAGTTAAAATTGACGGCGCGGGCGGGAAACCGCGCAAAGGATCAGGGGAAGGGCGAGGGGGAAGTTACTGAATTTTACTGTCGTTCCCCGCACGATTATAAGATTAGACCGTGCCGCCTGGTAGGGACTGGAAAAGACTGAACGTCGCACAAATGAACACGTCCCCAAGCCGTGAAAAATTGGGGCAGACTTCACCGTTTGCAACCTGAAATGTTATTGGTTACCCAAACAATAGCCTACCCCTAAAACAATACAAACCCTAACCCTAAAATAATGCAATTCTTTATCAGTGAAGTCCAATAGGATACGACCTACAGAACAGTGAAGTCAAACGGGGAAAAATGCTCTTTATTATCAATTCTTTCCTGATAATAGTGTGCGCTTGGTGTGATCATTGAAGTAAAGTATTTGGCATACGACCAACACACATTAAGTCTCAGGGAAAAGCTATTTTTCTTTCGACTGTTTATTTTTTTATTATGAAACTCAATATAACAGTGCACAGCATCTGTATACAATTGATCGTGTGAAGATTTCGTAAAATGAAAGATATAGAAACACATCAAGCGCAGTGGGTGATGGAACAGAACTCGTGTGAGTACATAAACACGAGAACACGGATGCAATAGAGCAGGTTTCAATTGAGTGTCGAAAGTTTTCGGTGATTGCTTTGGTTTTGCGTTTACTTAGCTTTTCTATTGGCTGTGAAAATGTTTTGTAATAAGTCAGCGAACCAAATTCCAGAGTAAAACCAATCGTGGTTTTGGTTTTGGTCCGTCACGCCATCAATCCACGATTGCGTTTACTTTTCCTCCTGATTGGTTGCTTTCTCATGCCAGTGAAACCAATCCATATTCACTTTAGTTCGTGATTGGTTCGTTGTAATTGCTTTGGTTTTGGTTTTACTACAGTCAATTGAAACCTGCTCTAGTGCTAGACTGTTAACATGCGTGTAATATTACAGGCTAGGCTATCGCTCGAGCACATGACGTAAAACAAAGGAAACTATTGTCTTCTAAAGCAAAACAATACCCTGAAATACAAAGAACCCTAACCCCAGAAACAATGAATCTGCTACACCAAGAAGCATCCCTTAAAAATACACGAAGCAAATTCACAAACTATAAAAACAACTGAAATCGTCCCTCCTTTCTCTTCGTATCCTGAAAGACAACACTTACTGTCGGAAAAGAGCCGAGGGATGGCTGATCTTCTTGGATAAGCACGTTAAATGAGGTAACCCGGAGAAAAACCCTCGGAGCAAGGGCGAGATACCAACAAACTCAACTCACATATGGCGCCGCGTCCGGGGATCAGTGATTGAACATGGGCCACAGAGGTGCCCCTGCTCCCCGTGAGGGAACGAGCTTATCCGGCATTCTTTCCTGGAGTGTGCAACAGTAATATCACAATAGTTGTTATAGCTTCGTTTTATCCAATCAGATATACCAGGGCATGATCACGGTATGCTAAGTACGGATACGGCACGATTTCTGTCGTGCTTCTTCCAGGGATAGTTAAAATCAAAAATTCCTAACAAACTGTGTATTGAAAGTCTTCAAGGAAATATTGCTTATACTTTCAACCAGGAAGGAATGGGACTTGAGCTGTTTGTAGCCAATTAACAGCCACCGAATCGAGCAATTACTCTACACATGCGCAATGCCATGGCATAGCCTCTTCTTAGTCAGTGGCTGAATCCAATCTTTGTTCCATGAAAGGCTTCCTTAGCGGGGGTGAGGTTAGGAATTGTGCGGCCTGTAGTACGTATATATCTTTATGGATCTTTATGCTTGTAACTCTCCTAAGAATATCTTTTTGTCACTCCCACAAGATAACACTGCAAAGAAACAAAAAGAAAAATGAGCTACAACAATTCCTTGCCATAACTTGGCAGAATGGATGATATAAACTAGTGTCGAAGTAGTATAGGAGAAGATTGAAGAAAGGCATGATTGTTTTACGAGTGGAACTCGAACCTCGTTCGACCACTTTCACTCCTTGGTTTCTAGTCCTCTGTCCTATCCACTTCACTACCAGCTACGTTTGTTGAAAGGACCGAGATATAATAACAATTTCATGAAAAGCCCTGTGAACAGCCGCCTTGGAAAACGGTCTCCTCCCGTCACGGCTTCACCTCCCGTCACGGACTGACCTCCCTGGACCAGTTCGCGGTTAAATTCCGACATTTTGAAAGGGGTGCAAACATGGCCCGAAATACAGTGTTTGTATGGGAATACGATGCCAAATAATTTCCGTAAAATCGAATTTCTGAAATATTCACTGCCTGCAAACTTAAGATACCAGGTAAAAGATTAACTGATCAAAATTGGAGAGATGTAGCGGAGTTGGGAAGCGTGCAATCGTGTTTTTAGTTTTCCATACATTGTCTGTAACAACGAGTCAAAGTCCGCAGGAATATTTATACAGACAATGTATGGAAAACTAAAAACACGATTGCACGCTTCCCAACACAGCCACATCCCTCAAATTTTGTTCAGTTAATATTTTACCTGCATGAATATTTTAAGAAATTCGATTTTACGGAATTATTTGGCATCGGATTCCAATCGGTATTTCGCACCATGTTTGTACCCCTTTCAAAATGTCGGAATTAACCGCGAACTGGTCTACTGAAGTGAGTCCGCTATAAGCGGCTGTTTTCTCAGAGTATGTGTACAGTAGCAATATTGTATGCAACAACATACTAGGTACACAATGCTTCCTAATGATTTATGATATTGTTATTGCATACAATGAGAAAACGTCGCTTAATTTGTGAAAAATAAGTCATTTATTGGCCTTCTGCTAGGGGATATGTGATTTCAGTATTCACCTCATGACACCCTTGGTGAATAAATCATATAACTCGAGCACAAGACCAATATAAAGTTCACACTAGCGATGCAAGCTTAAGCGGAAGTAACATACGCAGATGCAGTGAATGTATTGATCATTAGCGGTACTTGTTCTTATCATAGATGTGATTACTGCGTCTAGGTACTAGCGCTTATACTTGCATCACAAGAGTGAACCACGCTTTTTGCGTTCGACGAAGGAGAACGCATCCTAATCTTGCGTTGGACTCCCTGTGGTCATGTGTGGGTTACCTGTGCTTTCCCAGGCTAAAGAAATCGAGATTTTTGGTGTCCGTCCTGGTGTGCATGTGGCACACTTTCGGAATAAATTATCTCGGCCGGGAAACTGGTAACTACACGATGCTCGCTTCGACTTCGGTGCATGTTTTCCACATTCTTGAAAATGCAGTGATGTTTAAAAAGTTCGCAAGTACGATTTATCAATGCCCGAGGAAAGTGTGTACTACTTCTGGAGCATTGGCAAAGTCTGACGTCCGAACTATATCAAGGCAACCATGGTCTGTTTTGTCGGCACTGTTGAAGATGAACATGTTCTGTAGACGAGTCGAACCACTCCACCATATAAATTTGTGCTCGGAACTATCAACAAACCGAGTAAATCTGCGATCGAATATTCCGTTACACTACACGTGTGTATCTTGCCGTTTTTTTTTGGCGTTTATGCAAATTAAGAGTTGATCTCCGTTGATCTATAATCACACTTGGAGTTGGATAAGTCAAGGATCTTTCTAATTTCCAGTCATTTGCTTACCTATTTAACTGAACTAACTTTATAAGTCAAGACATTCAAAACTGTTCACATTTATTTAAAGACATTTTTGATCAGTATATAATTGTTTATAGACCTATTCGAAAAATGGTGTCCAATTTAACTAACTATTGTTTAGGACTGACTAGCCTCGCTTACACGTTCAAAAGCTTTTGTGTGGACTGACTAGCCTCGTGTTCACGTTACCAGGACAATAGCTTTTTAAATTGGACGCCATTTTTCGAATGAGTCTATACACACAGTCCACACCACTAAAGGGTGTGTATTATCATTTGTGTCACCACAGGGAGCCCAGTCCTTTCTCGTACAAAAATATATGTCGCACGCACTTAATTACTTCTAGTCTAAGGAAATAGTACAAGAGTGTCAGTTTTAGGTGAACAATACTTACATATAGGTTCATTGGGATGGAAGTCAGTGTCATTCACAGAACCATCGTGTCCTGGTAACTTGTAGAGTATTCGTCGAGAATTAGTGTCCCACACATAGACAAACCTAAAAAAACATTATCTATTAGTGTCAATTTTAAATGAACAAAATTTAGCCAGTAATATTCGCTGTTGGTGGATAATACTATCACTAGTTAAGTGCCTGCTAGGCTAAATCTCTGAATTTCTAACGAGACCTGAAACAACCATGGGGGCTGATCAAAGCCAGGTCCCGGCACTAATCCACAGATCGAATTGGAATTTAGCGTGTTGGTTTTTGCGGAGGGAGGAAAACCGGAGAATCCGGAGAAAAACCCTCGGAGCAAGGGCGAGATACCAACAAACGCAACTCACATATAGCGCCGCGTCCGGGTATCGAATCCGAGTCACAGAGGTGAGAAGCGAAGTGCTTAGCCACTGTGCCACCCCGGCTTTCCATGTATAAACAAGCCACTGAAATTTATGCTACGAGGGATGAAAAGCCCACTAGTTGCACAGGGCCTGGCTGTTCGAAGCAAGAGTAAGCACTACCCGAGGGTTAAATTGCTAACTCGAGGTTAAACTGTATAGATTACGATTACGATTACAGATTTAGTGCTATCCCAGGGATCAAGTTACCCTCGCTTTGAACAACATGGTCAGGCTAATGACGAGGTAAATGAGGGAGGTTTGGAGTTCAAACCCTACTTGGCAAGGAATAGTAAATATATTGGAGAGCCTGGAATGAGTACAAATATTCTGCGATATGTATACATAGTACATGTAGTTATTTGTACTCTACAAAACTCACAATAATATTTTATTTAGAGACAAAAAGTTTGATAATTAATCTATTATTAGGCAGTTTATCGTATAGTATTTTTACGAGCCTGAATATTTACCATACAGTACTACACTGCCTAATAGGCCACTTTGGACACGAGTAGTAGATTGGGGCGAGGGTGGTCTCCCAAAGGCGCTAGGGATATTACAGGGGACACGCATTGTACAGAACAGAAACAAATATCGCTAATATCACAAATAACTCATTGAATACCAGCAGAGAAAGCGAAGTAAGCTTGATAGAAGACACTATATAATCATGTTTGCCTTGTTTGTTTGTGTTCTGCACGATGTGTGTCCCCTGTAATGATCCCAAGCGCCTTTGCAAGACCACCCTCGCCCCAATCACCTGCTCGTTTCCAAAGTGGCCAATAAGAGATGTTATCCAACTTTTTCTTACTAAAATTGTTAATTTTCTAGATTAAAAATAACTACTTTGTAATATGCACGATATTTCAGGGCTCGAAATTGCGCCCGATACGGGCGTAAATACGCCTAGATTTTTTCGTTTTACGCCTAACGTTTTCCACTTAGGCGTAAAATTTTGGAGAATTACGCCTAACATTTTTAAGCTGGGCGTAAAATTACGCCTCCTTTTTTTTCTTAATTTCGAGCCCTGTATTTGATCTTCGAATTTCAAGGAGGGACCTGGTGCTTTCTTTGGTAAAATGCACGCCGCGGCAACACAGCGGTCAAACGTCTGCGCATGCGTCAAGTCTTGCAACCATATTCCAAAACAAATTCAAAGCGAGCCGGCGGCCGTCACTGTTCACACACCCGTTTTCAAACCTTGAAAACTTTTTTGGTAAATTACGAAAAAAATTGGTAAACTCACAGTTTGAAGTTTGTTCAATTTCCCGTCGACTGTGAAAATAAAAAGCTTTACTTTCACGTATTTTTCTTAACTTTTGGGGGTAGAAGTTCACTGTAATATGTTTTAAGGTAAATATTGCGCGGGAAATTCGCGCAGACGTTTGACCGCTGTGTGCGCCGCAGCAACACGTTGTGCTCCGCTGGCCGAAAGAACGAAGGCTCTGGTATAAAATACAAGTTTCTGACATCTTAAACTTTTTAAGTAAATAATTTTATAACTTAGGAAACTCACAGTGAATACCAAATTAAGAAAACTTCAACCTGTTGAAGTCTTAGGCTTATCTTTTAAGTATTTTTTTTATTTTTCGCTAAATACGCGTACGTGCGTAAAACTAAAAACAGGGGTGATTGTCTCTGTTTTCTTTTAGTTTCGGCCAGAAACTGATATTTGTGCGCGCTGGGATCGTCAAAATGCATGCGCGTGATGTTTTACCGCGGTGTAGGTACAATGTAGCTTAGTGACTAAATGCAATGCACATGCTTATAGCCGCATGTAAGCTGCGTTTGGGCTGCGGGTCTAATTGTTAATTATAACCCATCAAATATTTTCTTTCTGCGTGATTGGTAGAATGCGTCATGTGATCCGATATTTTCTCACCGCGAGCAGGAAATATCAGCGAATACACCCCCTGTGAGGGTATAAGCGCGCATCAAAGAAAATATTTGAAGGATTATAACAACAATAACCTACAAATGTACATTGTGGCGTCAAAATATGCCCTGATATTTGTCCTTCAACATTATCTGATCCTCGAAGCTCACAGTTTCCCTCGAGCTTCGCTCTTGGGAACTGTTCTCTTCTCAGATCAGATAATGTCCAAGGACGAAATATCAGGGCATATTTCGACACCACGAATAGGTTATTGTATTTCTATTCACCTCCACTCCGGTAAATAATTGTTTATTATAGCATTTTCATTAGCAATCAAAAAATATTTTATTCAGGTTCACAAATTCTGTTACCATTAAGTTTTGTTTTCCCGTAGAACTAATTGCAACAGTTAGTTTCTTTTCAATTTGCAGCCTCAGGGTCCTCAAGTGCATTTTTAGTGTGCCATTTCGAGAGAAAACGAAGAAACCAGCAATGGGACGGTCTGGCGAGAATACTGCTAATACACGGGTATTTATGGAGGATTCTGGTAAATGACAGCAGGAGTTAATTCATTCTAATAATAATAATAATAATTATAATAATAATGCAATTTATATAGCGCCTATACATTGCTGTTCTAGGCGCTTTACAATGGAATAGACCTAATAAATAATAATACTAAAAAATACTGAATAATTACAAATTACTATATTACATATTAAAAATCAGATTAAGTAATGGTCCGTGTAAGAACTATAGTAAAAACAATAGAGCTGTGGCAATGAGCATATCCTCACGGTCGATTTTGCGTGAATATGACTTAAGTGCTATATGAGATATCTACAGTCCAAACTACACCTAGAAAATAAAGCTATGGGCTATTTTTACTGTGAAAACTCAAAGAAACCACCATCCAGCCAATCGGAAAGGGAGAAAACAAAAGATCTTTCAATCGCAAATTTGATAACTTTCCCCACGGTCGATATTCTTCGAAATTAAACCATAGTCATTTTGATCAAAAATAAATTGAAACTTAAAAAAATATCATATAGAAATGTATTATTTCGATGGTTTTCTATTGAATTTATGATAATCAACCAATGAAATTACGAGAGAGAAGAATAGAAAATTAACACCTTTTTACATTCCTTGCCGTTCAGTGCTATCGTTCTTAGCCGGACCACTACTTAATAATAAATACTACTACCGGTAATGCTTATATGAAAATATGACTAAAAGGGATATAAAAACAGCACCGTTAATTTAACTAATTACAAATTGTAAGCAGCTTTAAAAAGATGTGTCTTCAGCCTAGACTTAAAAATAATTACATTCTCACTTGACTTAACATTTAGTGGCAATGCATTCCACGGTTCAGGAGCAGCTATGGAAAAGGCTGTATGTCCATAGCTCTTCAAATTGTAAATAGGCTTATTAAGGCATAACACACCATTGGATGAACGGAGTTGTCTACATGGTCTATATATAACTCTAGCAACTCCTGCAAATACTTAGGTGCTAAATTATGTAAAGCCTTAAAAGTAAGTAAATTAATCTTAAACACAATTCTACAGACCTGTCAGCTGAACCAGCGGCGATCATCAGACCATCTGGTGACCAGCTACACTTTATCAGGTTCTACCCAGACCAAAGAAAAGAATAAAAACATCACTTATTAGCTCAGTTGGTAGAGCACGGTCTAGAGTGTGGGAGGTCAGTGCGGGAGGACGTTGGTTCAAAACCCTGTGGCCGTGTCCTTGGGCAAGGACGTATAAGCTCTTGGCCTTGTCTCCTTCCTCTTCTAATCAATATGACGGGGGTGTGAAAGGACCTGTTGTGCTATTTCGTGAAAGAGTAGGGGATTTTGTTCCAAACTACACAAATTGTAAAATGTACCGGTATCTATCCACTGTAAATATCATACGTATCTATATAAATACATATCTATTATCTAATAATATTATTGCTCAAATGTATTCATTGTAAAGTATCTGTAAATATCGTGGAACAGTTACACCAGCATATGTATGTTATATAGTTATTTATATTTTGTCGTAAACACATCTATTGTAAAATGATTATTTATTTAGCTGTTGTAGAAGTGCAAATAAACAGATATTATAATTGCATTCGATGAAGGAGAACGCCATGTCCTAATCTGGTGTCCATTGCATGGGCTCCCTGTGTCTCACAGGCAAGAGAAATCGAGAATTTTGTTGTGGCCGTGTATCTTTTTTTTGCCATTTTTAATAAATTAACCTTGTTCTGGCACGTGAAAATGCATAGGCGGTCGTTTGGAGTCGTTTCGTTTGTTGCACTGTAGTTCACTCGGTAAGTAATATAATGTCTTCAATCAAATGCAATGTTGTCTAAAAAGTACGTAGGTACGATTTATCAAAGCCTGAGAAAAGTACTACTTTGAGCTACAACAAGCATACACAGTTAGTGCTACACGACTGTACAGCCCAAAATGTTTTCTTTTATCTCAGCAATTTGATGAGCTGCACCCTTAGCTTGTTATACAAGTTGTATAACTTATTAGTGAAAACATTCAAAACTTTACAGTCTGTTCATATCAACAGTGTAGTCCAGAACACTGAAGCAATCTTTCAGTCTCCAAAGAGTTATGTTTGTTTTACCACAGGTAGCAATAAGCCAAAAACATTATGTTGAATGCACTTTAATAATCTATGATTACTTCTAGTACTATATTATATTGTCTCCTGGCACAACAGCCTGTATTCTGTAGGTACTCATTGTACATGTAAATATTGCACCACAATAGCAGTCCGTATCTCACAACCTCCCTTGTATGTTGACGTCGAGACGTGATATAACATTGTAAATTGCGTGGCAGCTATTAGCACCGTAAGCAGTCCGAAACAAATCACTGACGGGATATGTCAGTAAAATGTAAAGCGCCATGAGACTGGTGGTATGGCGCTATATAAATATGGCCTATTATTATTATTATTATTATTATTAAAGTGCATTTGAATATAATTCCACATAAATTTGCACTATATAAATAAACACCTTTCCTTTTTTTTACTTAGAAGATTAACAGTAATTTCTACCACTTTAGAACAAGACTCCAGCAAATATGGCCACATATGTGACTTCTTGTGACCAACCTTTTCAAAGTTGTGTTGTGATCCAAGGCACACCTTCAAACATCTTTCTAGTGGTGCAAATGCTCTAACATCCCACATACGAACTAAGAAAAAACAACTATTAGTATCACATTGAGCACATTTCATATGAGTGGAAAAGTAATGGCAATGACTAATGGCACGGTTACTGTACAACATGCTGTGATATTGAAATGGTTTCCCTGTTGTTATTGTCTTTCTGATCCAATCAAATAATAGAGTTATGGTGTGGTCACAGTATGGTTACGGCAAGGCTATGGACATGACATATTTTTTTCTTACTCACATGAAATTTGCTCTAACAATAGAAACGTTGTACTGTAATGAGGTATGCTTTTTGATTTGCTGCCATAATTTTGAAATAGCTTTCCCATTGTATTTGCCCTGTTTAAACAATCAATTAACCTCGTAGTGTTTTGGTAATGACAATATTTCAATGGCAAAACTGAAATACATTATGTCCACGTTATTATACTTAATTCATGTTCTTTGTAAGCTTTATTTAATCAGTGGTTTCAATAACTTTTAAAGTATGAGGCACTAAGGAAAACGTAGGTGGCTAACTGAATAAGAGTACCAAAGGCACCTGAGCATCTAGGGGGTTCAAATTCCAAAGGTGGTGAAATATTCAAAATAGACAGATAAAATTACTGGTCGCTAGCAACCTATTAAAACCACTTTTTACAGCGAGACTACTGAAACCAGGGCCACTTAGAGAATGAGAACTACTTGATTGTATCTAACATTTTGTATCTAACATAACCTACTTACCAGTATTATCCATACAGTTAGAAAGTAGAAACGACCCATCAGGACTTAGACGTAAACCAGTTACTGTGTCTGTGTGTCCAGACATCTTATAAAGAATATCGTTCTTTCTTAAATCCCAAACCTGGAGACAATCAAACAACCAACATTAACTAAAACTTCAAGTGAAATTTTTAGAAACACAGGTTGAGTGACCAATCAAGAAACAATAATTTATTTATTAGCCATTTCATAAACTGATCAAGAACTTGAGACAGAGCAGTAAATTTAATTGAATTCAAATGTATATATATATTTTCTAAATAAACCCTACCACATGAAAGATCACATAAAAGCTAGTATGGTTACTTTGTTTGAAGATGTTTGAGTAACTTAGAACTGAATAGCAGGCATTTGAAAATCACAAAAATAAAAGAGTTATCTTATTTTTGTGATTTTTGAAAGCTCACCACCTTTGGCATCAAGTTTGATTCAAACATCATCAATCTCAGTCCAAAGATCATCAATCTCAGTCAACACACTAATTTTGATGTAATCTTTCTTTTTTAATATTAAGAAATTTACATACTTGGTCGCAGTCCTATTTTCGTTTATGAAATGGCTAATACAACAAACTTGTAAAGATAATTAATTTCTAGCTAACCTTGATTTCATTGTCAATTCCTCCTGAAAATATCTGATCACTGGAATCGCTGAAACAGACTGACGTAACCTAGAGATTAGAGATAATATTATCCATATATTAGATATACACGTATTTGGAGGATGTGTGGAATAAAACTAGATCAACTGGTATGTGGTTTAATGCAGTTCAAATCCAATGACTAGCATATCTGTAGTTAGTTACAAACCTGGTACATGTTTAGAAAGGTTTGTGCACAGCCTCGTTTCCTTGTATCCCATAACTGCAATTTAACAAATAAGTAAAATAAGTAGTTTGTGGCAGGGCCTGAAATTAACTTTTCAATTAAGTTACCAACTGATGACTAACCAAAACAATGTGGTCCTCAGTAGGTTTTGGTCAGCATTTGTTCTTACAATATCCTGTGTGACAAGCACAGGGGTAATGGGAGGAAGGGGAGAGGTAATGGGAGAAGGGTAATGGGAGGAAGGGGGAGGGGTAATGGGAGGAATGGGGAGGGGTAATGGGAGGAGGGGTAATGGGAGGAGGGGGGAGGGGTAATGGGAGGGGTAATGGGAGGAAGGGGGAGGGGCAATGGGAGGAAGGGGGAGGGGTAATGGGAGGAAAGGGGGGGGGGGGGTAATGGGAGGAAGGGGGAGGGGTAATGAGAGAAAGGGGGAGAGGAAATGGAGAGAGGGAAAGAGGAGGGGGAGAGGGAATCCCCCTCTCCCCATCCTTCCCATTCCTCCTACACTTGTCATGCAGGCAAATTATTTCTTCTCCAAAATGTTTATTCCACAGTAAAAAAACACAGTTTCAGACCTTTCTTTTGTTTATAGCAATTTATAGCAAAAACTATGAATAAACAGCAGAAAAGTAAGGAAAGGCCGACAACAGCACACACTATCTCTGAAAGGAGAAAGAGCTGAAACAATATGACACCCAGTGACCAATAAACACGGGAATTGAAGAATCACAACTGCCAATTTTACTGTGTTTTGCTACAGTTCCTGACAGGAACCTTACTTTAATGAGTTGTCCTCAATCAATTTTTCTTAAAAGTATGTCACCAGCTGGCGACCAGTTCTGGAATTCTGGTCGACGCCAACACTCAAATTTTAGCTGCACTAGCACCCAGTTGGTTCCTGTATGAAAATCTCTGGCAGTGTCAATGGTGAATAGACTAGTCCACTTTTGATTTAAATGCTTCACTTATTACACACAAAGGTTTCAATAAGAGGCTTTGGGGTAAATTAAATTTATTCTGTTCTTCAATAACCTTTGTGTGTAACAAGTGAAGCATATAAATTATATATTATATATTGATAGTGGGCTATCAAGCTTGGTGGCTCATGCCAGCACTTTATGCACAGGGGAGTAAGGCCGTCCCAAAAAAATGTTTGGTTTCCCATCACCCGACCAACCCAATTTTTTGGGAAAAGTACAAGAGAGAGGGTGGACGTAGAGCTTGGAAAAGGTGTAGCATTTTTTTTCCCCAAAAAAAATGGGTTGGTCGGGTGATAGGAAATGAAACATTTTATTGGGATGGCCTAAATAAGTAGTCTTTTTCATGGAATACATGTATGTTTTTTCTGTACACGTAGAACTGGTACTTGCCATTTATGCCCAAAAAACAGTGAGAAATGTGTGCTCTGATTGGTCTTGAAAGTACATTACAGAATGCAGATGCACAGAAGTCACATTTTGAACAAAATCATTTATTGTAGCCTCATTTTTTCCTCTTATTCTTGTATGTTAAAACAAATACCAGTATTGCAGTGCTCAACCTTAACTTTTTTGCTTACTGGCCCTTGAGCTAATGATGTTTAAAAGTTACTAGCCCACAGCCAACTCCTGGTAGTCGGCCAGCAGTCTGCATACTTGTTTGCCAGTGCACAAGTCAAAACCAAGATGGCGGCCTGTCCGTGAGCTCCTGGGGTCATCTAGTTTCCAGTTCTCCATCTCCAATAGAATGTTTGCAAAAGGTCGTTAAACATATTCGGGCACGTGACTGGGAACGCGATATGACTTTTATTTAGCCTGTTTTTGCAATTGAGCTTTTCTATTTCTTCAATAAACAACAGTAATGATAACCTCAACACCTACTAGCCCTGAGACTAGTGGTTCTCAAATTTTACTAGCCCAGATGAAATTTTTACTAGTTAGTCCCAGGCTAGTGGACTACTGCTAAGGTCGAGCACTGCATGGGCCTGTCACCTTAAAGATGCAGAGATGATAAAAACAGTCACACCAATGATTTGAATTTGCATCTCGTGGCATACTCTTTGTTCTTGTCACAATGTGTGCATCTGTAAGAGGACAGACGCACAGCAGAATGACATCCATTTGTTAAGTATTTATGTTCTTTGATAAACCAATGACTAAAATATACACCTTAATGGTACAGTCATCTGAACCACTGACAACGTACTGCAAGCCACGACGTGATGGACAACAGCTGTTTACAAATGATGTATGTCCTTTGAGTTTCTTGATCCTAGATCCAGTCTCATAGTCCCATAAAGCAACTGTCTTGTCTGTGGATGCTGTAAACATGGAACTAGACAAAGTAGAAATACCAGTACATGTAGCAGAGTTGAGAGAAAATAATTTTTATTTTGACAAGATGAGCAAGGTTCTCTAAGCTTCTTGGTAGAAACTGGCAACCGGAAGATTTCGGTGTTTATAGGAAGAAAGTAGCTGCCTGACTGTCCTTTTTCTTGAAAGCACCAGATTCATATAATTTGTCTTTTAGTAATGTCTGACAGCTGTTATGTAAAGAGTAAGAGAACAATTTGGTGGTCAATCCACTTGTCCTTTGGACAACCATTGGGAACAATTTGGTTGTCTGAAGCCCAAAAGTGCTTGTCCAAAACATGACTTCACATTAACGTATTTCTCAAGGCACCAGCTGGCAACCGAACATAAATATTTCGCTGCCAAATCATAATTTTTGGTTGCCACATAAACAAAATAATAATCAGGATATCTGTGGTAGCTTCATGCCAATGCTACTACCTACATGTAGCTGAACATGGTGATCAATTACAAGCTGATTGGGACTTGGTTTGGGATGTTTTGTTGTAGGATTTACTGGTTATGAAGTTGCAGTCTAGATAGTTTTTTTTATTAGAAATACCACAGGCAGCCCAAGCTCTGTATTTGCACTGTGTGACTATTATTTCACAAAATTCTCAGATAAAGAAAATAAACTTACCTTAAGAGTTTGTTGTTGTCCTGTTGTTTCTCTGGGGTCTAGAAATGGCGGTTATGGGGCATTTCTCTCACTTTGGGTTTTTCTCTCTTCTCTGTCTTAAATAAAGGAAAGGCTGCACACTCCAATTCAAACCACGAGGCACTTGAGGCCGATTTTTCCCACGAAAACCCATCCGATAGGCGTAATTTCCTCCGTCAGGTGAAAGGTAGATAGTTTTTCTTACCCCAGAAGTTTACAGACTTGAGAAATCATTATCCTAACTCTTCCAAATGAACTCATTTCTTTGCAAAAGCCCTCTCATCCTTCGTCAGAAACTACGTGTTTGCTGCTATTCGGTCGTGACGTGGCAAACTCGGCTTTGTAGCCTGGTCTGCTGACAAAATTCCTCTTTCCGGCAGAGGGACAGTCAATAAATTGCAAGGTACTGTACTCTCTCCCCACGGGGTCTAACGAATGGACCACATTATATTTCTTTACACATGTGTGTTAATTTACTTCGTGGGTTTTCTCTGCAGATTCCACCGTTCAGCGATTGGTCAATAAGCCGTGAATAGAGAGCTTAAGCATCAACGACGGCGACGGCAGCGAGGACGGGACCTAGAAAAATGTTTTCTACCGAAATGTGATGCTTACTATTTCCTTCGTTCGCCTTTAATTACTTTTCACATTCATATCTTCGAAAAATATGACAAGCATAGAGTTCCGTTCACGCCGAAAGAAAAACGGAGTGACTTACTTTATACGTTGGCGTTCTCTTGTAAACGTAAAATGTGGGGTTTTCACGTTCTGTTTTTCCAGACAACGGTTGAAATGTAGGTGACTGCGTGCATTCCCACGTGCAGTTATTGTATTTTGCAATTAAGGCTATTGATATGAATGTGAAAAGTAATTAAAGGCGAACGAAGGAAATAGTAAGCATCACATTTCGGTAGAAAACATTTTTCTAGGTCCCGTCCTCGCTGCCGTCGCCGTCGTTGATGCTTAAGCTCTCTATTCACGGCTTATTGACCAATCGCTGAACGGTGGAATCTGCAGAGAAAACCCACGAAGTAAATTAACACACATGTGTAAAGAAATATAATGTGGTCCATTCGTTAGACCCCGTGGGGAGAGAGTACAGTACCTTGCAATTTATTGACTGTCCCTCTGCCGGAAAGAGGAATTTTGTCAGCAGACCAGGCTACAAAGCCGAGTTTGCCACGTCACGACCGAATAGCAGCAAACACGTAGTTTCTGACGAAGGATGAGAGGGCTTTTGCAAAGAAATGAGTTCATTTGGAAGAGTTAGGATAATGATTTCTCAAGTCTGTAAACTTCTGGGGTAAGAAAAACTATCTACCTTTCACCTGACGGAGGAAATTACGCCTATCGGATGGGTTTTCGTGGGAAAAATCGGCCTCAAGTGCCTCGTGGTTTGAATTGGAGTGTGCAGCCTTTCCTTTATTTAAGACAGAGAAGAGAGAAAAACCCAAAGTGAGAGAAATGCCCCATAACCGCCATTTCTAGACCCCAGAGAAACAACAGGACAACAACAAACTCTTAAGGTAAGTTTAATTTCTTTATCTGAGAATTTTGTGAAATAATAGTCACACAGTGCAAATACAGAGCTTGGGCTGCCTGTGGAAATACCAATTGATGAAGGAGGGTTAAAAGGGCAAGTCACCAGCTTGCAACCAGTTTTGAAAGTTTGTTGCCAGGGCAAAAATCTTAGTCGCATTTGTGACCAGTAGGTCACAGTGTCAAGCCCTGCAAAAAGTACAAAGTGTGTTGACAAGTCATGTCAAATACAATATTTAATTGTTTGAATCGCATTAATTGTTTTACTTGTCCCGGACAAGTAAAACCTGAATATAGCCACTTGTTTCCAATCACCATAGGGGAAAAGGTGGTCAGGGCTGCACATTTGACACAATTCCTTGCAAACCTAATAACACAGTCAAAATAACATGTACAAGTCCTCTGTTCTCTTCAATGACAGTGTATTCACAACAGCGTGACCTGTACTGGCTTGTTTTCAAGATTAAAACCTCACTGGCTACTGCAATTTAATAACAGATATAACAAATTGGGTGCAAAGAATTGTGGGTCAAAGTACAAGCTGCCATTGTTGTTTTCAGTAGAGTGGACTGTTGTTCAGATGCCCTGAGGGGGGTTACTTACATGAAAAATGGGTATGTATGTGAGGCCAAGAGGCTCAAACCCTGACCCTGTTTGACCCAAAATCCAAGCTCCAAAATACTGAACCCCGACCCTGACTGCACCCACATTAAACTCAAATCCTGACCCTGATCTGCCCAAATCAGGTCAAAACCCTGACCCTTGTACCCTACCTGCCCAAACTGAGCTCAAAACCCTGACCCACCCCCACGGCACATACATAATACGTCACAAACAGGAGTACCCCCCCCCCCCCCGGGTTCAGATGACAAAACAAATACTGAGAACCCTGTAATAATTTACTGGGGTTTCATTTAAGAACAGATCTTCCATGTTTGCACAGGCTCATGCAAACCGAGGTAAGTTTGGGAGAATTTGGGAGCAGAACAAACACAAGACCGCAGGTTGAGTGTTTGTATCTGCTCGAGATTTCTCCCAAACTTACCGATTTTTACATGAGCCTGTTCAAACAAGGAAAATCTGTTTCATTTTTTTTATTATAAAATAATTATTTTGATAAAAGAAGCACTTATGGTGTGATGTCATTTCCATGTTTGCACAGGCTTAATGAAAACATGGCTATCAGCCAATCAGAACGCGCATACTACATTTGTATCTAAATTATTTTATAATACTTATTGAGTCAGGGATTGAAAAATGTAAGACAGTGGTTTATTTTACCCATAATATTTACAATGATAGCCAGCACTGTGAACCATAGCCAGCATTTATGACCACTATGTGGTAAAACATGATGGTTAAAATAAACATTTCAATATCTCCACTCCTATCTTGCATTTTCCAACCCATTCCTCAATAAATAATGAAACCCTATAAATCAGGGGTTTCATTGGAAGCCAGCGAGCCTGCGCTTATGTAAACCACAGCTGGCATTTCCAACCCTGGAGATGTCAGATCTAAGATAAAATGTATGTATGGATGTTAAAGTGCATATAAGCCCTGGTAATTATATTTTTTACGAAGAGACTAGAGGCCATAGACAAAGGATTCTGGAATAAAAAGTTGATTTGATTTATTTGTCATGGTGTATTGGCAATTCAAAGTTGCCCAAAAATGTGTCTTGGGTTGCCTGTGGACAAAAATCAAGCATGCGAGCACTTTACAAAATTGGCACTGGGTCTAGTTTGACGTCATCAACAGAACACGCTTGATGCGCCATTGCATGAAAGGCCTTGCAGAATAAAGCTCTCCGAAACGTTTAGCGCTCGTGATATTATCATCTTTCTCGGTTATCTATTCAATTATTTTGCAAATAAGCCAACGCTTTATATCCATGAAGAGACGAGTTCTGTTGATGACGTCACGTTTTATTCTCGTCCCAGTCCCTGAACGTGCACAGAAATTATTCTAAATTAGGAAGTTTAGTCACTAATAAAATAATGAAAACATTTTTATTTAAAATTTTCCCCTACCTTTTAAGGTCTAAGCAGGGCTTCTGACAGGTTGCATGGTTGCGGTTCCGCACAATTTTGTCAAACCCGCACAATTCCTAAAAATCTGCAAAATCTGCAAAATCGTGCACAATTTGTTGAAAATTTTAATTAAAACAGGCATTCCTCTTGTTTACTGTGATTTTTGGAAACATTTAAGGCCATTTTCACCCCATTTACCTTCCAAAACACGTCGAGAAATCCCTTGTTTTGTTCGAACGGCTCGAGCAGATGAAAAAAACAACAAGGCATTCCATTTATGGCTTGCGCCGGCCTGGGCTCTAGTTTGTATTATATCGTTTTTCATTTGTGGATTGTTGTAATTGTTTTGCAAATAGCGAATCAGAGTCATTGTTAAATAGCGCCTCGTGACTCCTCTTAATGATCGTTTCGCTCTCGAGCGGAGTGTAAACAAAACTATCACATTTGAGGTCTGTTTTTGGGTCGATTTTGCAAGTTTGAAAGAAATCAATCAAAGGACTACCTTCTCTGATCCTTCAAATTAAAGCAATCTGGGCATTTTGGGGTCAATTTTCTGTGAGAAATGTGTACCGAAACGATAAGCGTGAAAGTATTTACAGACTCGAGAGCTTTTCTTTACCCTCTGCTCGAACGTCAGAAAGAACTAGCTTTTAAATAAACGAGAACATTTTTTTTAGCCTGTTGAAATTTCTTAAAATATTGCGCAATCCCGCACAATTTCCTGCACAATCAACGTTTTTCCCCGCACAATGTTGATTTTTTTTTTGCAACCTGTCAGAAGCCCAGTCTAAGCTTTCAAACAAAAACATAACTGGCCAGGGCTTATATGCACTTTAAGCATTTTTAAACATCTGGCATTCAGTTACTTGCACATACTTTCCATCAGTTGCAAAATGAATGTCCATAATGGCTCCAGTGTGTCCTTTTAAGATGGCAAAGTTTTCACATTCTCCATAAACATTCCACAAGTCTAGAATAAAATGAACAAGTACAACTTCTTACTGAACTGGAAATACTCTATTCATGTAAAATGTTCTGTTAGCCTACATGTAGCTACTACATTTTACTTTATTATATACATGCAGTGTTGTCACTAAGCATTGGCTACTGGCAATTTTCACCAGCTAAGACCCAGTCATTAGCTGTAATAGGCCTTTTGTTGGAAACAGTCATGTGCTGATATATCACTTCTGTCAATAACCAATGATTTGAGCTCATGATCCTATGGGAAAGGCTTTACTGGGTGGCAAATAACCTTAAAAATGCTGTTTTAGAAAGATCAGTAATCAATTGAAGGTGAAAAATAGCATTTACAAACAGGTTTTGCTTGCCTAATAGAGCGGTTTTCAATTGAGGGACGAAAAGTAATTAGGTGAATGGTTTTTAATTCGATTTGTTAGTTATCCATGATTGCATTTACTTTGCGTTGTGATTGGTTGAAGTAAAACCAATCCCGAATTACTTCAATTTGTGATTGGTTCATTGATGTTTTTACTTGCTCGTGATTGGTTCATTGATGTTTTTACTTGCTCGTGATTGGTTCATTGATGTTTTTACTTGCTCGTGATTGGTTCATTGATGTTTTTACTTGCTTGTGATTGGTTCATTGATGTTTTTACTTGCTCGTGATTGGTTCATTGATGTTTTTACTTGCTCGTGATTGGCTCAGGTTTTGGTTTCATGACACTCAATTAAAAACTGCTCTTACACTAAGTACCATGCAATCTCATTTAATTACCTTCAAAGGAGAACTAAAGTCTAAAATAACTTTAGCTCAATGAGTAGAACTAAACATGAAGACTCTCAAGAAAATTCATTTTACTGTGTTTTGCATCAAAGGAAAGAAAATCCGCAAATCTTCCACCCAATCATCGCTATGAACAGACGGCTCAATTCCTGTAATCTGTGATGTACGATACAGTGAAAAATTACTTTTGTCATGTTGTTCTTGGCGTTGAATAGATGGACTAATGACTCAAAATTGCACACTATTGTGCTTTCGTTGTGCTGGAGGTGTGGTTGTTTTTCCTTGGTATGCATGATGTATTATATGGGGAAAAAGCACAGAATTGAGCCACCACACAAACTAGCTTTAACAGGAGAATTGGCTATTTTTTTACCTTTAAAACATATTTCCTCTTTTTAGACATGTACCACAAAGATTGAAATAAAATAACAGAACTTATTTCTCTTTGAATACAAGTTTGTATAGTCGTTGGATTGATTTAGGGTTCACTTCTCCTTGAAATAAATGAATTTACATTCTTTGCCATCCAGAACCACCATGTGACTGCATATCCTGCACAAGGTCTACCTTGTACCCAGGTGCTTTTGGTTGGAATGAAGAAAAATGGGGCACAAGAGAGCATGGGAAGGACAAAGAAAGCATGCAATGACCAAGGGAAGGGTGGACTAAGTTAGAGGAGCACCTGGCAGATTGTGGTCAATTTCCGAGAGAAATTTGTCAATGTCTGGATTTTTAGCTGCTCTTTTTGAAGTTTATTGGCATTATCACATGAAAGAAAGTATTTGACTAGTTTATGATTTTAGTGGATTTCAATGTCTTCTAGTGTAAGTATGACCGAAAGCAGCAAAGAATACAATAAATCACATACACATGAATGAGCTCATATGATAAGCTGTCACCGCGTATCTCGTCAGTTCTTGTGTGAAAGACTCTTAGTACCTTAGTACGCTAGTCACCCCGTATCTCGTCAGTTTTTGTGTGAAAGACTCTTAGTACCTTAGTACCCTAGTCACCCCGTATCTCCTCAGTTTTTGTGTGAAAGAGTCTTAGTACCTTAGTCACTCCGTATCTCGTCAGTTCTTGTGTGAAAGAGTCTTTAGTTAGTACCTTAGTACGCTAGTCACCGCGTATCTCCTCAGTTCTTGTGTGAAAGACTCTTAGTACCTTAGTACGCTAGTCACCGCGTATCTCCTCAGTTCTTGTGTGAAAGACTCTTAGTACCTTAGTACGCTAGTCTCCCCGTATCTCGTCAGTTCTTGTGTGAAAGAGTCTTAGTACCTTAGTACGCGAGTCACCCCGTATCTCGTCAGTTCTTGTGTGAAAGACTCTTAGTACCTTAGTACGCTAGTCACCCCGTATCTCGTCAGTTCTTGTGTTAAAGACTCTTAGTACCTTAGTACGCTAGTCACCCCGTATCTCGTCAGTTCTTGTGTGGTAGACTCTTAGTACCTTAGTACGCTAGTCACCCCGTATCTCGTCAGTTCTTGTGTGAAAGATTCTTAGTACCTTAGTACGCTAGTCACCCCGTATCTCGTCAGTTCTTGGTACGTTGTACGTATAGTATGTTGTTAGTACGTTGTTCATAGTATGTTGTTAGTACGTTGTTCGCCGGTACTAAGAGAAAATTATGAAATTACTGTCCTATTCTGGGCATGGTATAATCAATCGGCAGGATCAGTTTTTCTCCGGAATATTTGTTTAATGATTTCACTGTCTGTTCATGATTTTCAATATGGGGTACTTTAATTTCAAGTTCAGGAGATCTCTACAAGCTACAATGTATGGCATTAGATGTTTGAGACTTGACACAACTACAAACATCCTGAAGTTTCCAAAGACCCAGTACGTGGTGGATGTGATATCAGGAACTCGACAACTTCCAGCCATCACTGAACTCTGTCTTCAATAACAAGTAATGCAGTAAATATTTGGAGATGATTTAAAGACTTAATTATCCCTACTTAAGGTTACCGGATACCTTCAGGGTGCGTTTCCAGTCTAAATTATGTAGCGCCTCGAGGAAACATCGTAGATAAATGATCCATGTATCATTTTAAAGCTTATAAAATTGGCTACAAGAATACATAAAAAGTTTTGAGTTCTTTGAAAATCTCGAATTTTCCGCCATCCCGTTTCTCCGATCTAGTGAGATGGCTTTCAGAAGTTCCGACTCCGAAAATATTTTAAAGTTTAAAAATATGTTTGCTTTGTCGCATTTCAGAGGAATCGTATTACAAAACTGTGTCGGGGAATTTCAAAATTCGATTTAGTTAAAAAGTTATCATGCTTTCCGTGAAAAGGCGAAAAATAATCCAAGTAGATATGCGGGAAACGCCGTCAAGAGCTCTCTTTTTAGAATTTTCCAATTCCCCGACATGGTTTTGCAGCTGAGATATAAATTGACATTTTGTGAAAATTTCAAACAAATCGAATAAATTCCTCTTGAGTGGGAGCTTTTTTAAAACTCTATTTTGATTGAAAATCGAAAGCGAGAAAATAGCAATTCAAAAAATATACCCGTCTGTCGTGCGTGAATCTGAAGCCCCGCCTCTCCAACAATTAGCAAGCTCTTGGCCAATCATTTCTCATCACAGTTCAACTATCTGTCAAGATTTCCCGCCAATGTTGATTTCCGATCAAAGCAACGCGCCGATGTTTGTTCTTTTTTGTGTGACTTGAAAAATGGTAGCGGTAAGAGTCAGCTGGTTTCCCAGGCTAGAAAAATGGGAAAGACAAAAAGACCTCGAGGGGCAAAGCCAAGGTGAACACCTATAGAGACGCCTTGAATGCCAGCATAGTTAGTAGAGGGTACAGCGATTTGCAGGCGTCTGAAACAGCACGGCAATAGCGAGATCGTGGTTCAACCGATTCAGGGTCACCGCCAAACTACGTTTCCATCTAAGCTTTCTTGGAAACAAATATTCTCTCGGCTGGCTCTTATCAATTCTACTTTATGTTCAGATGTCGAGCAATCGGCACTGTCTGAAAATGAAAATACGAACGCTTGTCGGGTTTTGAGAGGACTCTTATTTGGCTTTGTAATTATAGTCGTATGCATTGTTTGGCCTCGTTTTTCTTTTTTTTCTTCTTTTTTTTCAAGCTAAAGATTTAGGGTTAGGGCATCCTGCTTGCTTTTTGTAAGATATGAGGCCAACATCCGATGGAATTGTGGAATCGTGTGTGGAAAACCTTTTATCAATAAACGTAAACATTGTATATGAAATGATTTCCCACACCGTCGTTACGGGCGAGTGAGCACTTGTCATGTGTTTATTGATCTGCTGTCAATCAAAAAGAACCTTTTACTTCCGGTTAAAAACTTCCTTTTGGTATTTCTCTGTCAATATAATTTTTTTTTGAACGTAAGTTTTGGTATATGAGACACTACTAATAAAACTACATTTCTGTGTTAAAAAAATAAATACCATCTTTTTCGTTTTGAAGGTATCCGGTAACCTTAATAGGAACAGTTCTTGCGTGTTGAAATTTATTTCAATGATTATTCTCTACACATCTCATTTTGTTAATTATAATAAGCAACAGCCTTTTATGAAATGAAAGCACACGAGTGAGAGAACAAAACTCTGGCACTGGTAAAAAACCCTATTGTCGCCACAAAAATTATAAGGGCATGCATGGAAACTACTAAATTGAAAAGGACTGCCTAATGAACAAATATTTTGCTTTTGATAGTAAAAACACAGGTTTTCTTCATTTCGCATGTTTTTGCATAAATTAAAGTATGCCATGTTGAATTCTGCCAGGCGCTTCCTCTTCTTCGTCCTTCCCATGCTCCCTTGCGCGGCCCCCATCTTTTTCCTTTCCAACCAAAAGTGCCTCAGTGGGCATGAAAGGCCATGACAATTTTTTCATATTATTACCCTTTTCATTGAAGTGCAACTGTGGAAGTTTCCAGTCTCGTTTGAAAAACTGCATATAGTCAGCCATCAATCAAACAAGTACATGTACCACCTAAATTTAATCAGTCTAGGCGATATGCCTGTGAAAGACTATATGTGAAAGACGTGACGGTTGGCTTTATGCAATATTTTCGAAACACAATTGAAACTTCCAGGGTTGCGGCTATTTTCCTTAGCTACAACACTCATGCATATGAATTCTATGCATGCATATGAATTCTATGCATGCATTAATTCCCATTGTTATACAAACAGCCAACAACTGATGCACACAAAGGTATAACAATTACACTATCAGGGTATTCATTAACATTTGAAGTAGCAGGAAATTGAAATGAAATAGCAGGAGGGTTTGTCCTAAAGTATACAGAAAATGCATTAAGAAATGCAAAAGTAGCCAGAGAATTTTGCTCAGTAACTGGAGAATTCTCTGATCTCCAAACCCTAATGAATACCCTGCACTATACTTACAAACTAGCCTATCAAATCCAACCGAAGCAAGTGTTTCACCAGATGGATGGAACCGTGCAGAATAAATTTCTCCCTAAACAGCAAACTTATTTAGTTAGAAATGTACCAAATAAGTCTACACTCTAATTGAAGAGCTGTGTGCAAAAAGGGCTCAAGTGTCTCCTGATCACAATCTAAATTCTCCTTCAATTTCTTTGTTTTCTAAGGGAGAATTTAGAACACGATCAAGAGTCACTTATGCCCTTTTTGCACACAGCCCTTCAATAAGAGTATTTTAGACTGCCTTACAATAATAAAATTCACCTCAATAAATTGCAATTTCAGACAATACTTATTACTATACCTATTTAGGTCAAAGACAGCTTCTTTGAATGAAGCTAGCAAGCTAGACATGGTTATTGTAAGATCAAGAAATACAGGATCTCTTTACTATTCTGGGAAACTACCCTCCCTCTCAAAATGAGGGCATGAGAACTCCAATGAGATCTGTTCTAAATATAACTCAATCCAGTCATACGCTGACTCACAGACTTAGAATGGGAGATGGATGCTCCTGGTAATGCAATCCTGGCTATGCAAATGCCCCACCATGGGGCTTTGGAATGAGTGAAAGTCTCTCATAAACATGGAATGATGTAAACTTTGCTATTTTTGACTCTTTGACCAATTCCTCACCTCACAACTTTCCTTTGCTGGCAAATGCCCCACCCCCAGAACAGTTGTCATATACCCCATGTATGCCTGGGGATTGGGGGGGGAGGGGGGGGGGGAGAGGTTTGGAATTGATAATGATAGAGACATACAAAAAGAGGGTGTATATGCAATGATTGTCTGCTATGGAATTCTTTTATAAATTTATATTTATGAGTAAACACCCTATTTTGTCTGTCTAATTATTTGTGAGGTGAGGGGTGGGGTGGGGTTAATGCAAATTATGTGTTCATGTATGTGATAATAAATTATTTCATTGAAGCTGAACTTTATATACATCATTACATGTATATGAGTAAAATAATTTAACTCACCTCCTGTCCTGTGAGTAACATAATGGGTGATTCTAAGGCAGAAGTTCTGTTTGGTAACTATAAAGAGAGGACTTAATCAATATCTTAGCTGGTTGAGGTACATGTATGTGTCACAGTCAGACTCTGAGTTCAAGGAGTAACTGCAGAATACCCCCTCCGAATAACGAACCTCACAACCAAAGATACCCCTGACACATCTGATAAACGTGAAATCCATGACACCTCTGATAAACGTGACACCCCTGACACGTTTGATAAATTTGACACTCAACACACAGACACGTCTGATAAACGAGACACGCCTGATACACGTAATACACGTAATACACCTGATACATCTGATATGCGTGATACACATGATATGTCTGATAACCCTGATACACTTGATACACAATACGTCTGATACCACTGATATGCGTGATATGTCTGATACGCGTGATATGTCTGATATGCGTGATACCTCTGATATGAGTGATACACGTGATACGTGTGATACACGTGATATGTCTGATACATGTGATACGTCTGATACAACAATAACAACCCTAACCGTCAGTAAAGAAATTCCCAGGTAAACGTTAAGGTTTTAGGGCTCAGGTCATTCGAGATGTGAGATTTCTTTTTGTATTTATCATAATACATCAGCTTACCCAACAACAATAACTACCCTTACCGTCAGTAAAAAAGGGGAAGGAGAGGAATCGCTCACTTAATTAATTCATGAAATAATGACAATATAAATGAACTAAAACCCTACCCTGGACCATAAAAAACCTAACCGGTCAGTAAACAAGATCTTACCCACCTAGAGCTATGGTTCTCAAGAAAAACCTCTCACGAAAATGGTGAGGTAAAAAAATTGAGAGATTTTCTGTAACTCGAACCCGCTCCTCCTACTCGTAAGTCAAACGTCGCAACCACTATACTAAACAACCATCGTCACTCAATTTTCACCAATTTTCACCAATTTATTAAGTGAGTGATTCCTCTCCTAACAACTAACAAGACCTTAGCCTTAGCCTTAGGATCTCTAGTAAAGAAGTGTTCAGGTAAACGTCGAGGTTTTAGGGCTAATGAAACTGAAAAAAATCCCGATGTGCAATTGTACCGAGTGATACGTCCGATAAGCGTATCTTGATATCTGGGAGGGGGTATTCTACCGTTATGCCGAGTTCAACAAGACAACATGTGTTTGTCTGTCACCATGTGAGTTCATTTCAATTTCAAGTCAGTTCTCCTTAACCACAAGTAAAATCTCGGTTAAAAAAATACCTACCGCTTGAAGGGCAGTTCTCTGGTCAGCTATAGCAAGCTGGTTCTGTTTAGGTTTCTTTAAAACTGGTACAAGAGCCAAGACATTCTCTCCGCTTTCAAATTTACGTTTGGACGCCATGTTGGATTTTAGACACTGCCTGCGCAGAAAAAATACGCATACTGATAAATACCATACTGCTGGACATGTATTTCAAAAAGCGCAAAGCGTGCTGTCGACACAGGAAGCCCAAGCTCTGTTTATGTAAATTTCATTTTACAAGGGTTTGTATGGGAATTTATTTATCTGGTTTTTCGATAAATATACTGCAATAAAGTGAATAAAACTTACCTGGTGTCTATGATCTGTGTCTTGGCTGTGTCTGTACGTAGTTTCAGCGAATTTGGGTTAGTATGAAGGGTAAGGGATTCAAAATTCGCTGAAACTACGTACAGACACAGCCAAGACACAGATCATAGACACCAGGTAAGTTTTATTCACTTTATTACAGTATATTTATCGAAAAACCAGATTAAAAAATTCCCATACAAACCCTTGTAAAATTAAATTTACATAAACAGAGCTTGGGCTTCCTGTGCTGTCGACGCTAATTTTTTTAATTGTAATCTCGGTGTAGCGATTTAACTCCGGGGTAGCGCTTACCCTGTCAGCGGCCATCCCTTCATGATCATGTAGGACGACACGAATTGCTACCAAATTGTATTCTATTGTATTGTATTGTGTTTCGTTCTATTGTTGTATTGAATTGTATTGTATCGTATTCTATTGTATTTTTGGTAAAAATTCGTGTCGTCCTACATAAAGGGATTGCCCTGTTGGCCATCTTGGATTTAAGATCGCCTCGTTTTGACTATCCCTAACTGCGTAGGTTCTACTGCCCTCTGTAACGCGAAAGGCGCGAAGCGCCGCCATCGAGGAGCTGCCTTCTCGTCGATTCGCTCCTTTGCGCCTAAACTTTGGCTTAGAGAAGGCAGTAGAACCTTTGGCATCCAGGGTACTAACTGCGAGACTAACCTGGCAAAAACAAAGGATTGCCAAGATGGCCACCAGGTGAAAAAAATTGAATAAGCGTAAGGGGACTCTCCAATACGCGCGCTTGACACTAGATCATTAATAAGTCTGTATTTATAGGCATGACTGAAGTCGACTTAGTAAACAAATTGAACGAGGGAAGAAAGGGGAGAGGACCTTCACTTCCCCACTGCCCTCCCCGCTACCGTTCCTTTTTTGTTCTCGCTCCCACATAGAACGCCTGCGTTACAGGTTAGGTGTCAGAAATTAGCTCCAACGGCCGAAGTTTAGTACCAGATCACCTTGGAGGGATGTAATCAGCGAAAATTTGTAAACAGTAACGACGAAGAAAATCTTCATCTTGGTGTAAGGGAAGCGTCACATATTGATTTTTCCACGAGAAACGTCCAGTGAAGTTTCTTTTTCAACACCCCCACCCCCCCTAAGAAACGTCAGAGCGATTTATCGATTTTTAGGCGACCATTGCGCATGCGCACTGTAGCCTTATGTAGTACTATACAGCGTATCCTCGCTCTACAATTACCAATAATCAATAAATGGCAAACACGCTTGAAATACTGATTATTGGTAATTCTACGACAAATCCTAACCCGAACCCTAAATAATAATAATAATAATAAATTTATATAGCGCCATATCCACTAACTGCACTATGGCGCTTTACATTACTACATTAAAAAATAAAATGAATATTTACAAAAAAGCTTTCCCAAAAAGGTAAGTCTTCAGACTTTTCTTAAAAATTGTAATTGACATGTCAAGGCCTTCTCATATCAATGGGCAGAGCATTCCACAGGCGCGGGGCAGCTACCGCGAAAGCTCTGTCACCATAGCTCCTTTGATTGGACCTGGAAACTGCAAGTAAAGAGCTATGAGAAGACCTGAGATTACGGTTAGGGATGTATTTCTTTAATAAATCACTGATATAAATAGGAGCTAGGTTATTTAGAGACTTAAAAACTAATAACAAAATCTTAAAAACAATACGGTGCTCCACAGGTAGCCAGTGGAGCTCATAAAGTAAAGGCGAAACATGGTCAAATTTAATAGATAGGCGTTTTAACAAGACGAGCAGCGCAGTTCTGTACGGACTGCAACCTCTGGATCTGATATTTAGGCAGTCCGTACGAGTTCGCGGGTAAACGACGGGTTCTCGCTCACCTAGAGCTAGGGTTCGCAGGTAAACAAGAAGAGAAGGCAAACGAGAGAATGAATTTTTTTGAGCGCTCCTACTCGGGCTCGAACTCGTAATCGCTTGCGTGTTGTGCTTGGTAGTGCAGGCGTCACGACCACTACACTAAGCGCGTCTACCGCCGGTTTGATTTGGACAATTGTTTATCTATATCCTTGACTTGTTTTAAGAATGTCATTGTTTAATTTGCGTTCCAGAATTAGCGATTATTGATAATTGAAGAGCAAAAGCCAATTACTGATTATTGGTAATTGTAGAGCGAGGATATGTTGCACTATATCTATGTCCAGGCATCAACCGCTAAGTGACAAATATAACTCAGGGGGTGGGGGGGGGGGGGGGGGGGGGTAGTGTTGAGTTAGGTGAGGAAAGCTGTAGAATAAAGATCTTTGTCTATTCAATTATTCTTTTGTTAATATATTCGACAACAGAACATTAGTTTTATTGCAAGTAAAAGGTTTTGATGTGTTGGCTCTTCGTTGTTTCTCGAATAAAAATATTATTTTAACGAAAAGCCCGAGGGACCCCGGCCGTGTGCTAAAAACGTAATAACTAAATCATGTGATATGACTTGACAACGCGGCCTTCGGCACCTTCCAGTCGGTGAGACTTCGCGGAAGAATAATCGGTGATAATTTTGTCCTGCTTTGCTTTCATGTTTGTGCTCTTGTCAAACTTACATTTGCATACTGACAGCCTAAGAATATCTACGGTCAAGAGACGTAAAGCTCGGCACACTAAAATCTTTTAGAGCTATTTTGAACCTGTTTTGAGTCTTGTGTCTCTCCAGTCACTGTCGTATTGCCAGGTACAAAGAAACATAAAGGAATATAAGGTAATATATAAAAAACTGTTTTCAAACTCTGTGAACGAGACAAGCTATTGCTCAACCATAAGCTGACATTCAAGTGAAGTGAACTGACGAAGGTACGTGTCCAAACTGAACAATATGGGAAATGTCTTGTGCACTATTGGTGGGGTGCAACTAGGCCTGAGACAGGGTGGCTTGACTTTAGAATACCCTGTCACTTTTTTAGCTACCATAAAGTACTGTCACCGCGGTCCGTGGTCGCGCGCGCATGTAAAACGTAGGTTTCTATTTACGTTAATTGACATTGACTTCTAGGCGATGTTCAACACAAATAGTATTGTGCGAGAATGCGTTACGTTCAATACTGATACAAATGATAATAGTATTGCGTCGTTCTCAAAAGATCAAGGATATTATCGACACCGCGGACCACCGCGCTACTCAAAGATTCTTACTGTTATTATTGCCTCGTTCTTTTTATAGCTCAGGCAAGACCAAACCAATCCGCGCGATACAAATGATAATAGTATTGCGTCGTTCTCAAAAGATCAAGGATATTATCGACACCGCGGACCACCGCGCTACTCAAAGATTCTTACTGTTATTATTGCCTCGTTCTTTTTATAGCTCATCGTCTTATCGCTTCAAAAAGGGAGTAATTATGAGACTATAATATATCGGCAAACATTCTTCTTCATTACACGCAGGCCTTTCCAATGTATTGTTAATTGTTAGCTTAGAAAAATGACAAAGCGGCTTTGATTTCAGCGCTAAAGTGCAAGTTTAATTACCGGCCTTTTGTAACGCACAAAGGCGGCAAATCGCGCTTGTCTTCCTATTGGTCAATCTTTTAGTTGGGTTCGATACGATTGATTGATTGAAATTAATTGACTTCGGGACTGCGGACCGCGGTAGCAGCACTTCACTATACTTAAAGTTCATTGAAATTCATCGACTGCGGTAGCAGCACTTTACTATACTTAATGTTCATTGAAATTCATCGACTGCGGGACTGCGGACCGCGGTAGCAGTACTTCACTATACTTGAAGTTCATTGAAATTCATCGACTGCGGGACTGCGGACCGCGGTAGCAGTACTTTACTATACTTAAAGTTCATTGAAATTCATCGACTGCGGGACTGCGGACCGCGGTAGCAGCACTTCACTATACTTAAAGTGCCACTACGACGAAAATTTACCATTTCGATTTGCCACTTTTTCAGTGTCTATAGGTCAATCAGTATTAGAAATATCCGAAATAGTAAAAAATATTCCCAAATGGGCATCTTAAACCACAAATTTTAGGAGAGTTTACCGGTAAAATCCTGTCCTCCAATGCTGGAAGCCGTGCTCTTTGTTCAGCTTTAAACAAAGGTTTATTCACCGGAAGTGATGTCATACACTTAACACGACAACCTCGTGGCGCGAAATAGCGTGCATAAAAAGGTAGCCAACCTCGCAAAGATAAATATAACTTTCTTCTTATGTACGTGAAGACGTTTTTAGTAGAAATATGCCTCCAGGCGTTGTGTTCTGCAGGCGAGCGTTAAGTGTATGACATCATTTCCGGTGAATAAACCTTTGTTTTAAGCTGAACAAAGGGCACGGCTTCCAGTAATGGCGGACGTGTAGATTCAATATTCGGAGCTAAAAAAATAAGACTTCCTGTCGTTGTATCGAAAAACAATTTGAACTGGTAATAATATATGAACTCTACTTTATGAATATGCAAAAACATTGATATGTCAAAATTTGATCGTAGGGGCACTTTAAAGTTCATTGAAATTCATCGACTGCGGGACTGCGGACCGCGGTAGCAGCACTTCACTATACTATACTTATAGCATGACCTTGGTTCCATCGTTTTTTAGGTCGTGCCTTCAAAAGTGACAGGGTATTCTAAAGTCGCTCCTATTAGGTGACCTATTTTTGGCTTTTTCACGTTTAACGCACACTCATTAAGTGCAATTCAGGTATTTGCTTTGGAAAAATTTAGAATCTAAGCAAAATATACCAGCTGATAATTAGGAAAGGCACTATAAAAGCAATAATAGCATTGCTTTTGGCTTTAATGCTTCAAATTATGCTACAATCTGGTAATTATGCTCGAGCAGTGCTTCTTTGAAAAATTATGCTCGTTTGCTCCAATTATGCCAAAAATTATGCTAGCACAATCCGCTCAGGCCAAGGTACAACCCATCCCCAGAGATTCGAATAACAAAGACGTGGTCGCCATGTTGGATGAACTAACAAGAGAAGCTGACGAGAAATCCTTTGAAAAAAGGAACCAAGATGGCGGCGATGACGTAACGTGCACCCCAGCAATAGCAAATCATGTATTGGAATGCATTCGATGCAAGTTTTGGAGTACTATGTTGTTATTGAATTTACATACGATTGAAGGTGAATAAGTGCAGCTCTTCTCAAAGTGGAACTCGAATCGAAATGAACTAAGATTTTTCACCGTGAAACAGAGGTAGTATCGTCGTGTACCGTTTAACCAACTACGTCATAAAATTCCCTTTGTTACCCACGTTCGCTATTTGTACTGTTTAAAACACGAACAGCAGTGTTTTATCAAGTTTAAAACACGTGCTGTGAGTGTTTAAACGGCTTCAAAAACGCTTTAAGAATGCAATGAAAGAAAGACGCACATCTCAAGGGAATGGTTACTTAATGAACCATTGAACCTTTGTATTCACAACGCCATGCAAAATATTCGAGTAATCACCGCCTGCAATTACGAACATCTCGAGGGAATGACATGACTGAAATTACCATACTATGTTGTTTGAAGAAGCGGCGTTTCGCTACACTGGCTACACTGAAATAGGTAGTGGACTTCATTAGCACTACAGATGTTGCATAGTCTTTGTTCTCTTGGGATGTTGCTGTACCGACATATTCAATTGGAAATGTGTGTGCCGATAATCTTAACTTAGTAACAGATTTGCGCGTTTTAAAGTCGTTAATTTGGTTTAGATAATCCTCATAGTTGTAAATGTACTTAATTCTTGAATATAATTCTAATTTTGATTTTTTTTGCCCTTAATTATTTCATCTCTCTCTTCATTCCATTTGCTTATATATAATGCGGGTATCAGCGGCCATCCCGAGGGGGCGACCCCCGGGAACCCAGGGGCATTTGTCACAGCAGCCATGACAAATACATGCTAAAACCCCTCGGGTGGGGCAGAAAATTGTGACAAAAAACCCCACCCCTGGGGCAACCTGGGCAACATATTATAAGTATTAGAAGCTAACGTTTTAGAAGTGTCAAAAATCTTAATAGTTTTATACAAATATTATCCTTTATTTCTTTGTTCTGTCTTCCGACAGTGGATGGCTTAATTTAATCTCTTAATTTGAATGATAATGATATGACTTACCTCAAGGACAAAGCCAGAAATCGAGAGAGTCCTGTGGCGAAAACCGCTGAACGTTGAGACAGCAGACTACGTGCAAACCCCGTGGGTATGTTCCCGGGGTATTTTGACTAAAACGCAAAAGCGCTCTAATGCCCCGCGTGTGGGGCATGTTTTTGCTACAAATCCCCTGCTAAGCCCCTGGGTTGCCCGTGGGTTGCCCGGGGGCCGCCCCCTCGGGATGGCCGCTGATACCCGCATAATTGTTTTAACTTAATTGCTAGAGCTTTAACGGTTTCCTTGGGATCTAGAGATGAGGGTGTAGTAAACGTAAAATCTAGCAACTTTAGTAAGTAAGATACTACTTAACTTAGTAAAATAAAGTTTAAAATAAAGTATAAATAAAGTTTAAAATAAAGTAGTAAAATAAAGTTTAGAGAGAATAGTTACAACTAATTAATGACAATGATAAGTAAAAATTGATAAAAATGTTTATACAATAAGAAATCTAAAAAGTTAAAAAGTTAAATGCGCTTTAAAATTGGCTAATGAGTTCGAATCTCGTCGTTTCGGATGGGAGGGAATTGCAGTCGTCCAAAGCCTGATAGGTAAAACAATGCTTTCCCCAGTTTAATTGTTCTTGCTTGTTTAAGATGGGCATTGTTTCTCTGCCTAGTGTTATGATTATGTACATCTTTGTTTAATAAAATATTAAAATCAAAGTCAATTTGACTGTTCATAAGTTTGTAAACTAGTGTACATCTGTGTGCTCGCCGCCGTTGACTAAGCGTCTTCCAGCCCAAAGTCTGGAGGGCTTCTGTTGAGGACGAGAAAGGGGGAGGCGTCTAAAATCACTTTAGCAGCCTTGTTCTGGGCTATTTGTAGACTATTCATGATGGTAACATTGTCTTTATCCCCCCATACGATATCAGCGTAATCTAATATTGGCAATATCATGGCATTATATAGAGTTAAACGGGCTCGCCGGGGTAGTAAATGTCTAATACGTCTTAAAAGCCCAATGCGTTGATTGGCCTTTGATATAATAGTGTCAACATGATCGGACCAAGTCATGGTTTGATTAATAGTGACTCCTAAATATTTGATTGTATTGGTCCGATCAAGTGTGACACTATCTATAATAAGCGAGACACTACCACAAGACTTTAACTTGTGAGCACTTCCAATGAACATAAAGTTCGACTTTTTGATGTTCAGAGTCAAAAGATTGTCATTAAACCAATTTGCAACATTGGCTAAATCAATATTTAGCTTCATTTCGATATCCTTGGGAGATGACGAGGAGTAATATATAACAGTGTCGTCGGCGTACATGGAAACTTCACACGAGTTGAGACAGTTTGGCAAACTATTGATGTGCTACCTTATCAGTAGCCTCCTCCCGGTCCGCAGGCTCTCTAATTTTTGAGGAAATCAGATTATGGGCTCCCTGTGGCAGGTGAAGATTCTCTCCCGGAGTCACAGGTAACCCAATTCACGATATTTAAAATCTGATAGAGATGCCTGCGGAGGAGGCTAACCTTATATCGGCGTAGTTCAAACGTCGAATTTCTGCCGTGTCGAATTCAATTCAATTATTAAGTTCGGCAGAAATGCGACAGTTGATTCACTGCGTCGAATTTAATAAGTCACGTTTTTGCCGAATTCAATTGAATTGAATAATATAATGTTTGAACCAGGCTTTAATTCAGGGGTCCCACCACATGCGTTGTTACCAAATAAATAATATCACCAGAATTAGAATACATTTAAAATAGCATTTATTTGTTGGAGGTGGGATGAGAAACATAGCCATGCAAACAATTTTTTTCAATGACAGCCTCTGTGCAAAAAACTTCTCCACTCTGCAAGCAACTCATTTAATTACCCTATATCATTATGACGTCACGGCTTGTTTATGAGGGGGACAGAATCGACTTGAACAATAGAATTTTGAACTAAATCTGCTCTGCTGAGGAAAATTTAACTTCGAATTGTCTGGTTTCCAGATATCAGCTGTATCAATGTTTATCCCACAATATTTACCGTATTTGGTGGCTGTTAGCGCTATTCTACGTTCTTCAAAATGCATTCGGATAGCGATTTCCTATGTGTTGTTGCTGTTTTGTCCATGTTTTGTCCCCCTCCCACGACCGTGATCCTTAGCGTTTAAACAATAGATTGTTTTGATATGACGTCATAGTGATATAGGTCAATTCCTTGCAAACAATTTATTTTAAATTCTCAGCCTCTGCAAAAAAAAATCCAGTTTTTCTCACCCTCCCCCCTTCCAAAAAAATAATGGTTTCAGTCCCTAAAGTGAAAAAAAAACCATGCAAACTGCAAAATAATTTTGTCACTTTATGAAGGCTAGAAATATGTGCAGGATTCGCTTTATTTCAGCTCAAAACCAATTTTGTTATCATCAGTTTGTGTTTTGTTTTTTTGTTGCCCGGCGATCGAATGGTTTGTTTTGTTTCACGACAGAGGATTTCACTCATGTGACCTCTTACTGACGTCACTGGACAAAATTCTAGGCAAGATTCATGATCTTTTACTGCATTGATTCTTTTAAAATGCCTTAAAATACCTTGTACAGTATATGGTAGAAAGGTTATACATCTCGGAGCGAAGATAATTGAACTAAAATTGGCTTGGGATTAGGTAAATTTGGACATATTAATTTTTTATTGTTGGCCGGGAAGTTACACAAAGTTCTGATTAGTGCCAGATGTACTGCATGCTCGTCGGGTCGAGCGAATTGGTAGAAAAGCTATCTGGTCACTGTTCTAAGCAATATCATGGCAGATAGAGACGCAGATATAAAAGAAGAAGAATCCACTGAGAGAGAGGTATCGAATTTGGCAGCGAGGAAGACTTTGCAGTCAGAAGCCGGAGCCGAAGTTGTCAATGAGGAAGGCGGGAGGAAGAAGAAGGGTAAAAAGAAAAAGCGTGAAAGAACTTCTGAGATTCGTTTAGATGTAGATGTAGATGAGCCAGAAGCTGGAGCCGAAGTTGTCAATGTCCGGGAGGAAAGCTTCTCCGGAGGCGGTGGGAAGAAGAAGGGGGGTGGGAAGAAGAAGGGGTTTAAACTGAGGAAACGGCGCGAAAGCACTTCTGAACATGAGAATCCCGATGGCGATGGTGAAGATTCTATTTCTAGGGAACCCGAAGTTAGGGTAAAGAAATTTGAAGTAAAATCTAAGGGTAAGAAAGGAAAGAAAGCTGTTCCACGGACAGGGGATTCAGAATATTCTACTAATTTCGATCAAGACGGTAAAGGAGTCCAACAAGAGATCGTAAAGGTCGAAGAAAGTTCGACTGCAGAAGATAGAACTTTGATTATTCCTCCAGAAAATGTCGCGAGGGAGAAGGATGTGATTGAGATTATCGATAATAAAGGAATTCAAGACCCTATAAAGGAATCTACAAAGGAGGATGTTACGAAAGAAGAATTATTGATAAAAGATGAAAATGATAACAAAAAACGCGGAGAGAGCAGCGGAGACGAGAAGAAAGACTCCGAGAAAGAGGGCACAAGCGATGAAGATCATACAAGGGGAGAAACGTCGACGGAGGGAGAAAATGTACAGGGAGGAAAAGGAGAGAAAGATGTTAGAAGAAGGCCCACGCTTTCTGATCTTAGGTCAGAGAATATTGAAGACGCTGCAGAGGAACGAACTCCAGCGGTTATCGAGGTAAGATTTGGGTTTTGATGTTTTGATTTATTGGGATTTTTGAGTAACAGGAACTCTATAATGCAGACACCTATTTTAATATACAATGTAGCTATACCCTTTCAATATTTGGCAGTTGATCCACTGGCCTGTTATTGGACAGTGTGTTGGCATTAATACAATAAACCATTACGGAATTAAGGAATCATGGGTGGGGGGTGACAATCACTGCAAGCACTTGCATGTTCACCCCCCAAAAATGGTGCAAGAGAACATAGGGGACCCAGGGAAATTACAGTGTGAAAAATCATGCAGAGTTCGCATAGTCCCAAAAAAAGTTGTGCAAAGCTAAAAGAGCCCAAAATATATTGTGTACAAAAAAATTACCACCCCCTCCCCTAATTTCTAACGACCCACGCCTAATAGAGTACCGAAGTGTGACGTCATAACTTTGCAAAATTTTCGGACCAACAATTCGGAAAGAGCCAGGACAAAAATACAGTGATTTGTTAAAGAAAAGTATACATTCCATTGCCTATATCTCGGCCGCTTTTCAATGTATTCACCTCATTTTTGGTATGTAATGTTCTTTTATCATGCTCTTTCTGAATCGGTGGTCAGATGTTCTTAAAGCAATTTTTTTTATTTATAACGTCATCACTTTGGCACTCTATATATAAGTGAAGAGTGTTAGAAATTTAAGTCATTTAGGGAAATGATTTGCCAAATAATTCCAATAATGGGATCTTCCTTAGAGGGAATGTTATAATGCCCAGAACAAGGTTGTTTTGACACAGGAATCATGGCACTCGGACACTATACAGGAGGGTATCAATGGGGTTAACTGACTAGCGTATAAGGCCGTTTTTTCGTTTCCGTAAGCGTACAAATCAGAAAATAATAACTGACTAACGTATAAATGGAAGTCAATATTTTAGCGTATAGGGTACATGAAAGTGAAATAAATTATTATTAGTGAATATCACTTTTCACGCGCTCTGATTGGCTACTCAAACAGTGAATATGATTTCATATTCAACTCCGAACAAAGCAGTGATCATCTCGTGCAAGTTTTTTTACATTTGACATAAATTGTATTCAGTCAACTTCTGTAACTTTCATCTACCCAAACTTGCAGGGCTTTAAATTTTTTTTGGCAGAGGTAGCCACAAGTAAAAAGGAGGTATCTGACTGTAAAGGATCTACATGTATCAGGGCTAAAAATAATGGCCGGTCAGTCGCCGGTCAAGATCAGTATTTGGTTGAAACTGTAGTAACATTGACTGGTCAAAATGACTGGCAAGGCAAAGATTTGACCGGACAAGTTCCAATTCTGGCCGGACATTGTCCGATGACCGGCCGTTATTTTTAGCCCTGTGTATAATGACTTCTTCTAAAATAGTATAATGTATTTTTTCAGAGGATGGGCAAAATTATTGATACTGGTTTGACCAATGAATATAAACTTCCTGGGGTGGTGCATAAGCATTTGTACAGGAAATCATATGGTTTTGAGTGCAATTTGGGATAAATTTGAACGAGTGAGTTTTCAAAGAGTATCAAAATTGCATGAGCCCACAGGGCGAGTGCAATTTAAGCTCTTTGAAAACTCACAAGTTCGAATTTTCCCAGAATTACACAACAAAATGGTGTGGTTTATTGGAAATCATACACTCAACAAATTTAGTTGAATCTTTGGACAATCTTCGGAAATGTTGGAAAAATTAAAGCACCAGTTACATAAGTAAAGCTACAGCAACTGAAATGTTTACTTAATGTTTAGTACTTTCTAATGAATTTTCAGGGTTAGACGTGTTTTGCGACATGACATCCACACTATTGGCCACTCTATTTTGTAGAATGATAAAACAATAATTTTATTATTATTGAACTTGAATATTTCAAAATATCATGATTTGTTTGTATGAGTTATTTTTGGCATACCGTAAAATTCCGAAAATAAGCCCCTCCCTGTATAAGCCCCTACCGAATATAAGCCCCTCAGATTCTTAACGCGAAAAAGCCGCCTATATTAAGCCCCTCCGTATATAAGCCCCCGGGGGCTTATAATTGGGAATTGCCCCCAAATACAAAATAAACCAACGTAAATTATGATCAAGCCTTTTTAATTTATAAAACAACGTTTCCGTACGCTGAACCACTGTGGAAGAAGTGTCAGAGTTTATTGTCCTTTACGTAGTTCACTCCTCACTCTCGCCTTGAATTCCTTCGGTCCATAGACATAGGGTTTAGGGTTAGGTTAAATAAAGTTTATTGTTGTTGTGTTACAAGTTGGCATGTTCAGAGGGATTACCATACTGTAAGTTGTCATGAATTTCTAGTTAACGCCCCAATATTATCATTTTGCACATTGAAAAATTGCAGACACAAATTTCCCTCCAATTATAAGCCCAGCTGATTTCTAAACGCAAAATTCACTCCTATAGTAAGCCCCTCCGTATAGAAGCCCCTGCCGAATATAAGCCCCTCAAAAAGGTGCGTTGAAAAATATAAGCCCCAGGGCTTATTTTCGGAATTTTACGGTATGCATTAATAAATAACTGACAGCTTTCCAAGAACAAATGACAATATTTTGCTCAGCCTCATCCAATAATAATTAACAATTATTCACCGAAGTGGAGGTGAATAGTGGTGGATATTTACCGACTGGAGTCGCTTCGGAGAGGTAAATATCCAACACTGTTCACTGACACTGAGGTGAATAATTGTTTTAGTATATGTACCACACTGCAGGTGAATAGCCAGCACCAAATAGTTATTTTATGTTTAATTATACTGGCAGTACAGACACCAAATGGGAAGCATTATAATTACAGTTGTGTAATGTCACACATAACCAGTAATTACAATTAAGTGAATGTTAACTTGAAAACCAGAGGGCAGTCTTGGAGTTTTGAATATCGACCCACGACAGGCCTCGAAAACCTTGCCATTTTCAGCACTTAATTGGCAATTTACGAGAGAAAAGGAACCACATTGATCAGTATGTCATTTAATTTCATTCTGACTAAGACTGATATGCGGTTGGAGTTTATTTTCAATTGATGCAAAGAGTTTCCTGACACAAAGATTTCAAGCCATCAATTTAATCTCCAAATCCATGTGAAGGCTTTGAAAAAGACTGTTGTAATAATTATTGTTTGTGTTACTGGTCACGCATTACATTGCATAGCTGTAAACAGCATTGATTATATAGCACTAATCAGTTTAATCAATATTTCTGAAAGCTTATATATAACAGCCATTACATTGTTACTGTCAGAGTCTAGAGGAAGTCAAAGAAGAAGTGACAAAAACTGCAGAAACAGAACAACAACAAACAGGAGAAGCCAAAGACACAGAGGATGCAAAAGAAACTAAAGTTGACATTGAGCTACAACGTAAAATGTCTAGAGATAGTCTAACATCTATTAAGGTAGTGGCAACAGACAAAACAGATCAGGTGGCAATACCTGTGCCTGAGGAGAGGGAGGAGATGTCTACCGATGAGTTGTCACGAACAGAGGGAGAGTTGGAAGCCATTGTTCAGCAAAAGGATGTTGACATGAGTGAGGCTAATGTTGAAGTTGCACTTGAGGTGGAATATAATATAGAAGCTTCTCTCAAGGGGAAATCCGAGGATAAGATTGATGGAAAAGAAGAGAAAAAGGATGAAACAGAAGACCAGAATCTTTCGTTTATGGAGTATGAGATTGATGATGAGTTGCCATGGGCCATGTATCGGTCTCTTGATCCTCCACTGCAGAAGAACCCTGTGGAAGAAGAGGATGAATGGCCACAATCAGATGAAGATGAAGACCATGGTAAGAGTACATCCTTGTAGAACCAGGGCATCAGAAAATTAAAGACAAAAAGAGGAAAGGGGAAAATTGTGTAATACAACTGGGAATTTCTATGCCTTCTAGGCTTAAAATGCCCAGCCATCGGCCATTTCAGAGTTAATGAAGAGACTGGGACCAAGTGTCATAAATTAATCTGATTAAGAAATGAATGCCATCACAAGAAAGATCACGGTAAAATTGGTAGTTTTACCGAGTTTGAGAAAGATTGGTTTGATAATAAAAATGTGGCAAGCTTTCAAAAATCACAAAATTAAGAGAGAATGTATGGTTTTGGGGGATGCCGTCTCCATTAGCCATACATTCTCTTATTGTTACGATTTTTGAAAGCTTGCTATTCAGTTCGTATTATTTTATCCAAACATTCTCAAACTTAGTAAACTTACTAATTTTAGTGTCATCTTTCTTGGAGTTGATTTCTTAATCAGATTAATTTTTGACACTCTGTCCCATGCCAGTCCCCTCCTCAATTCTGAAATGGCTAATACTACACAACTTTCTGTGTAATAAACTCTGTGTATTATCATGAAGCCTTTACAGTGACGTTCTGGTCAATTTTCCTTTAAATTTTGAACTCTTAGAGGCACCAGACAATGAAGATCTTCCTGACCTGGATGAGCTTATGGGGAAGCTTGATGGAGGTGAGTCTGAGTTAGAAACCTCTGCACCACCCCCACCGATCATCGAACCAGAGGACAAAGCTCCTCAACAAAGAAAAATCAATGAACTCAAATATGGGCTGGCTGAGGAGCCAATAGAGGCTTACCTAGATAACTTTCAAAAGAGAATGGAGGAGGAAATTCTGATGATTGGACAGATATCACTGGAGGAAGTTCAGGTTAGTATATTAGATTATAGTAGGTGTTATGTATACCGTACAATGTACATACATGTATATGACAACAACAACAACCCTAGTCAGAGCTGGAATACAATGTATCTCCATCGGCAGGGAAGTCAAATACTGGTATAATCACATAAAAGTTGATTAAAGTATGTTACTTGCTTCTCTAATTTTATGCCTAGCTTAAAAATTTTAGGCCTAATTCTCCAAAATTTTACACCTAAGTGGAAAACGTTAGGCGTAAAACAAAAAAAATCTAGCCGTATTTATGCCCGTATCGGGCGCAATTTCGAGCCCTGTAATAGACTTGTAGTTGATTATACCAGTGTTTTATATTGTCCAGTGTTTCTCTGGATTTTAAGAATGACTTTGGGTTACCTAAGTAAATTTTTAACCCATTGTCTACTGGGTCAATTTGCCTTAAACTAGTGAAGCTCTAACTCAACCCTTCCTGGCCTCAGCATTCCAAGTTTGGCTAGCCCTAGTCAGTTAATTTAAGCTAAGGTGAGGGAGGTCGGGGGGGGGGGGAAGAGAGAACAAGGTTTTGTCAAGTTTAGTAGAACTAAATTGCATAACGCATACAGTACATACTATTTCACACTTGGGGTGGCAAATGAAAAATATAATATCAAAATCTGGGAATCTCAAATTTTTTGGTATCAATTTTTTTGCCAACGTCACATCTGAACTGAACCCTGGTTAAGTCTGTCTTTGTAACAGTGACCAAAATATGGTTAATTCTTAACCATATCTGAGCTTGAAAGCTCACTTTTAAACATGAACATGCAGTATTATAAGTTAATTAGATTAAATTTTAGGGCTGTGTGCAGAAAGGGCATAAGTGTCTATTTCAAATCCTCAGTTGTTTACTCGTCCAAGTGTTTACTTATACATTAGACATCCGCCTATCCATTTACACAACTACTCGCTTATTCATCTAATTAAGTTATTAGTCAATTAGTTAGTCTTTCAACTATTTAGTTAGTATCATTCCAATATCTTATAATGCAATAGTCTTTCAATCAAAAACTTGTAATTTACATAATCAATGAGGTTAGCTAGATTTCTTTATCGTTCCTTTTGTATTATCACGGCCACATCAGCTCTGAATGCTGCAGTATCGCCAATACCGTGTTTAAATAAATGCTATTATTATTATTATTATTATTATTAGTTAACCCCCACTATGTTACAGTGGGAGTTGACAAGAGAACACTTTTTCACGGTCCTGTCATCACAGCCATCATGTCCTTATCACTTATATCATCAGCGGCTTCCCCCAGGGAGATTGGGCCTACCAGGAGGATTGGGCCTACCAGGGGGATTGCAAAATGGGTGGAACAAACTTGATGATTTTCCCGGGGGGGATTAACTTTGCCTTTAAGATAAGAATACTAGGAAAACGCACATTTTCTCTTATTGCTAGTTAAGAGAGCCTTTCAGATGAAAGAGGATTTATTTATGACAGCTCAAAAACAAGCAAGTAATCAAGCCGCTTCTATAGAAAACATAAATTATTTGTTATTTCGAGGGGGGGGGGGGGGGGGGTGGGTAAAAATGCTGTTTTGAAGAGCATGTGGACTCTGTTACGTTTTAAGTTTCAGCGGGAAACTGCTTTCTGTAGATAAAATAAGACTTCAAGAAGGATTCTTTCTCTTTCACCTCGGAAACCAAGCAGGATAGATGATACCGAAGTATTGAAGAGTGGAGATTATTGTCGGAATAACAGACTAACATTTTGAAAATGCAACTCTGTGTAAAGTGCCGTTGGACATCATTAAGCTGCTGACTTAACTCATGGTTCAACGAAGAACTGTTTGGCTAAAAGGCGATTTGTTGTTGCTGCAGATTTACACAGAGTTGCATCTTCAGGCAAAGCAAACTGTTAACGTTCTTAAGAGCTAAGACAGCCATTTTGGTAGCTTTGATGGTATAAGCTTTCCAAAGATAGTCATGTTGGGCCTTCTTTGTGCTTTGCCTTAGACGTAGAAAAGATTCATTAAGAAATTCATTAATAACTCTGTTTTGCAATCATTCTAGCTAATACGTGAAGTTGTTTGAACTTAAGTACTTAGACAATGTTCCTTTGTGATTAGTGCACTAGTCTGAAGCAAATTTTTAATTAGAAAGGATAAGTGTATTCAAATAAATAAAAAATTGGTCAACAAAAGAGTTACAGAGTCAGAATGAGCATATCAGGCAACAATAAATGAAAATGTTGACCTTAATGGAAGGCTTGAAAACGCAAACGAATCCAAAACAGAATGACCACAAACATCATTAGCTCCTGTTTGACTCGGCTCTCTGGTAAACAAGCTTGTGGTTCTAAAACAGAGTGGGGGAGGTGTTTCACGCAATAGGGAACTGGATAACGGGTAGATATTTCGCTATTAAAGTGATTTATGATTATTTTTCTTGTCGCTTTCAAAGAATATTGGACAGGTGTAAAATAGACAAATTGAATGATATTAAGGATATTTCGAATGGGGAAAATGAAAAAAACTATTTTTAATGCAACAGCTGGGAATCGAACCCGGGGTCAATGACTTGGGTGCCATTATCAGCATTTTTACATACAAGAATCGTCATGATCTACGTAAAATTTAACTTCATAAAATGTAAAGCGAACGTAAATAAGAGCACTACAATGTAGTCCTTAATCGACACTCACCCTTTTTGCACACAGCTCTTCAATTGTATACAAATAAGAAATAAGGTTTTGAAGTAATGTCACAACAAATCTCCCATGCAGATTGGAAAGATCTAGTCTGCATCACATCCAAACTCAACTCCGGTGAACTACTCCTGTTCTAGCAAACAAATCTCAATTTCAAACTGATATTGTACAGATATCATTGCTCTTCTTTACGTGTAAAGCCGCCATGTATTGAAATGTAAATTAGCCACAAGAGGCTGTTGACAGTTGAATGGCCAACCAGAAGACGTGTAAGAATTAGTATTAGTAAAAGCCAATCGGAATCGATTATAAATAATCATGCAACCATGCTGGGGATTGAAACAAGCTTTTGGTTGCTATTACGCATACATACTTATCCTGGGTTCAGTTAGAATGCGACAGGCTACAAATTTTTGGATCTTAAAATCTCGATATCTCTGCTTCAATCTATAAATGTTTCTCCAAGTTTCTTTACACATTGGAAATTGAAATTGAAAAGAGAGCCTGAAGTCTCAGGTTCGTGTTTTAAAATGCAAGTCTCGCTGTCTCGGAAAGTCTTGTGTTTACCATTCACCACCCCTCACCCCTCATAGGAAATACACCCCTGAAAGTTACTGTTTATTGGTAAAAAGAGAAAGTCTCCTCTCACTACTTTTATGATACATTATTGGTTGTACTTAACATTTAGGAGGAAGAGCGTCATCTCCGTGATGAGCACATTGCTTACCAGCAACAGGAGGCAAAGCTGAAACGGAAAAGACTGGAGGACATTATGGAGAGAGAGGAGAGAGCCAAGAAGTATGTCCTGGGCAAACTGAAAGAGAGGCGTAGAGCATTATTAAGAAGAGAGGTAACTAAGTCTCATCAGTGATTAAACAAAGTGCCTGCAGCCAACTGGGTACCAATTAATGCGACTAAAAATTGAGTGTTGAAACTCTGGTCACCAGCTAGCACTTACCCCTTAACACATTATTACCGTTTTCATTGAAGTGTGACCCTGAAAGTTTCAAGTTGCATTTCAGAAAATTGCATTTAACCGACCGTCAATCAAATGCAGAGTCTAGTCTCATGCAAAGCTTTCAAACACGTACTGCCTAAACTTAATTAAATCTTGGCAGTATTCATTTGATTGACGGTCGGCTGGATGCAATATGGGACTTGAAACTTCCACAGTTTCACAGCCAATAAAATAACTGTAGCAAAACACACTTAGAATTGGCAGTTACGATTCTTTGATCCGTGTTTTTATCATTTACTGGGCGGGGTGCCATATTGTTTTCAGAAGTTTCTCCCAACAGCAGTAGTGTGGGTGCACTCTGGAGCAAAACATGTGTGAGCGATATGGTGGCACAGTCAGCTGATTGAAATTGTAAAGGAAAATATAAGTACATTGTAGTTGAGTTGCAAATTGAGAGAAAGGGTATGAAAAAGGTCCCTGGTTTGTGTACTCATTGAATTTTAGGAGCTGTAGAGAATACAGTTCCACACAAAATAAGAATATTAAGACAAATGGATGCAGTGCAATCCTGATGGCTGTTGACATGTAAGAAGCTCACATGCCACTCTAAAATTTGCTTATGAAAAACAGCTTAAATTTGTTTCCTTACTTTTCCACTGTTTATTGTTAGTTTTCACTATATTTTACGCAAAGAAAGGTCAAGAACTGAGTTTTTTTACTGACAAATGAATGTTTTGGAGAAAAGCAATTGGCAACCAAAACCTTCGATTTGGTGACCAAAATGTTGGCACTTTAATGAAAAAGTTAATTTCATGCCCTGTTTTAACCAAAACAGTTCTTTGTTTGGCCACAAGTTAAGCCAGCAAGTTAATGATGTCCAGCAACCCTTTACACAGAGTCACTCTTGCAAAAATATATTCCATTATTCTGACAAATATTTCCACTGTTTTAACTTTCTCTCTAGTCTGCATTAAATTGGTGTCCATGTTCAAATAGAGCAAAAAATCGTTTGAACATCAGTTTATGGTTAGTCTTTACCCACATGCCACAATGTTATTTCCTGATTCCATCCACCAGAAAAAGCATAAAAAAGTTTATTTTTAAGAAAAATAAAGTAATTTAACTACATGGTAATTGTATGGTAGGTGCTGCAGAACAGTGAGTTTAATATGACGTACATTATTAGACACAATAAATCTTAGCAGTTATCTTAGTTTCTTTTGGTTACATGTCTCTTCTCGACACATCATTTCTCATGCACTCTAGTCTGGTGCAGTAAAATTTATACCATCAAGATAAACTTAGCTTCTTCATCCAACTTACATGTAGACTTTTAGAGTGCTAGCTACTGGTGTCCTACACTCAAAGTGTTAACAGTTGAGTCAGGTTTAATAGCTTTATCTAAAACATAAGTCTATACAGAAACTTGAAGTAAAAACTTACAGAATACAACTCCAAGAGCGATCATTAGAATCCAACAAGCTTCAAACTGTGGTTTAATTTTACTTCTACTTTGATGTGATATTTGAATAAGATGAGTCACTACAGACTTGATATTGATTTTAATTTCAGTTTGTTTCTAATTGGTTTTACTTCAGGAAATGTGTGCTTCCAGAGTGAATTAACTAGATAAAGTGTGTGATACACTTTAGGGTTTTCTCAGAAAGCAATAATAAGGTCATTGATATACTAGTGGATTTTATTAAGAAACAGGAACCCTCATTTATTTTCCATATTGCACAAACACTTGAAGACACCATAATTTTAATAGGGAAAAATCCATTTGCCATCAGTTGAGGAAACCTAAACAGTTTTAACATCTAGTATACCATGTAGAACTTTAAAAATAATTACCAATTTTTCATGTCATCAATTTAGTTGTTAGACAGTGGTAAAACATTTCTGTAAAGTATTTCCCCCTTTGAAGAGCATAAATGTACTTACAGGGATGTATTTAGAGGCCGGGGGAAATACCCATCTGTGAAGAAGATTTTCCTGGCTGTAAAAGTTGTAGGCACCCACACTTGCTTATTTTCCATCTGAGACAAATTCTAAATACATCCCTGTACTAATCTCACAGAGGCAATATCCAAGGATGATAAGGCTTCCATGCTATATCTTAGATCTATAATATTACTTCCTGCTGTCCATTTGGTATTATTTAAATTTGAGGAAATTGGTTAGAGGTCTTGAAAGAGAAACACAGATATCTGCAGCTGAATGTGCTGAAAAATTAAACAGCTATAATATCAATGACAAGAGATGCCAAAAATTAATGATATCTGATAAAGATTGTTCTTGTGACTTCCTGGTTTCTGTTATGTTGTTTTCAGATAGGAAATGTATTTGAGCAGGTGAATATTATGCATATTTTTCACTACATGTATTGCTCAGTTCAAAATCATCATTTAACATGAACACATGAATTGACTTCAAGGTAGTTCATTATTTAAGCATTAATTGTTTGACTGAGTTAAAAATCACAGAAAGAAATTCATTGGTAAGCATTTTATGTTGATAGTGAGGTATTTATTTTTGTGAAGAAAAGATGACTGAAATTCTCCCAGTAACTACTTATGTGAACATAAGAAGCTTAAAGGAGTTAGGTACTAAGATTAGTATAGGTTTACACCATTTACGTTTAGTAACTAAAGTGAATTTGTTTATAGCATTATACTAGCCACTTTAAATTTTGCGTACTTTTCTTGACAAATGTGAAAAATATTTGACTATACAATGTAATTCAATTGATGAAATTTGTTACAGTTGTTTTGTATTTTCACACCGTCTTTTGCACAAGCATGTGTTTCTTTAAAATGTGCTCAAAACACCAGCTGCCTCTCCGTACCCTTATGGTGACATAAGCTGAGTTTTTTTCAGTGGTCTGTTGGATGCCAAAGATGGTGGCTAGATTGCCAAGGTTTTGCAACTTCTGCCACCTTTTTAAAAATCTACGTAGTTATAAATTAACATTGGACAAAACCACTGTAGTTTTTTTTTTGTTTAGAGCAAATTGGTGACTTTTTTAACTAAAGAAAACTGTTGCCAGTGTGAATACCAAGTTGCCATGGGGTTGCAGCTTAATTAGAGCAATTTCTTAGTTAACAAGTCTTAATTAATCAAAACCAGTTTCTTGTTCAGGTCCTTCTGAGCAATCATATATTCCTGTGTTTAGGACCTGATTGCTGTTTGTTGTAGGAACATCTGATGCAGCAGGATAGACTCATTCAAAACAGGATCCACAGGGCTTTTAGAAGAGCTGAAAACCAACTTCTTAAGGCTCTGAAAGCAAGAAAGGGAGAAGTAAAGGTGAGTATATACAACCTAAAAAAAAAAGATATAAAATTATCTGTTATTTTCTTTATCATGATGGTGGCAATCAATGTTATGGATTTTTTTTTTTTAACATTTTCATTAATTTTTAAATGTTCATTCTTGCTGGCAGCCCCCCCAAGTAATCTATATTTATCCTATAAATATTATATTTCAGCCAATCAGAGCTCAGCTTTACTATGAAATACAAAGAGGTTATTACATGAAAAGTTGTGTAATATCGCTGGTTATTTTTACGAGCCTGAAAGGCAAGAAAAAGTAAAATTGACGAGTAAAAATTCCCAGCCGTATTACACAACTTTGTGTGTAATATATTGTTTATTATACGACAGCTAGCACTCAAAACTTTTGTTTTCCGAGAAATTTTGCAGTCTATCGTCCAGTAATTAAGTTACTTTGTTTTCATGACAGATCTTCCCGTAAATTTATTATTTATAAGATAATATGGTTATTTCATAGTTTTCTAATGGAATAGTGGTGAAGATTTCACTCAAAATGTATATTATTTTGGTATACAACTCACCTAAAGACATTCTTGTATTAATGAACCTCTAATGAATAATTATTATTAAAGTGATAATTATGGTGAACATAAAAATTATAGAATATGAGCACATGTATGTGCCATTGCATTTTGCCAGTACCCTCCTGATTTTTACTAGTGGAGAAAAATCCAACTAGCAGCCATTTGATAGTGAATTAGGAAGTTAAGTTGGAGCCCTGAATTGTTTCTGATAATACTTACAGACCATGTATGGAGACCTGATTCTTGCCGATGGTCAGTATGGTGGCAGTAAGGGTCGGCGATGGAAGGTAGACTGGAACAGGACCCCCCAGCCAATACAGATTAAGCTGAAGTGTCTCAGGGGGGTGAAGGACAAGCTTCCTGGTAAGGAGAGAAACTGGTCTCTAATCCTTGTAATGTAGATTAACTAGTCAGTCTGTTCGGATTTCTAATGGCAGACCTGAAACAACCATAGGGGCTGATCAAAGTCAGGACCCAGCTAATTCGCAGATCAAATTGGAATTTAGCGTGTTAGTTTTTGTGGGGGAGGAAAGCCAGAAAACTCTCAGAGCAAGGACAAAATACATGTACTAACTAAACTGTAATAAATGGAACAGATTAGTATAATTCTAATATAATATACCAAAATTCTCCTCTAGCCTCTGAGTATCAGACAAATCAAAAAGTGTTTCAATCTACTGTACCAGTAAATGAATTTATGGCCTTTTACATTATTTTTCACTTGCAGTTGCATTGATCATATGATTGTGTTTTGTTGCTTATTTAGGTGGCCGTTATGTACTTATGGTGTCTCTGTATGATCGACTGGGTGGGCATGTTCTTAAGTGGTCCAGTCTTAAGGGGCAACAGTGGGGAGGGGCCTCTCTACCACTCCACCATGTTGGCGAGTTCTTCAATATTGAAATAAAGGTACACACTAGCCTTGTGAAAATTATCCTGGAATAATTTCTGGAATAATAGGTGTGAAAAAGAATTGGGAATTATTCCAGTATAATAGGTACAATAATTATTTAAGATTACATGTACACTGTATGGTTGAGAATAATAGTAGTTAGTATACCATAAAGACCCATAGATAAGCCACACCCATAGATAAGCCGCACCCCAAGTTTTGAAGCTTAAAGTTAGGAAAAAAACTTTTTTTGAAACATCCAAAAAAAGTTTAGAAAATCTTTTGTCCGAGTTCATAAACGCTTGTACTTGATGCCAAACTTCTTCAAAAAAAGAATAATCTTTTGTTGGAGTTCATAAACGCTCGTACTTGAAACAAAACTTCATCAGATTGTCATAAATTGCAACTTTAATTCGATCGAATATGGTTACAACTTACCTTGTCATTTCTTGTGTATGTTTTAATCTGCAGTCTTTAAATCACTCCAGAATTCTTCCACTTTTATTCCCCCATTAACTAACAACAATTCCAAGGAACCGCTTTCCTTTAATCGCTAGAGCAAGAAAGGTTTTCTGGCGAAACTCTACTTGCACGAGTACTGAGGTCTGAGGTCCGCCATCTTGGATTTTCAATAAGCTAGTGTCAATCTCTCACGTGTAAAATTGCAAAGAATGCCTGGTTGTTTGGATACATGCTTTGACAACCGCTGCGAATCAGCGTGTTTTGGAAGGTAAATAAGCTTAATTACGTTTAAATATTCACGAAATTCTAATATCTTAGGAAGGTCTTAGAAGAGTTTTTGCTTTCATTCTTTCAAATTCTGTTTTTTTCAATGATCGGATGCGATTTGAACCTGATTGTAATATACGCACCATTGCATAATAAAAGCTTCATATAGGTTCATGATATGTAAATTTATGTTAATGTTGGGCCTCCTTTCTAGGTGTTCCCGTAGATAAGTTGCACCCCTGATTTGGAAAGAAAATTTTGGGTAAAAAGGTGCAGCTTATACACAGGTCTTTATGGTAATACCACACCAGTGAATATAACTTTTCGCGCACTCTGATTGGCTACTCAAATAGTGAATATGATTTCCTATTCACCTCCGAGCAAAGCAGCGATCATCTTGCGCAAATAACTATTTGGTGCTGGCTATTCACCTGGAGTGTGGTATATACTTGTCTAAAACAATAATGGAAGACCTCGGTGGAAAAAGGGCCTAAGTGGCTCTTGATCACATTCTAAATTCTCCCTTAAAAACAAAGAAATTGAAGGAGAATTTAGAATGTGATCAAGAGTCACTTACACCCTTTTTCCACTGAGGTCTTCATTTATTCACCTCAGTGTTGGTGAGTAGTGGTGGATATTTTCCTCGCCGAAGCAGCTTGGTAAATATCCACGTCTATTCACCTCCACTTTGGTGAGTAATTGTTAAATAAACAATAATTTATTAACAATCTACTGAACTGTTATTATACTATGGCCCATGTCATGCAGAAAGAGCCCGGACGACATTAAGTTCGATAATTCATAGTGTTCATAATAACAGATTTAAGGTTTTGTTTTATTCTTGACATGGAGTGCTTCATGTACATTTCATTCCTAAAATACAATGCCTAGAAAAACCGTGATTTTGAAAAAGAATCCTATCTATCATTGGGAATTATTTAAATGTAACCTGCTGTCGCTAAAGAGTAATAAATAAAATAAGATGAACAACCTGACCACTCTTTCATCAAAAAATACCTTTTCTGCAGTAATTCTGCCCCACATGCAATGTACAGTTGCTCGTAATATGATTTTAGCAGCAGTAGAAGTTATACCTTAAAATGACCATCTCATGATAGGCTATCATTTGATCTGTTTGCTACAATTGCGATCAACCGCCCATGTAAACATATCTTAAATTTTGTCAGCAATTTCACTTGTCAATTTCATGAAATCAACACTAGATGTCAGTAACGGATTGTTGTGCCCACAAACCATTTTGTTTTATTTTTGCAGATTTCATTACAATACCCTTTCAAGCCTCAGTCCTTAAGTTACCTGTTTTTATGTAATAGATAAAGAATGAGTGGCCGATCTTTATCCAATTTACAAAATTCGGACACAAATTCTTTATATTACTTATCAAATGTCTAGATGTAGAGAGTCATGTATTCAGTTATTTTGGCGATACAACTTATTTTTGCCGAGAAAATCGAAGCCAAAGTTTATGTAAATCAGGACGAAATCTGTATCAGATTTAAAGATTACTCATCGGTCAGTGATTTCCTTTGTTTTTGCTTCATGAATTATTAATGAGTTTGATACTGATCATTACAGATTGACCAGAGTGTGTTCACAGTATGTCCTGCCAGAACAGATGTACGTCCTGGGATGATTCTGGTGTTTGAACTGTTCATTCTGCGTGGCAGCGTAACAGCTACTGATAGAGTGGTTGGTTGGGGCAGTTTCCCGATCTGTGATGGAGAATTCAACATCGTAGAGGGAAAGTAAGTATGAAAACCATAGAAAATTAGCCTGTTTAGTATAAAATTATTATAATTAATGAAGGAATTTTGTATGGTTTTTATAATTTAGCCAATCAGAGCCTCAACACTTCTATGAAATACAGGGTGGTATTTCATTTTTTTCTATGAAATACGTATGAGCTATTTACTATCTAAGAGGTCTGTATAGAGAAACTGTGCCCAAAGTCTTGAAATGAACTGACCGATCCTGGCGAAGGCCGCAAACCAAGGGCACATATTTTCTCTTTTCAGACTGGTAAATAACGTATTACTTTTTTTCTCTATTCTCTTTTGATTTGAGAGACAAATTATTGAACAAACTCGAATGAAGCGATAGCGCTTGCACTGTTTACCATGACCATGGTCAGAGATCTGTAGTTAGCTCTGGTTAGCTCAGTTGGTGGAGCACGGTCTAGAGTGCGGGAGGTCGGGGTTTCGAACCCGGCCGCGTCCTTGGGCAGGGACGTTTATAAGCCGTTGGCCTTGTCTCCTTCCACTTCTAATCAGTATTTGAAGGGGACGTGAAAGAGCCTGTTGTGCTACTCAAAAAAAAAGAGAAAGGGATTGTCACCCGGTACAGCAGCCTGGCCATTGCACTAACCACACACTCAACATTGTAAACTGCATGGTAGCCATTGGCACCGTAATAGCAGTCCGAATAAGTCACTGACGGGATATGTCAGTAAAATGTAAAGCGCCATGAGACTGTGGTGATATGGCGCTATATAAATAATTTTATGGCCTATTATTATTATTAAAAAGCCGCCCGCTCCCAGAACCAATCAGATCGCAAGAAATTGTAGGTTACCGCCCACTTGCATGTGGAAAAAACATTAAGAGCAGTATTCCATGCCTAGACTAGAGATGCACGACAATTACACGCCAAATTCCAATTCGACCTGTGGTTTAGCTGGGTCCTGACTTTGATCAGCCCCTCTGGTTGTTTCAGGTCCCGTTAGAAATTCAGGATTCAACTTAGAATAAAGATTACCATTTTAAAAGTAATGACCGATAATCTGTTTTCTACAGGTACAAAGCTCCGTTTCTTCGCGGCGACATGGATCCCAGCATCGATAAACATGAGAAGGTTGAAGAACTTATGGCTCAGGACTTGGAGAACTGGCTGTGTAATATGTACTTTGAAGTCGTCAAGCTACCCAGGTAAACTAGACTCGAGTTTGTAATTGTTCCTTCCTCCTGTAGTAAGTAAACTTCGAGTTTTAGCTGGTTGCTTCGTGGCGGCCTATTCTGTGTTACTAGAAGTTCATTTGTTACCTTATTTCGTGCTTTTAGAGGTTTCACACGTAATGAGATGAAATCCTTTCCTATGCTTGTCGCACTTCCTAAAAGTGCCTCATCCCTTCAATCTGATTGGACACTTAACATTCGAATGGCTTTCCCCTCACATCCAATCAGGTTGCTACATTGCAGTTACGCCAAATACAGCAAGAACCGTGTTTGGTTACTAGCCAATAATTAGAGCAGATTTCGTATGAGAGATACAAAACTACGGCAATGACTATGGCACGGTTACTGTTGGCGACATGCCGTGACATTCAAACACCAAAGCATATAAATGTTGCAATCCTATAGAATACAGTGACTTTCACATCAAAGTATAGAAAAGCAGTGCCGGTTAATATAATAGAGCAGATTTAGTATGAGAGATAAACCGTGCTGTAGTCATTGCCGTAGTTTGTCCCACTCATACGAACTCTATTCTATTTTTATCTCACTTCCTCTAGCTAAGGCGGACAACTCAAGCTCTTCACGTAAGAACATTCTTTTTGTTTGCTAATTCAGGTACATGGCCGGACAGAAGGAGTACGAAGTTGAGTTACAATTCTCGTCCGGTCTCGTGGGCTATCCGTCACGTACCTGCACTGGTGAGGAGTTCATAGACGGCGAGGAGCCGATCTACGGGTCGCGACCAGACCTCAAGTCAATCGCCTCACCGAACAGCAGCAGAAGAGCGAGTCGCATCAGTATGGTGGGGTAAGTTGAAAGGTCCAAAATTAGCCGGTAAGAACGAGTTTCAAGTTGAGTTTATTGATAAATACAGGCACACGCTGACTGCACGATGAACGAAAAATTATGAATACTGCTCGAGGCTCGAACGCCGAATACAGTTATGAAGAAATTTTGAGTTCATCGTACAGTTAGCAATTGCTTGTGTTTGTCAATAAAACACAAATATAAAGTCTCTACCTTTTAATATTCCAACTGAGCATACCATGCTGTGGTCACCAATAAAGCACTGTCATTAGCCAATCACCTGCTTGGATTTTATACTGTGCACGAAGTTGGAATATTAAAAGCTAATAGTCCTATCGAGACAGATCATATAGACATTACAATGCATACGGGACATCCTAATAGCATAACGGCTAATCGCGAGAATGTACCAAGTGATGTTCCTCGAAAATACTGCGAAAACGATTACGACAGAAGTAGATTGCAGAAAACATAGGGAAGAAAAACACTGCAGGCTACAATATCGCGATAAACAAGTGGGAAAGGTAATTATGATGGTTTATCGCTATTTTGGGGTTTATATTAGCAGCTAAAAACGACATCGCATACAGTAATGTATACGATATATTGAATGATACTGTCGCACTTCGACTTCTGAAACAGGGGTCCCTTCGACAACGAGAACCAATCACATTGCGGAACGAAAACACAGCATTCCGACGTAATACAGTTGTTTGGGCCAATCAGTGTTTAATAAGTAGAAGACAATAACATTTCAACTTGCTCGAGCTTCGATCCGTCATCCGGTATAAGAGGCATCCGGTATAAGAGGCATCCGGTATAAGAGGCATCCGGTATAAGAGGCATCCGGTATAAGAGGCATCCGGTATAAGAGGCATCCGGTATAAGAGGCATCCGGTATAAGAGGCATCCGGTATAAGAGGCATCCGGTATAAGAGGCATCCGGTATAAGAGGCATCCGGTATAAGAGGCATCCGGTATAAGAGGCATCCGGTATAAGAGGCATCCGGTATAAGAGGCATCCGGTATAAGAGGCATCCGGTATAAGAGGCATCCGGTATAAGAGGCATCCGGTATAAGAGGCATCCGGTATAAGAGGCATCCGGTATAAGAGGCATCCGGTATAAGAGGCATCCGGTATAAGAGGCATCCGGTATAAGAGGCATCCGGTATAAGAGGCATCCGGTATAAGAGGCATCCGGTATAAGAGGCATCCGGTATAAGAGGCATCCGGTATAAGAGGCAAATTTGGTGGACTAGTTCTGAAGTCGAAGTCTTTTGAATGAAGAAATTCGCGTGTTGTAAGTTGAAATGCTTTATTTTCATTTTGCAATGTGTTTAGTTCTCGTTGTGCATGGCACAGTAAAAAAATATAAAATCTTACGACAGAGGCAGATTGCAGAGAAGTTTAGGATGAAGAAGGAACACGCTACTTGGTCACTATCATGAGAAAACGTTTATAAATGCGTGCGTTCCTGCGTAGAGTTTGTTTGTGATGTACAAACGGGTTAGCCTTCCTCTTGTACACATTGTTCGCGTCCATTTCTCCTGCCCTTTCTTTGAGCCGCTACTCAGGCTGCATAGTGCATAGACAAATGTACAACTAATTATCTCGTGTTTTTTCTAGCGGTTCTAGTTTCCTGAGCAGTACAATGGACCTCAAAGGTGGGGATGAAAAAGATCAGCTCCAGGGCTCCACGGCTGGGCTACAGGTAGAGGTCCCAGACCTATCGGCCATGAAAAGAAAACAGGTAAGATGCACGAACCGATTGGTGCAAAGCCAAGATTTTGTGACTGTAGATCATGAAAATGGCGTCATATCTCACTAACACGTGCTCTGAATGGTGAAAAGCCAAGATTTTGTGAGAGTGTAGATCATGAAAATGACGTCATATCTCACTCACACGTTCTCTGATTGGTGAAAAGCTAAGATACATCATGAAAATGATGTCATGTTCATAATAATTCCAAGTCACAATGCTGTCTAATAGCAACAGAAGAGGAGAAGTTAAACGAACAAGACCAATTCACTGCCTTCAGCGGCAAGGATCCGATTGCACGTCACGCTTGTGAATTTTACTTTTAGAATCTATTAAATAAAGAAAAATGAACAGGGTTACTATATTCTCTACTCAGAGAAAAACACTCCTGAAATTCTCTCTAATCCGTCCTCCCTCTTTGTCTAGTCCTTGGCAATCCGCGAGGTAACTAACCTACGTAGGTCATCCGTCATCTCGCAGTCCAATCGTCGTTTGTCAGCGGTCTCTCAGCGGCGCATGTCCCGTCCTATGACAGTGCACATGTCCCGTAAGGCAGTGGAGATTGACGCATCTAGTGACGGGTCGGGCACTGATTACTCTGATGACGAGGTACTGATGCTCAAGAAGGACGATGGCTTCAAGCCTGTCAAGGGACAACCCGGCATGTACTACAAGGTAATCCCGTGGATATGTCCGATACCGGGTAAACCCTAGATCGGGCACTATAATTCTAGCATAACGCTGAAAAATTGTCGCTTAGTGGCATCACATTCAGCACGTTATGGGTATACGTTATGGGTTGCGGAGTATTCTTCGTTTGTACGTGACGTCATCGTCGCCATATTGGAGGAAGTTTACAAAAGATTCCTTGTTAGTGCCACGTCTTTGTCAATTGAATCTCTGGGGATTGGTTGCAAATATTTTTCATCCACTCGATTCTTTGCCATAACGCTGAGCATTTGTCATATCTCGGGAGCGGATTGTCGCTTAGTGACATGCAGAATGTTATGGGTTCGACTGCCAAAAGTTTGTTCTCTTCTTCTTTCTCTTGTTTGTCTGTGAACCCTAGCCTATAGGTCAGTGAGAACTCATCGTTTAACAACAACAACAACGTTATTACCATACAAAATAAAGAAAAGAGCAGATACATGTATATGTTGACAGAAATGAGTTAATAGTTACCCAGAATAACTATAATTGAGCTAATCTAGCTGAGTAACACACTGGGAACTTATTTCGAAATGATTAGAGTAGGTTTTATGGTTCGGCTGTAGGGTTAGACCATGTGACTTTTCGTGATCGTGAGCCGATCGTGAATTTAATTAGTACCAGTATTTCTTGGCACACCGATGCAGGGTATTCTTCGTTTGCACGTGACGTCACCATATTGGAGAAAGTTTACAAAATATTCCTCGTTTGCTTCTCTTGTTAGTTCCACCAACATGGCCTTTGGCATTTGAATCTCTGGGGATTGGTTGCAAATGTTTTTCATCCACTCGAATCTTTGCCATCCTTCATCAAAATTGTCTCCAAATTTCTCCAGAATACCTGGAAAGCATACTCTGCATTTGGTCATGAGAACGTTTATCATTTGATTGTTGACAGTGCCCCTTCAATCCTTCGTCAAAGTAGTCTTTTCTTAGGTGTCAACAGATAACAGGCACGACTATTTCCAGATCGACAGATTGAGTTCTCATCTCATTTCATTGCTATTTTGATTGATATAGAAACACCACAATAATCCTGTCGATGTTTATGCGAAGAAGATGTTCACCTTGTTGCCTAAGACACCTCTACTGACGAAAAGAAAGAAGAAGAAAAAGCTGACTCACACGGAGGACCTCGACCAACACTCCTTCTCTGTCAAGTAAGTACGACAAAGCAATGCTCATCCTTTTTTCGACTTTTTATGTTTTAAATTTCCCGACAATTCTTACCGTCGTTTGCATCTAAGCGTGAACACGTGAGGCAAAAACATGTTCTAATTAACTGGGTATCAGACGTATTAACGTGGTTCGTCATCAAACTTTCGAAGTTTGAAGGTGTGCTAGAAGAACTTTCGTGCCCGAAATAAGTAAGTCAATTATACCCGGGAAGTTCACAGGGAGTCAGATTAACCTCTTATGACATCTCGGATATTTTTGAATTCGCTCGCTCTTCAAAGATATCATGCCATATCATTTTTAAACTATCTCCACACCAATGAATGAAAGAATTTTCATTGGATGTTTGCATTGACTATTCAGTGTTCTCGCCTAAAATCGGATAGATCAGGCGACCAGCGGAAACTATTGCTGTTATAAAGCCAAATGAATAAAGTCTATTACAGTGCGCTGGACTACTGTAACTGCGACCACTTAGACAACGAGCACTAAACACATTGCAAAATTAAAACAAAGCATTCCAAAATACAAATCCTAGTATATCCATGCGATTTTCTTCATTCAAAAGACTTCGACTTCAAACTAGCCCACGAAATCTGCCTTTTACCAGATCGAAGCTCGAGCAAGTTAAAATGCTATTGTCTTGTACTCGACACTGATTGGTTCAAATAAGTCTAAATTGGAATACTTTGTTTTCGTTCTGCAATGTGATTGGTTCTCGTTGTCTAAGGGGCCCTGTGATTGGTTCTCGTTGGCTAACTGTAGTCACACTGTAATACTAACCCCACACTTGCTCTAAGCCTAAAGCAATGAAAGTCCGTTATTGCACATGGTCGTCATCTACGCGCACTTTGTTGTCTCCAGACAACTATGGTCAAACAAAGGGCACATTCACCACAAGGCCCGAGAGAAGATGCAGTATGTGGGCCGTCAACTGCTTGCTGAGCTGGGCCTATCGCAATGGCGTTCCCGTGAGTTCTGGGCCATGATGCTGATGATCGCTGTGACGTTGTGGATCAGACTCTATACTCATTACGGCGGCCAGTGGCTTTATCTCACTGCTCTTCTCATCCCCATTAACAAGTAAGTCTTGGCTCGAGTTCTCTTTAAAGTGCCTATGAACCATATTTGTTTATTTTAGATATCAATTATACATCAAGTGAATAGTAGAGTAGCCTGTTCACAGGCTCTAGATACTGGGGGAAATTACGAAAATAAAACGTGGCGAAAACAAAATGGCGGACGGAAAGAAGAGGGGGTTTTCCTCTTTCTCTCCCCATTCCCCCTTCTTTTTTCCTCTTTCTCTCCCCATTCCCCCTTCCTTCACGTCCGATTTTTTAGTTTTTTTTAGTATCCAGGGCCTGTGAACAGGCTATTAGTAGAGTGGAGCAGCAGTCCGAAAAATTCACTGACAGGATATGTCAGTAAAATGTAAAGCGCCATGAAACTGTGGTATATGGCGCTATATAAATATGGCCTATTACAATATAATTATACTGGTTTGAATGCTGTGGCAATGAGGTTTTAATTTCCTAAATGCTAATTACATGACGTCAAGGGAGGCATCAATTATTATACAAAAAATGTTACAATTAATTATTTTTTTAATTATCAGTGTTATACCCATAGTTGAAATAAAATGATGTTAGAAATTTGTATTCCTATATCAGCAGAAACGCTCATTCACAACCACTAAGAAATGATTGCAAATACCTCCTCTGACGTCATGTAATTTGCATTTTAGATATTAAACCTCCTTAACTCAGCAGCACAGCATTCAAAGCAACATATGTTTTACCATTCTACTATACACTTGATTTAGAATTGATATCTAAAATTAAAAAAATATGGTTCATATGCACTTTAAGTAATGGTTCATGTAAGAACAATAGCACCAACGGCAAAGGAATGCAGTGAGGTGTTAATTTTGTATTGTTAAAACTCTTGATTTCATTGGTTTAAACATAAAAATCGTCCAAAAAGTAAAATATGCCTATCATTTTCTCTGATTTTATTAAAGTTTGATGAAATGATTTACATGGTAGTTCCATATGTCGTTTATAAAGAAAATCGTATGTTAGGAACCTTATCAAATGTGCCAGTTTCGTAGCTTTTGTGTTTGGCAATTCCTATTGGTTGGAAAAAGGATTTCCTCATTAAAATGGAATGAAACAAGCACTTTCTTCAAACTTTATTTCATAATATTCATCCCTATCGCCCAGTGCATCTATATTCTACAACACACGAGAATCCTATGTGAGGGAGGCTCAATGCCGCAGAACAATGGATTCGGCTATCGTTCTTTCATGAACTATTATTCAGTTAAAGGAAAAGCCCGGCTGAAAACCAGTGTTTGCTCTCAAATGTTCCTTATGGGTGTTCAAATGTCTCCTGTAAATTGAAAACTACAAATCGCCTATATCGGGATTCGTTAGCTACTGGAAGACTAAATGTATCCTGAATGTCATATGTCAGCCACACCGCGGCAAAACGGTATGCTCCGCTGGCCAAAAGAACGAATACAAATTACCGAGGGTTTCAACTTTTTTAGTAAATAATTTTATAACTTAGTAAACTCACAGTGAATTACAAATTAAGAAAACTTCAACCTGTTAAAGTCTTAGGCTTAGCTTTTAAGTAGTTTTCTTATTTTTTGAGAAAACAGTTCACAAATGGATACTTTTAAGCAGAAATTTTAAAATCACGGGTATGTGCCTGTTGTTTCATTTCAGTTTTCGCGGGAAACTGGGGGCGGCCGCGCGCTGACAAGAAATAGCAAATACGCATGCGCGTAACGTTTTGCCGCGGTGTGTATGTCAGCTAGCGTTTGTAGCTTACAGTGCAAAGTGTTCCCGAGCCAGTGATTTGCAAAGACTATTCCATCTATTATTATTCTGGAATAAGGTCAATCGGACGCTCCTTAAATATTTTCTAATGGTACAGCTCTAAAACAAAATCTAGAACAACAAGAAACAGGGCGGCTAAAACTGCGAGAACGATGAATATTAGGACAAACTGACATCACACTGCCCCTTTTCCCGCTAGGTTTGAGTTTCTACCGTATTCTGTGAACCTCAACTACCAGAACACCCTGCTGCATACAGAGGAAGAAATCGCGTTGGTCATCATGGGGCCCTTCGCCAACATTATCGTGTTCTGTGTGCAGATCATCGTTGCGTGGATCATACAGAGGTTGTTTGGTATCTTCCCTAATATCCTGTCTCGGTTCATCATGGCATACGGTATCAACACACTTCTAGATCCCATCTGGATTCTCGTTGTGGACTTGGCTCTGCTGAGGTGAGCAATACGTCCCTAGGTGGTTGAAGAAGGTGGTTGAGGTTGGGAGTTTTTGGTTAGGGGAGCATGATTTTTTTTGTGACTATTGCGCTTGCGCGATGTAGCTGTCTCGTACCCAGACCCCATTTGTTTCTTATTCGGCGCACGCTCGACGAAAATATATGAACTCTCCGATTCCGGAAGTCCGCGAATCACGGGCTTCCGGTGAATCCAGTAATCCTGTACCGCTCGAGACCTGTATACTGATTGCACCCATTATACTGTAGCTCTATTGTTTTCGTATTTCACGTTCTAAAGGTTATGGTGTTTTGTACTGTTGGGAAAGCCAATGATGTGGCTCGTTTCGAGCGGTACAGGATGGCCCGGTGAATCTGTGCATGCTTATCATAACGTCACCCTTCGAGTGAGAAGTTGTTTTAGTTTCTTCGGCTTCGATTCTCGCTCAGCGCATCAGGCCTAGGTTTTGGTTTGGATTTAGAAGTTCGCCTGGTATAATTGATAGATATATTTTGCTTGCTAGTGTCAGGGCAAGCCTTAGGGGGTTTCTTTCATCTTCTGCATTTTAAGACTTTATTTTCATGCACCAGGCTCGTGTTTCTTTGTCGTGCGGCGGATTCATCAGACATCACAGATTCTAAATTAATACACAAGAGGATTCATAGGAATCGAAAACTCGCTGAAATCGCCTTGCCTGAGCTGAGCTCGATGTCGTGACCACACAAACAGCAACTGAATACACCGTAGAAGCAAGTCAAGGCATTTTATTATAAATCATTCGTATTTTAGCTCCTTGAAGCACAGGCCGCCCATGTTCTGACTATGTATATCGAAGCAGTGAAATTGTATGGGAGTTGTTCCGATAACTCGGAATAATAATGTAAATTTAGTTACAGATCTTCTGTAATACAAGGTAAATAAAGGAAGAAGGCTTTCTTAAGTTGTTTTGTCGTGTTTCAGGTCGCTAGAACGGTGTTTTATGGAATTCTTGAGTCATACGCTTCACCCCTCTAACCAGAGGGGAAGGCTGCACACTCGATCCAAGGACGGCCTTCGCTCGAGGACGAATTTTCCACAAAATATCAACCCATCGGCGTTTACTCGGCCGCGGTAGAATCCACGGACATCAATTATCCCTCAGAAGTGCCCAGGCTTGATAACTCCTTTCCAAACCCGTTAAATTTGAACGATTTTTGAAGCAATTCGTGAAGCTTCCAACGACCGACAGTTCATATCGTCCACTTAATGGTCCTCTCTTGACAACGCGTTTTGGTAACCAGGCCGCCAAGTGGTCTCGTTGGGAGGGAGGGAAGGGTTTGAAAGTGTCAAACGAATTTGCATGTCCCTCCCGGGGAAAGAAGAATTTTGTAACGGCCTGGAGGGGTGAAGCGTATGACTCAAGAATTTCATAAAACACCGTTCTAGCGACCTGAAACACGACAAAACAACTTAAGAAAGCCTTCTTCCTTTATTTACCTTGTATTACAGAAGATCTGTAACTAAATTTACGTTGTTATTCCGAGTTATCGGAACAACTCCCATACAAATCTTGTAATTCGCTGCTTCGATATACATAGTCAGAACTTGGGCGGCCTGTGCTTGAAGGCTTGAGTTCGTTGCATTCCCATACAAACGCTTATATTTCATAAGCGATCTGTGATCAGCGACTTTGTTTGGGTTTTCGTTGCGCTGTATCAAACTGCTATAAAGTTATCACTTGCGGTGAAATTGTATTTTACAGAACAGCCAATCAGAATACACAAAACGGATTGTGCCAGAGCCCTATATTTTCGTCGTGCATGCGCAGTAAGAAAAAAAATGGGTGGCATCCAAAATCGCAAAATATAACTCAGGGGGTAGACATGGGTTGGGCAAGGAAATCGGCTTGTGAAATACAAACACATGATTCTATACTGTGCGACTAATGTAACCGGGGCCACTTAGAGAACGAGAACCAATCATATTGCACTTTATAGACAACGAGAACCAATCACATTACAGATCGAAAACAAAGCATTCCAACGTAAGGTCACTTGAGCCAATCAGTGTCGAGTACAAGACAATAGCATTTCAACTTGCTCGAGCTTCCATCCGGTGAAATGCAAATTTGGTGGGCTAGTTTTGAATGAAGAAATCGTGCCGATGGTGCGGTCCGGAGTTTTGAAGGTCCACCAAACCAGAACGCTTGCCCTTAATTTTTTTTTTTAGAGTTGTTTGGCAAATGAAACCCCATTAAAGTTGTATTTATCGTGAAAGCAAACAAACACGCGTGTCAGCGCCATGCTGACTAAACAGAAACGATAAACTACTCTCAAAAACAGAGTTTTAATCCAATTGCAATACATTTATTGAGAACTAGCAAACAGCCAACACACTATGAAATAGTTGAAATGCATCAAATCTGTTTCGCTGTTTACAATTTTAACAGAATATTTTACTGTGCGACTACTGAAACTGGCACCACTTACACAACGAGAACTAAATACATTATGCTCTTATCCCACTGAAACGAGCATAAAACACTTTATAGCTAAACTGCATTAAACATAAACAACAGATAAGGGGCGGGCATCTCATTTATTGATACTTGTCGGACATAGCAGTATATATTGTTGGCCAATCAAATCTACCTAGACCTGTTACATCTAGTACCTGAAGAAAGGTGGTTTTGCCAGCCGAATATAAAATCCTACGTTGTGTCAGCTTTGCCGTAATCCTTGGACTTCGTATACATAGTGTAGTTAGTACATTTCTTCTATTCTTAACATATATCCTAAAGAAATTAGGTATTAAAGTAGATAAACGCCTTCGATTAATTCTTACATATTAATCTCTCCTCTTTATACACCCTCAACGGTATCCCAACGGGATTACATAACAACATTCTGCACACACTTATGTACATTCCGTAACGCTAAAAAGTATATTTGCAAAACGAAAATACAGCATTCCAACTTTCAACAGATCATTGCTTGGAATGGTAATTTTTCGTATAAAAGTGTATAATTTTTCCTTTGTTCTCAAATGCGTACCTATTTATTTCTCCCTGAATCCCCGCCGTCGCAGTGCACTCTGGGATGGATAGCTCAGTTTGCCATTGTTGTTGTTGGGCGGCCATCTTGGATTTAACAATGGAAACAGATATCCATCTCATAGTGCACGGCGGGTTTGCGATATAGTCTGTCACTCATAGGATGTTTGTTTCATAACGCGCGTTTTTTTTTAAATATATGACTTTTGCCTTGCTCAGAACGCAATAATGGCTCGTTAGCTAAGCGTGCATGTATGTTATTATAGGTATCGTAATATCGGCGGTGTCGTGCCTATAGGAGACGCATTCAATAAGGCTCGTTAACTTAGCGTATGTTATAGGTATCGTAATATCGGCGGTCTCGTGCCTATAGGAGACGCATTCAATAATGGCTCGTTAACTAAGCGTATGTTATTAGAGGTATCGTAATATCGGCGGTGTCATGCCTATAGGAGACGCATTCAATAATGGATCGTTGACTAAGCTGCATGTATGTTATTATAGGTATCGTAATATCGGCGGTCTCGTGCCTATAGGAGACGCATTCAATAATGGCTCGTTAACTAAGCGTGTATGTATGTTATTATAGGTATCGTAATATCGGCGGTGTCGTGCCTATAGGAGACGCATTCAATAATGGCTTGTTAACTAAGCGTGCATGTATGTTATTATAGGTATCGTAATATCGGCGGTGTCGTGCCTATAGGAGACTCATTCAATAATGGATCGTTAACTAAGCTGCATGTATATTATTATAGGTATCGTAATATCGGCGGTCTCGTGCCTATAGGAGACGCATTAAATAATGGTTCGTTAACTAAGCGTGCATGTATGTTATTATAGGTATCATAATATCGGCGGTGTCGTGCCTATAGGAGACTCATTCAATAATGGATCGTTAACTAAGCTGCATGTATATTATTATAGGTATCGTAATATCGGCGGTCTCGTGCCTATAGGAGACGCATTAAATAATGGCTCGTTAACTAAGCGTGCATGTTGTTATAGGTATCGTAATATCGGCGGTGTCGTGCCTATAAGAGACGCATTAAATAATGGCTCGTTAACTAAGCGTGCATGTATGTTATTATAGGTATCGTAATATCGGCGGTGTCGTGCCTATAGGAGACTCATTCAATAATGGATCGTTAACTAAGCTGCATGTATATTATTATAGGTATCGTAATATCGGCGGTGTCGTGCCTATAGGAGACGCATTAAATAATGGCTCGTTAACTAAGCGTGCATGTTGTTATAGGTATCGTAATATCGGCGGTGTCGTGCCTATAAGAGACGCATTAAATAATGGCTCGTTAACTAAGCGTGCATGTATGTTATTATAGGTATCGTAATATCGGCGGTGTCGTGCCTATAGGAGACGCATTAAATAATGGCTCGTTAACTAAGCGTGCATGTTGTTATAGGTATCGTAATATCGGCGGTGTCGTGCCTATAAGAGACGCATTAAATAATGGCTCGTTAACTAAGCGTGCATGTATGTTATTATAGGTATCGTAATATCGGCGGTGTCGTGCCTATAGGAGACGCATTAAATAATGGCTCGTTAACTAAGCGTGCATGTATGTTGTTATAGGTATCGTAATATCGGCGGTGTCGTGCCTATAGGAGACGCATTCAATAATGGCTCGTTAGCTAAGCGTGTATGTATGTTATTATAGGTATCGTAATATCGGCGGTGACGTGCCTATAGGAGACGCATTCAATAATGGCTCGTTAACTAAGCGTGTATGTATGTTATTATAGGTATCGTAATATCGGCGGTGTCGTGCCTATAGAAGACGCATTCAATAATGGCTCGTTAACTAAGCGTGTATGTATGTTATTATAGGTATCGTAATATCGGCGGTCTCGTGCCTATAGGAGACGCATTAAATAATGGCTCGTTAACTAAGCGTGCATGTATGTTATTATAGGTATCATAATATCGGCGGTGTCGTGCCTATAGGAGACTCATTCAATAATGGATCGTTAACTAAGCTGCATGTATATTATTATAGGTATCGTAATATCGGCGGTCTCGTGCCTATAGGAGACGCATTCAATAATGGCTCGTTAACTAAGCGTGCATGTTGTTATAGGTATCGTAATATCGGCGGTGTCGTGCCTATAAGAGACGCATTAAATAATGGCTCGTTAACTAAGCGTGCATGTATGTTATTATAGGTATCGTAATATCGGCGGTGTCGTGCCTATAGGAGACGCATTCAATAATGGATCGTTAACTAAGCGTGCATGTATGTTATTATAGGTATCGTAATATCGGCGGTGTCGTGCCTATAGGAGACTCATTAAATAATGGCTCGTTAACTAAGCGTGCATGTATGTTGTTATAGGTATCGTAATATCGGCGGTGTCGTGCCTATAGGAGACGCATTCAATAATGGCTCGTTAACTAAGCGTGCATGTATGTTATTATAGGTATCGTAATATCGGCGGTGACGTGCCTATAGGAGACGCATTCAAACTCTACTGGCATTTTGACCGTTACGAAAAGAACGGCGCAGTAGGAATAGTGCTGGCGTTATTCCTGTACGTCGTCACCCTCTTCACAGCCTCTACCATCCTCTACATGTACTTCCTCCGTCTCCATAACAACGGCCGTTTGATGGACGTGTACCACCGTCTCCATGCCGACGAGGATGAGTTTTTCATGCCGTACGACCTCGAGGTATCGAATGAGGAGATTAACTTCATCTGTAAGAAGGCGGAGCAGTGGAGAGGAGAGGAGGGCGAAAGGAGGAAGACCGCTGTGTATGACTACATATGGGAGGAAGAGCAGGTGAGGCTGCCAATGCACTGTCACAAGCAGCGCTTGAACTTAAGTAATAATCCGGCTAAGAACTGTAGTAGAATCCATTGTTCTGCGGCAATGTGCCTCCCCCACATACGATTTTGCTTGATGTGCCTTAAATGCTTTAGGAAGGTCTCTACAGTCCAAACTACCTCTCGAAAATAAAGCATTTTTCTGTGAAAACTCTGAGAAGCCACCATCCAGCCAATCGGATATAGAGAAAACAAAGGATTTTTAATCGCAAGTTTGAGAAGTTTTCCCACTCACGATATTCTTCGAAATTAAACCATAGTTTGATCAAAAATAAATTCAAACCACAAAATAATATCGAATGAAAATGCATTATTTCGATGGGTTTCTATTGATCAAAAGCTATTTGTCCAATATATTACAACAAGTTGAATACAATGGTTCCTGTTCATCGTTCTGTGGCATCAAGTGTGGGTCAATTCTCGGGCCGCTCCTTTTTCTGGTATACATAAATGACCTCTGTAATGCCACTAACGCTTTTGAACTGGTCTTATTTGCTGATGATACAAATCTATTTAGTCTTTTCTCACAAGGATTTACCCCTCGTGATAAATACAATTAATACTGAAATGGTTAAATTATCAAATTTGTTTGATGTTAACAAGCTATCGATTAATATTAAAAAGTCTAATTATATGGTTTTTAAACCACGACAAAAAAGGCAAACAATTGACTTAACGATTGAGATTAATAATCATAGCATTGATCATGTCAGTGAGGTGGTATTTCTTGGGGTGGTTTTAGACGAACACATGTCCTGGAAACCTCATATTTCTCAAGTTGCAAGCAAAATATCCAAATCAGTAGGAATAATATATAAATCAAGTTTTTGCCTTTCTAAGCCGGCCCTACGAACACTATACTTTTCCCTAGTGTACCCGTACCTCCATTATTGCGTTACTGTTTGGGGCTCAACGTATCCATCTAACTTACACCGTATTATTTTGCTCCAAAAACGTGTAGTTAGAATTATAGATAAGGTAGCCTTTGACGCCCATACTGACCCAATATTCAAACAACAAAGGATTTTGAGATTTGAAGATATTTATTTACTCAATTTGGGAAAATTTATGTATTCGTATCAAAATAATTTAATTCCTCGATGTTTCGACAACTTATTGTTGAGGAATGATCAAATTCACAGTTACAATACCCGAAATTCTCATTTATTTCATGTTCCTTTGTGTTTCAATTCTCTGTTAGTTTCCAAGGTCCTAAATTTTACAATACTTTGAGTTCAAATATACGTAACGCAATGTCCTTTTCTTCTTTCCAATTCAAACTTAAGAACTGTCTTTTCTCCCGCAATTAATTATAAAATTAATTGTATTATCTTTCATGTTTGCATTTTAATGTATTTGTTTAGTTTTGTTAGCGTGTTGCTCTTGCCGCCTCAATCAATTTATTAACCAATATTAATTGTAACGAGGTGGCCCAGAACCTCAAAAGCCTTTATGTTTTCTCTTGGGCTACCCCGCCACATATTTTATTCTTTGTAAGATTACTATTTATATTTGTGGCAAATAAATTAAACTGAAACTGAGTGCATTTAGCAGCTTTTCCGCCAACAGACCAACAAACCTAACATTGTTACAGAGTAAGTAGCTGGTACACAGGCTGTTGGGCCCAACAACAAAACCAACGTAAAAGTCGTATTTCTAAAACGTGACATACTCTTACAAAACGAAAAACAAACGTAACATCAGTTGAAAACATTAGGATTGTTGTTATGGCATTGTTGCAGGTGGACGAGTCGGAGATGGTGGAGTCAAGTACTAAGAGGAATGGTCATCGGGAGATTACCACTCACGTCTCTCTCCACACACTTCATCTGGACGGCTTGCGTGAATTGTACAGACACTTCCTACGCCTACCGGATGGCGCTATCGTTGAGGTAAAGCATATTTCTTTATTTGTTTTTCACTTCGCGCTTTTCTCTTTCGCCCATTCTTCGACAGCTTGGATTAGAAAGGTGAATTAGATATAAATCGCTGTACCAGGGGGGTTGGAGGTGGGAGGGATTTTGGATTGTTTTTGTAGAGTGCGTTCGATTGACCGTCTTTCGGAATAAAAATATTATACACAGAACAATTTCTACAAATCGCTGGTATCGGGATTTTTTAGCCACTGGAATAACTAAATGTATCCTGAATATTATACGTCGGCAAACGTTTGTAGCTTACAGTGCAATGTGCCTGAACCAGTGATTTTCAGAGACTATTTCATGTGTTCTTATTCTGGAATACGGTCAATCGAACGCGCCCTGAATAACAGGGACACTTATTGATAGAGAGGAGGGGAGGGAGTCATAATAAACTCCTTTATCATCAATGGAGGGAGGGGTGGTGAAATCCTAATACTGCGTCTCCAATTGACCATTCTGTACCCCCCTTGTAGGTATTTAACGAGATGGGTCTCGCGGGTATGGACGAAGGTATTAAACAAGCCCTCATCAAAGGCACAAGTTACCAGGGGATGGACAACACCGCGGGGTCTAGAACGAGTCTGCGGTCACGTGCTCGCTCGGGATCTGCCGCTAGTACGAAGTCATTCAGAAGGCCTTCCGTGCTGCTGGAGGTACCCAAGGCCGCGCGGTCACCCTCACCCGTGTAGGATTGAGGAAGACTGGTAATCCATGTCATATTTTCAGTAGTATTTTTAAGCGATGTTAACTTTATTTTTGTATTGATTTTCTGGATACATGGCGTATGATCGTTAGAGCAGATTTCGTATGAGTGGGACAATCTACGGCACGGTTACTGTGACTTTGAAATGGTTTCCCTATTGTTGTTGTCCAGCTGATCCAATCAAATTACAGAGTTCTGTATGGTAAGTTACGGTACGGTTACGGTACGGTTACGGTACGGTACGGTGACGGACCACTCGTACGAAATCTGCTCTAGTTAGGCCGGCAATGCACGGCAGGGCTTGACACTAACATGTTGATGTGGTTCCTAATGGCTGGTGTTATGTCTGTTTTTACTAGCCAAACCTTTATTTTCACTAGGCAATTTCACAAAACTGTTAGATTTAAATGAATAACGTAAGATTCTGTGCACAGAACTTGAATATAAAAAATATACCGGCACTAACCAAAAAACAAATGTTACTAGTAATTGGGACGTTATAAAAATGAAAGTGAGAAAGTAAGATAGACAAAGAAAAGTACGAGACCGAGAAACCGGCTTGCGCGTTGACGGTGTATTTTTGACTTTCTGTGTCCGTTTACATTCAGTCATCGAAATTTGTTTTAACTGTTGTCACTTAAAGGGGCTGTGTCACGGTAATAGGCTTTAAATTCGCGTTCCGGGCCAGAACAATCTATTTCCACCGATTTTGATATGAACTAACGAACCTCTCGGCCATGTGGGATGCTTAAAATCAAAGCAAATATGTATATAAACAGTCTCCAGGGAAAATATTGAAAACCCTTGCAATCAAACGTTGAGGGAGGGAACTAGTAACTGTTTGTATCCAATTAACAGCCACCAACCGAGCTATTACTCGAACATGCGCAGTACCATGACATAGCCCCTTTAAAACGTACGAGGTACTATTGAGATGTCCAATAATTTTTATTTTCAGCAGCGAAATATCACTTGAATCGCATAGACTTCTGTCACTAAATGTTAGGGATGAGTTTTTAAGCCGAGGAGACAGACTTTCAAAAAGGATGTTCCCATAGTGACTGGCTAATTTATTTTAACTGCTTTGTCTTCCTCATTATCCCTGCCGGTTGTTGTATATATATAAATTTATAGTGGGCTGTATAAAAGTTAATATATAGATGTATAGAGGAGTTCACGTGTAGTCTCGCAGGTCGAGGCGGTAGATTAACTTAATACCACGTGAAATGTAAGGTTAGTTTAGGAATAGGTTTTGTCAATTCACCATACAGAAAACGATGATTTGACAATCCTTTGCGCGCAAAAAACCTTTAAATCCGTTATAAAATCGCGGTAGAAATAAGCCAGTACAAGTGCTGTTACACTGTCACTGAAGGGAGCCGGGGTTGTGCAGTGGTTAAGCGCTTTGCCTCTCACCTCTGTGGCCCAGGTTCGATTCCCGGACGCGGTGCCACATGTGAGTTGAGTTTGTTGGTATCTCGCCCTTGCTCCGAGGGTTTTTCTCCGGGTTCTCTGGGTTACCTCCCTCCACAAAACTTAACGCGCTAAAACATGCAGCCCCTTCACGGTGAAACAACCGTATCCGTAATGTACCTTATCCGTAATGTACCTTGACGGCGCTGTAATCCATTTTATACCAGCACTAGATTGATATTTAAGCTCATTTAAACATTTTTAACCTTGTAAATAATGCCTGTATTCGATTGACCGTATTCCGGAATAAGAATACACAGAATGTTTACTACAAATCGCTTACATTAGGGCTTCACTAAACGTATCCTGAATATCATATGTCAGCAAGCGGTTGTAGCTTACAGTGCAAAATGTGCCTGAACCAGTGATTTTCAGAGACTATTCCATCTACTCGAGCATAAGTAAGAGAGGGCATTTCATTACGTGCGTCTGTGCGATGATAATGTGGAATAAAAAAATATATTTTTAGTAACCGGAAGCAGTTGAAGCAAAGTGGGTGCTTGCGCACGAGAACTAAAAAAATGGCGCGAAATTATTTTGACGGCCAAACTTTCGCGCCAGTTTTTTTTAGTTTTCACGCACGCGCGCCCACTTTGCTTCAGCTGCTTCCGGTTACTAAAAATAGATTTTGTTCGACATCATCATCGCACGCCACACAATACGATATTCCTCTCTTAATTATGCTCTATTGATCTACTGTATTCTTAATTATTCTGGAAAACGGTTAATCGAACGCCCCATAATACAATCAGACCGATTTAAAACTGAAGCAGTTGAGACTGAAGTCGTATTATTTTTGTAAGATATTATTTTTGTACAATATCACTGGAGGATACTAAGTTGAAAATAAAATATTTGACACAAGAGATAATGGGCTTTTATTTGTTTGAGTTCTTTGATACTGGCCTAATCGTTACCGCCCCACCCCACCCCTGAGAAAATGTTAAGTAATAGATACAGAATGAGTGGCCGTGCTCGAGTTTGTAAATCCGATACGAATTCTGTGTATGGCTTATAAAACGTTTAGATGTATAGAGTCGTGTTTTTCAGTTATTTTGGCGATACGACCTATTTCGGCCGAGGAAATCGAAGCAAAAGTTTATGTAAATCAGGACGAAATGTGTATCAGATTTACAGATGACTTATCGGTCATTGATTTCCTTTGTTTGTGCTTCATGAATTATTAATGAGTTTAATAACTACTGAATGAGCTATTGAAGTTACAATCTTTGGCCAATCTACATGTTACATGTATTTTAGCTTTTTACCTAAATTTGATGGCTAAATGTCGGCGTTTGTAAGCCGTTGGCCGCGTGCTCCGACTGAAATATATGCAGTCAACATTAAGATTGGCTAAGAGGAGTTGAAAGATTAAAAGTTACATCAAAAATCAGTAACTATTCACAAAATGAGAGATTGCATCACTCGCATGCGCAGTGTGAACAAAGACGTCTCACGGTAGGCAAGTGCCGAGCCCTCGATACTAGGCTCATGCAGGGCGGATTCTTTTCTAATGCTAAACCGCTTAACAAATTCCTACGCATTGAGGACTCGTCCCAGCTCGTCCTTGAGAATAAGAAACTTGCCTTATGTGAGGCAGTCTGCATCAATACAGAAGTTTTACCCTGACATTTTATCATGGGGCAGAGAGCACTGATCGATCGGTTGTCGGTCAAAGCGAGTAGCTTGTCGATGTAATTTATGCATGCGCGCGCGTGTTTTTGGAATGTCACTCGCACGTCATAATGCCAACACATGGACCCCGCATAATAACTTCACAATCTCTAAACTAAATCGTACTGAACCCGAAAAGAGGCTGATTAATTATGGCAAATAAGACGCAAGGATTGAGACAACATTTAGCAGATATAAAGGACAAAGTTTCAAAGTCACTGGGGATCATCAAAAGCAGTGGGGACAAATATCGAGTAGGACAAGAACCTGGATGTCGGCTCTCAGCAGAGAAGAACGATACTGCGCAGTCGCAAGAGAAAGGTTCAACACTCGGGGACTGGACAGAGGAGCTGTGCGCTCTGGAACTGATCATAGCAGACGATGAAGGAGCTGCAGAAAGCATGGGTGACGCTACGAATTGGGGAGTGAAGGACTGTGTTACCGACAAGAGTTCTGCGAGTAAAAATACCACAAGAAGTAATGTGAAATAAACCTACGTTTCGAGAAAACTGTTGGCATTCAGTTTAATTGTCATATTTACTGTATTTACTATTTTTTTTCCTATACGGAATACCACATTTGTGACGGTTATCAATGTAAAAAAAATATGACGCAAACAATAAACCTGTCAGGAATCACAGCAGATTAAAGTTTGCTTTCATTATTTTTAATGCTTGAAATACGAATGAAACTCTCGCAACGTACTTTCGGTTAATACATATATATTCGGTTCTTATCTTTATATCCACAGAAGTGTATATACTGGATTTATGCATGTGTGTGTTTTTACCGGTTTTTTTGGGTGGGGTGGGGGGATCGAGCACGTCTCGCTTTGCACAAATGTTGCTTGCTTCAAAGTTCAAAACATCAGTTTTTTGCTTGAGGAGAAGGCAACGTAGTTTTGCAGTGCCCCCGAAAATGGATTAGAGAGCACAGAGAAGCTTGGAGATACGGCTAACTCAACATAAACAAAGCAGACAAGATCGCACTTCCATGCACTCAGTCCTGATCACTTTCTCATGAAGTCTACAGCATTGCATGGAAAATAATGCCAGTGCATTTTCGAATCAAAATATCCTTGCTTTTGTTTTATGAGATTGGCCGTTTTTATATCGACTGTCGAGACGTAAATTTGGCCGGGCAACTAAATTGCATTGTGTCTCTTAAGTTTGTCTATACCGGTAGTATAAAAACGGGCACAAGACATTATCCGTCCAGACTAAGGTTTTATACACGACTTTCATAATGGCCGCCTCCTAATTTGCATATGTGATTTTCCGTTTCGGTTGTTTATCCACATTTATAGAAAATATGAACATTGCCATGTGAAAGAGCATGTCGACATTAGTGAACTTGTGAAAGTTGAGTGCTGTAGCTTAAAAAGCAATGAAGTTACAGCCAGTTGAAATTAGAGAGATTTGTATGAGAAAAACAAGGGACGCCTTTCTAGCCTCGCTTTCATGTTTTTCTGCATTAGAAATGCTCGTAGCTCAACAGCAATTCTCCACATTGCTCTAAAACTCAAAACTATTACTAGTTTTAATGTGATCTTTCATGTGGTAGCATTGGTTTCCCTCTACAGATTTATCTTCCAAATTATGCAAATTAGGAGGCGGCCATTATGAAAGTACTACCGGCGAACGAAATACGTGTATGATGCGTCCATGTGTACCAAGGACAACAGACGAACTTTGAGCCGGATATTTTGAGAAGGCATTGTACTAATTCAGCGACAATTATAACCCATTCCTCACGGAGATGCGGCAATAAGATGTACATGGTGAGAATTACATGGTCCCTCCCCTTGAACCGATTCTCTCATACATACATATACATATATACCTATATTAATCTTTTATTATTTATACACGGAAATCGCATTCATTTACATCAAATAATCTTCCTGGGAGCCGTGTAAAAAAATACACTAAAACATTATAAAATAACACTGCTAATTTATAAACTATTCCTAATTAACTACATTTTCATCTTTAGTAGGTATCACTTCATCATTTATTTATGTTTTTAAAAGACTGTTCCTCTATAATGCAGGCTGGATTTTGCAGTAACATAGAGGGCCGCATGTTAGATATAAGGTTAATGTGTCTTCCCTCTTTAAATAAAGAATATTGTATTGTATTGTCTCAGTTCTTGACGAAATACTGGTCAAAAGTAAAGAAAAACCTTACTAAAGACTTTATTTTACGAGGGTGAGCACTAAATAGTGTATAACATGCACTAATAAACTTGTAGCTAAGAATATAAGAATTATATAAATATATATATATATATATATACACTCGTTTTCAAAAACATTGTTTTGATTTATATATATATACCTTTTGCTCTCCATTGTTTTAGCTGTCAAATTTGACAAGAATACAAAAGATAGATATATATTTGCAGTGCAATGTTTTTGAAAACGAGTGTATATATATATATATATATACAGTCGATCCAGGAAAGGTAGTCTTACAGAAAAGTCAATTACACACATATAACTGTCACGTGTACGTATATACAGAATAAATTAAATTGCTTGTGGTTCGCTGGTGTCGCGAGGTGGTAAGACCCGCGGCCCGGAGATACAGAAAACGCGAAGATTCGGAAGCAAGAATACTCGAGTTCCAGAATGGTTTGGCAGCAAGTATACAGGCAAGAGACACAAATTGGATAAATGCAGTATCCGTTTACAGGAAGGTTGCGTTTCATCTGGATTTGACGAGTAAACACTTGCGTTTAATTCTAGAAGTTTGGTCGTGAAGGGAATTATCATGCAGACCGCAAGGGCAAACATTGTGTTATCTGGTCACGATATTTCAATTCAAGGGGCGATTGGTGAGAGAGTAATAACTCAGTGTTCCTTGAGATCATCCTGATATATGAGCTTGTTCAATTTAAATTAAATACTGCGTTTTAATAAATAATATTCGGCCGTGTCGCCGTTGGATGTTCGACTCTACAACACAGTACTGAGTTGATAGCGAGTTATTAAGTCGGCTTAATTTACTGACAGCATACATGCAAGCTCTAGCTTTATTTTTTCCGTTCTTTAATTTGTAGTTTAAATATGAAGAACAACCACTGAATCATGATCACTCATTCAGTTCGACCGGAGCTGAATGCGTGTTGATGCATGCATAGTTCACTTGGCTTCTTGAATAAAAAAAACTAAACTGTACTGTGTAGTATGAATAACTTTTTAGTTTGACTGCATATAATCATTGAAAAAATACATCGGTTGCAATACAGCCACATCTGTTTATTTTAAATAATGCATTGAAGAAAATGCTACAATGGCAAATATTGCAGCTGTTTTTAACGGCACTTATTAAAAAAAGATTAAATATTCAAATATTAGTCATGCTTCGTTATTTTTATCTGCGAAGCTAACCAACAGTTTTAATTCTACACTTAATTACGTGGTTTAGCGTGGTTGATTTAAAAGATTTAAACATCGCAAAACATCCCGGCTTTTTTATCCAGTGTTAGTTGTTAGTTACTGAAGCAAACCTATCTCCCTACGTATTATTTATTATTGAACGTTTTTACTTTGTAATACTAATTATTGAATGATGGTATGTAATCAACTAAAGTCGATTGAGGTATGCTAACCGCCGTGGAAAGCGAGTAGCAGCTGACGTTTCGAGCGCTAGCCCTTCGTCAGAGCAAAAGAGGGAATTGTGGGTGGGGAAATGGTTTATAGTGTCGAGTGCATGCTTACCGCTGAGGAAACATGTGCTCGGATCAATTGTGATCAAAGAAAAGTGCGCCAACAATAGAAATGCTAATAGTTGTAACAGCAAGTGTTGATGAGTAAGCTAAGGAAACATGCTGATCTCAGTGTGAGTGAATACGTGAATTCTGAAATTAAATGAACGAAAAGCGTTCATTAATACCGTGAGGTGACAAAGTTCCTAATTTGAAAATAAAGTTCTGTTCTTTGCGTTTACGAGTGTCGGTAGTACCTTGATGCAGAGAAATGCCGCATACAGTGATGTGATCAATGCAATGACCAGGAAGGTTAAAGTGACGAGCTACAGGTTTGGCGAGATCCTTGCTGTTAGTTCTAACATCTAGCAAGTGTTCGCGGAATCGATCTCCTAATCTTCTCCCTGTTTCTCCGATGTAGAGTTTGTTACAAATTGTGCAGGTGATGCAATAAATGACATTACTGGAAGTACAATCAAAATGATCACTGACTTTAAGAGAGCTTTTCGGTCCTGAAATAGATGTCGTAGGTTTAGTGTAAGCACAGGTATTGCATCGTGTCCTAGAACATTTAAAAGTGCCTGGTTGAAGATCAGGTTGTAGTGATCCTTTGACTAGGGAATAACGGAGATTCTTCAGTGTCACAGTTTGAAAGAAATGAGAGGAGGCTGCGGGAAAATAGAGGCGGTCTCTGGATCACTCTGTAAAATCTTAAAGTTCCTCTGGATAATTTTCTTGATAGACAGATTAGACGGATGGTAAGTCAATGGAAACGGAATCCTATCTTCAGTCTTAGGTTTGGACGGTACGTAGCAGAGCCGTGCTTCTGTCGATGTCACGGGCGCGGTTCAATGCAGTTGTCACAACAGCGTTAGGATAACCTTGCTCGACAAAGAACTGGTGCATCTCCTCGGACTTTGAATTGAAGTCGGATTCATCGCTGCACAAACGGCGAAGCCTAAGGAATTGAGAATATGGGATAGAGGTTTTAACATGTGTAGGATGAGAAGATGAAAACAATAAATAACTGTGCGAATCAGTTGGCTTGTAATGAACAGTAGTGGTTAGACTATTGCCGCTAACAGAAACATTGACATCCAAAAAAGTGATAGAAACATCTGAAATCTCCCATGTGAAGTCGAGAGCCGGATGAAAGTTGTTAACAAAATCAATAAACCGTTCTAGATCCCGTTTACTAGAAGAAGTTGCACCGATGCAGTCATCGATGTAACGACCGAAAAAATCAGGCGTAGGACCGTCGTACTGATCAAAAATTTGTTCCTCTACATAACCAACAAAAAGGTTAGCATAACTGGGGCCCATTTTAGTGCCCATAGCTACGCCGTTAGTCTGCTTGTAAAATTCACCAGAAAATGAAAAGCAATTGAGAGTAAGAACGAGCTCGGCTGAACGAATTAGAGTTTCGGTGCTAGGTTCCAGGTTAGTTCGGCGGTCAAAGAAGTGTTTAAGTGCTTTAAGTCCCTCGTCATTGGGTATGACAGTGTACAGAGACTTAACGTCCATTGTGAATAGGAACTTATTGTCGGTATGAAATGCTTATCCAGGTAACTAGAAATTAATTCAGTAGGGCAACTACAAGCAGAAACAATAGGGCGGCCGGGATTGTTAGCTTTGTGGATCTTAGGCAAAAAGTATATGTGTGAAGTTCTAAGAGTAGTAACGATAAGGTTACTAGCAGTATGCGGGAGTTCCTGTTTAGAAATTAAACCATTAATGGTCTCCTTGACGAGCTTTTGATTAGCCGAAGTGAGATCTTTTTTGACCTTAGTGTAAAAGTTAGTGTCGGCGAGTTGCCGAAAAGCTTCCTGTTTGTAAAGATCGGTGCGCCAAACAACTACGGCACCGCCTTTGTCGGCTGGTTTGATTACCACATCTTTACGATTGCGAAGAGTTTTAAGTGATAGGCGTTCCTTTGTAGTCAAGTTAGAAAACTTAATGTCCTGATTAAAATTAAGGTTTTGAATGTCCCGACGACATTTTCTAACGAAAAGGTCTACTGAAGCGAATTGGCCTTCAGGAGGTATCCAATTAGATTTACGAGTATTGAGCGATTCGAATTCGTCTCTGTCAGGTAGGCTAGAACTGTCTTGCTGGTCGTGAAAAAAGCCTTAAGTTGAATGCGACGAAGAAACCTCTCAGAATCCTGTTTAGCAGCAAATTCGTCGGTTTTTTTAGCGATAGGTACAAAGTTTAAGCCCTTGCTGAGAATCGATTTCTCAGCATCAGAAAGAGGTAAATTGTCAGGAATAGTGACAACTGTGTTACGTGGAACTTCTGGTTGCACAGTAACGGATGCAGGGCCGACAAGTTGATTGAGTTTCTGAGTCTTAGTTTCTGCTAAATGGTAAAAGAGCCTAGAGTTAAGTTCCTGAATCTTAACGCGTATAGAATTAACTAAAACAGTAGGGCAGTTACTTACGAGTTCAGAGCGGCAACTTAGAATATTGCGGTCAAGTTCCTGGCGTTTAGACAACATAGCTCTAATGATAGATCTCATAATACTTCTAGAAAATGTTACACAAGCGCGATTAATTTCCTCTATATAACGATCACTAGTGCTAGAAAAAATGGACGGGTGAAAAGACGAGCGAAAGCCCTTAGGAATAACTTTAAAGTTAAGACAACGACCTATGAAATTAATGTGGCTACAAAATCTAGTCTTAGTAAAAATAAGTACGGCTAAGCGAAATGCTAAATTACTACTAATAGAAGGAAAAGGTTGAAGGTTGAATGGTCTTGCCTGATGTGCATGACTTGAATTCATACCAGTTGCGTTGTGATTCCAATTTGTACATATCAAACTTTGTTCAAAAGGTTTCCCAAACTTACTGTTCTCTAGCATTCACTATCTGATATTTTTACCCAATATCTTAAAATGAAAACCTAAGGGGGGAAAAGGAAAACAATATGCAGTAAATTACGCTTGGTTTGAGTTAATAGGCAAGTTTAGTTTGCGTGTGAACGGTGTTGACCCCGTGATTGCGCTATTTTGAGAAAAGTGCGTACCTTTAAAACACAGATTTAGTATAAACTCAATACTGAATAAACAGAAGCAAAGCTTATTTGTTCCGCTCATTTGTCAAGTCAATCAGATGGTTTGCAAAGTCAATCAGATGGTTTCCAAAAAGCTCAAATTGGACTCGCCCTACGCGCTCGTGCAAAAAGCACGACCAAACTTCTAGAATTAAACGCAAATGTTTACTCGTCAAATCCAGATAAAACGCAACCTTCCTGTAAACGGATACTACATTTATCCAATTTGTGTCTCTCTCCTGTATACTTGCTGCCAAACCATTCTGGAACTCGAGTATTCTTGCTTCCGAATCTTCGCGTTTTCTGTATCTCCGGGTCGCGACACCAGCGAACCACAAGCAATTTAATTTATTCTGTATATACGGACACGTGACAGTTATATGTGTGTAATTGACTTTTCTGTAAGACTACCTTTCCTGGATCGACTGTATATATATATATATGAATCAACAAGAGCATCTAAAAATGTTTAACAACAAAACAAAAACTAGGGATACCTATAAATGAATACTAATCTACGATTTAAAAAAGCTAGAGATAGTTGACCTATAAAAATTAAATAGACCCGGCGTCCAGGGATTTCGCCCCCCCCCCCCCCCCCCCCCCCCCCCGTAATCTCACCCCCCCCCCCCCCTAACGATTTGCTGAGTGAACATGAACTTTAATAAATACGATTGATCGATCGCGGTCCTCTTCACTGCGAACCATTGGGAACCAGACTAAAGTGAACTCTTGAAATACGATTGTTGACTATATTACAGCGCTTGAAAAACGTAATAATCACGCCGCTTCATTAAAACAAAAGCTAGCGCTGTTGACATTCTTTGCCTCTGGAGTCTTCTTTTCGCTTTCTATACTAAAGAGAGGCAATGGCATTCGTCTTATTAGAACACATCTGTAGAGGAAGGCCGAAAATGTTGCTGTTCATCTGTTACACTATTTTACAAGTCGTGCTTGTGCCTGTATTAAAAACCAAGCGCGCCCAAAACAAAGAGGCGGGATTTCTTTGGATTGACAAAAAGCTGTCTAAACAAGCTATCTCAAACATTTGTTATCCTGGGCCTGACTCGTTTATTTTTCACAAAGCTCACAGTCTAATTGCAGAATTAAAAGAGCAACTTACTCATCTGTTTAAATAGCAAACAAATCATATTCATAGTTCTACCTCAGTTTTATGCAGAGCTTTTTTAGTGACTCCGCAATGTTTCCCAGTCACTCATTTGTAAACCCACGCGGCGATCAGTTACTAGTTGCTTTCTATACTAAAGAGAGGCATTTCTAGCGATTTTGGGATATTCGACTTATTAGAACAAATCTGTAGAGCAAGCCACAAATGTTGCCGTTCTTCTGTTACACTATTTTTGGCTAAGAGCTGTTAATTGGCTTTTGAGACAAGTCGTGCTTGTGCCTGTATTAAAAACCAAACCATTATAGTCCCGCAAGGCTAGAGTGATTGAAAGAGCACACAAAAGCGTCGCCATTGAGAATTACTGCAATTGCAAGATCGACTCGATATCCAACGAGTGAATACAGCGAACGAGTACGAGTATGCATGACATCAACTGGATCACGAAAGCTGTTTCTAGCTAAAGCAACATCGAACGAGCTTGCTTTTAGTACGAGAGAATTGGAGGGGGGGGGCGAAATCCCCAGCTTAGTCTGTTTTCACTGGGGGGGGGGGGGGGGGGGGGGGGGGGGGGGGGGGGGCGAGATCCCTGGGGGGGAGGGGGGGGGCGAAATCCCTACGACACCGGCATTCGAAAAATGGCGTCCAATTTAAAAAGCTATTATCCTGGTAACGTGAACACGAGGCTAGTCAGTCCACACAAACGCTTTTGAACGTGTAAGCGAGGCTTGTCAGTCCGAAACAATAGTTAAACTGGGCGCCATTTTTCGAATGGGTCTTATGGGAAGAGGAACACTCCTCTGTAATATACTCCTGGCAAAACAGAAAAAAATTCACTGCTACAGCAAAAAAAATCGTGTTAAGCCCGGCTTAATCAGCTACGCCCCTGATTGTTCTGTATAAGACTTATTTCGAGATGAATGTAGTAAGGAAAAAAGAAAAACGCTTTAACACCGCGGGGTCAGTCACGCTCTGTTGGTTGTCTGGCTCCAACAAGTCACGCGACCATCTGTTGCAAAGGAAGAAATATTATAATATACCGTACCTGATGGAAGTTTTCCCATCATGTTAAAATCACTGAAAAGAGCTGTGTCCGACCCCCGGACTACGCGTGAGATATTAAAGGCTTCTCAACCTACGGGGTTTGCACCTAATCTGCTGTCTCAACGTTCATATCAGCGGTTTTCGCCACTGGACTCGCTCGATCGATCGACGTTCTTTGATTTCTTTGTCCTTGAGGTAAGTCATATCATTATCATTCAAATTAAGAGATTAAATTAAGCCACCACTGTCGGAAGACAGAACAAAGAAATAAAGGATAATATTTGTATAAAACTATTAAGATTTTTGACACTTCAAAAACGTTTAGCTTCTAATACTTATATGTTGCCCAGGTTGCCCCAGGGGTGGGGGTTTTTGTCACAATTTTCTGCCCCACCCGAGGGGTTTTAACATGTATTTGTCATGGCTGCTGTAACAAATGCCCCTGGGTGCTCGGGGGCCGCACCCTCGGGATGGCCGCTGATACCCGCATAATGTATCAGTCAATTCCAAACCCGTGCATGACTCCACCGGGCCACCCCCGGGCATTTGAACATTTTGAAAAAATTTCGATCAAATGCCCCACTACCAAGGCAGAAAAACTGTTCAAATGCCCCATCAGTTTTTCATCCAGGCTGTTCTAATGCCCCACCATCGGGGACCGGCTCAGAAAAAATTCCAAAAATTTTCAACAAAGACAAGGCAAAGACTATTGTCAAATAAATGAAATCATTGTTTTATTGACAAACTCTGACTCAAGCAATTCACAGGAAACACCGACAGTGAAAACCACCTTCAACCGGTCAGGGATAAGAACAATCATTTCTACCGGCTCGATCGTTCTTGGTTCACGGAGCAAAGCAAAACAGTATAGTTTATAGGCTTAAACATAAACAATTTACCTCTGAAAGTGGCCTTCAAATTTGGCAGGTTCACTCTTTCAAGACAGGCCCCTACAAATGCACAATCCTTATCCTGGAAGTCCTCGAAGAGACGTATGTTCGCCATTCCGACGCGAGTGATGCGAATTTGTAGACAGAGATAATGTATATTTTAAACACCGATCAAATGCCCCACCCCCTACCCCCACTATTTGTCAAATGCCCGCCCCTGAGGAGTCTAGATACTCGTCAAATTCCCCACCCTCGGGAGCAAGCCTCTGATAAAATGCCCGGGGGTGGACCGGTGAGGGGGGGGGGGGGGGGGGGGGGGGTGCACGGGTTTGGAATTGACTGATACATAACAGAGAAGTCAGCTAATGTCGTGCAGATTTTCGTTGAGTGATCGCTCGCGCCTGAAGTCACGCTATAAATATCACACGGTTCGTTTTTCTCGTAACAGAGTTGTTTGGCACGAAGAGAACATATATTGGATTTGGTACTCAATATCCAGCAGTTATAATCTTTGATCTAAAATATATTTAAAATGGCATTCAAGGTCACCCAGCACACAGTCTCGTTTCCGTGATGTTTCAACCAATCACAGCACGCGTCCACTTCAGTATAAGATCACAAGTGCACGAACCTTTGGACATATAAAGTTGTCGTGCTTTTAGTATCTCAAAATCTCTTCGAAAATGGCTAATGTCGTCGTAGAAACGCTCCAACTCTTCTTCATTTTACTGCTACAGATTTTTACCAGCATTCTCCGGATTTTCGTTCCACTACCGAGGAAAAATGTGAGTGGGGAAATTGTGTTTCTGACCGGAGCAGGCAGTGGAATCGGAAAACTAATGTCTATCGAGTTCGCTAAACTTGGAGCTGTAGTGATCTGTGTCGACATCAACCAGCATGCCAATGATGCTACAGTAGAGCAAATCAACGCCATGGGCCTGAAAGTTCATGGATATAAATGTGACTGCAGTAATCGTGAGGATATTTACCGTGTAGCCGACCTCGTGAAGAAAGAAGTCGGCGAGGTTTCGATTCTTGTGAACAATGCTGGCATTGTTAGCGGTAAGAAATTCTTATCCACCGAAGACTGGATGATCCAGAAAACTATGGAAGTCAACACCATGGCACATTTCTGGGTAGGTCGTAGCTATAGTTTATCTCTATTGTTATGTTTCGTATTTCCTTTACATTTTAACCCTCTTGGCCTCTGGCTGAATTGGTGCCGCTGAAGTTACATCATAAGACATGCATACAAAATGCATTGAATTCGCAGGTCTAATGAAATTAACGGCAAACGTATTAAATTTAAACTATCAAAGTAAATAATTTCATTCTTCATTTGTCGGTCCCATGTGTCGGAATATGTTTATTATTGAGGTGTGAGATTTTCTTGCACGGATTATTTTAACAAAATTAAGTCTTAATTGATTTATCCGTCACGACAAAACGTGGACTTTGCCCTCCAAAAAATAAGGTGTTTGGTGTTGATCTCCTCCTCATAAAGGGCCTGTATAAAAGTAACATATTTATTTAGAGAAGCCTAAAACTGGAGCTGCCAATTATCTGAAATGAGGTAACGACCCGAAAAAAAGATAAATTATATAAAGAAAACAAAGATAAAAACACAAAAATAACTGGTAGATTCAAGGGAAATCAGTGCAAAAGGTTTAGAAGAAAAAAGATAACGGAAAATGAAAGAACAACAAAAATTATCACTAGCTACAGTGTACTGGCCATGGTTTTGATCCATTACACTACCTGCATGGTTTCAACAGTATGTGCGAAGGCACATTTTTAGGTGCATTGGGGTCAGGTGCAAGGGAAACTGGAAGCTAATTAAGGACGGTGCCTACTAATGTCAGCGCGCACGCCGTTCTGCGCATCTTGCATCCCGCGGGTCATCCCGCTAGCAGAACTATTTTGAACAAGCCGTGTTAATTGTGTAATTTGACAGACAGAACGATGAAGGATTTTAAAATACGGTCAAAAGATACGCTTGAGAAATGCCCGGGGGGGTGACTCCCATATAAAAGGGGTAGGGATGCTCGTCGGACATTTTCGATTTGACCCCTAAGAGGTACTAAAATGGGCGTGGCTCAAGCTTATTTTGACCCCTAAAAGATAATAAAAATGTAAATTGATAACAGCTTTTTTGTTCGATTGACACCCGACCCCTAAAAGGTACCACTTTACATATAAATGTCTGTGTTTGATGGTGGATACCCTAAGTGGTACCAAACTCCTGATTTTGACCCCTAAAAGGTACGACGAGCATCTATGTACCCCTCACATAAGGGAGTCCCCCCCCCCCCGGGAGAAATGAACGATTTGGGAAATCTTTAAAATCCACTACACGGCCACGAAAGACAATTTTCAGCTGAAATGGTATTAAAAGAGCCGACCATCTTAACTGGCTAAAGCTTAAGTGATGATTTATCGTGGGGAGATGGTTGAAGAATTGTAGATTTAGGAGATTTACCCTACCAATTGAATGAAGGTTGTTTGGACTGCCATGAATCGCTGCTGTCTTTTCGTCCAGCGCCTTTGCTTTAGGCCTGTCAATGCTTTCGAGTTTTGTCAGTTTCTCCAAACATGGACTCGGCAGTATAAAAAATATGTGAATACAGTCAAATAAGCTTTGTGAAAACCGGTAAACCTCTTGGAAATCCAATGAAGAAGGAAGGACTGTATGGGGTTTGAGCACAAAGGAAGCAGCAACAGGTTTGATTTTCAATGAACAAAGTCGAAAGACTGGACTGACTCTTTTCCCCACCACCATCTTGACAATCTCCCAGAATGCAATAAAAGAAACCAATTTTCAGACTTACTAGGGAGGGCTTGGTAAAAAATGGCAATTTTTGAAAATAAAATTAGCGATAAAGAGGCCTACCCGGCCCCATAACTTTTTTAAACGCATGGATACCCCCATTTTTTCTTTTTGTAATCTATAATATAGAAGCTAATCAACGTTTACATATATTTTTGTCTTTATAAAATTGAAACTTGATGTCCATTTCAGCAAAAAATATATGTCTGTTTGTGGTCACTAATGAGGCTTACATTGTGAAGCAAAATTTGTACAAAAAATGATAGTCATTGTAAGATAAATGTTTGATTGGCATCCTTTGTGAAGAACAATATGTCTAACATTTTTTGCCCTAATATTTTGCCAGATGACCTAAAATATTAATTGAATTAAAAAATAGTTTCTTGGACAAAGAAAATGCTGAGTCAGCACTTTTTTCGATTTTCATCCTTAATTATCTCTCTTAAACGTATGGGTACCCCATATTTTTTTCCTGATTTCAAAAGCTCCTTAGGGGTTTCAAACAATCCATATAGATTTTTAGAAAACAAATTGGTTTGTAATTAGTAGGCACTGTCCTTAAGTCAGCCATTTTTTGCACTCATCCATATCTATGGTGCTCTGCCCCGACGACCCATGCAAGAGCTCTGTCATCACAAGGGTTTGTATAAGGAGTATGCAGGGTTTTCAGTAGTTGTTGAGAAGGGTGGTAAGCCACTGCAATTAAGGACTTGTAACTGGCCATGGATCAGGTCCATGACAGTTAATTAAAAGGGTCCACAGACTTCACAGGCTAGCTCAGTTGGTAGAGCATGGTCTAGAGTGTGGGAGGTCAGGGGTTCGAATCCCAGCCGCATCCTTAGGCAGGGATGTATAAGTCGTTGGCCTTGTCTCCTTCCTCTTCTAATCTATACAAGGGGGAATCCGATGTGAAAGAACCTGTTGTGTTATTTCAAGAAAGAGTAGGGGCTTGTCTCCAGACACAACAGCCAGGTATTGTGAGGTACTAACAATCACTCATGATTGTAAACTGCACTGCAGCACATTGCTCCACAATAGCAGTCCGTATCAATTTGAATATATTCATATAGAATTTGCACTATATAAATGAATACCTTTTTTAGTTGCTCCCTTGCAGAATGTTAAAATGGTGCATTTTGGCCATTAAAAAGGGTTTATTTTTTAATAAATTAATATTATTTAAATCTCACTGTATTCTTTTGCCACAAGAACCAACAATTTGTTTTCAGGTGAGTGAAGCGATTTTGTTTTTATCCTGCAGACAGGCAAGCAAAGCAACTTGTTTTCCTTAATTGCAGGGATTCAATTTGTGTTTTGTGACCCCAAAAAATACTTCTAGCATCCAGTTCTCTCTCTTCCAATAAAATGCCTGGTTACTAAGCTTTGATATGATGAATACGAGCGTGATCTGGCAAGCATTTTTTTGTTGACGTGAAATTCAGGACTACATTCAGCTAACAATCAACCTTGGTTGAAAAAAGTACCATCGAGCGAATGCTATGGAAAGTTCTATTGTTAGTATAATAAATGTATAAATAAGTAGACTCTTTCAGATCTAAAATTATGGGTAAAACTACGCAGTTATCTCGTTGAAAGTTCAATGAGGCAAGGAAGGTGATGCAGCTTTTCCTTTCATTTTTTTTTTCAAAATTTGAGCTTCTAAACTCGGGGTGCGGCTTATCTGCGAGTGCGGCTTATCTGTGAGTACAGCATCTCATCTGCCGCTGTTTACGGTAGTTACTCTTATAATTTATTCATCAACCCAGAAATCCATCTGTAATTTCGGCACGAAATGAGGATGAAATGACCCTCATCAAGCACCAACCCATATTGCAAGAAAGCAGACAGGACTTTGAGAAAGTTTAACCAATTTGGCCTGCATTGTAAGTGTTTTCTGCTTTCTTTTCTCTGAGTTATAAACTCATAATGCTAATTTTGCTAATGAGCTATATTTTAGAGTAATACTTCCATCTATCACATATATGCGTTACCAGTATGGGGAGGCTGTCCGAGTAAGGATACAAGGGCAGCAAGAATTATCTGTAATTTTCCCTGCAATATGCCTATATGGAAGATGTACGTATTCAGTCAGGATGGCTTCACTCTTTGGCATACATGTTTATGAACTGCACTTAGCTAAATTGGTTTATAAAATGTATAATGACCAGGTTCCACCATCCATGTCCACTGTAATAATGAAACACAATAATAGTAGAGGATCAAGACTCAGGTGAATATAGCATTATTGTTCCCAGGTTTAACACCTACCATATGAAGCACTCCATTTCACATAGAGGAGCTGACAGTGAATTATTATCATCTGGAACGCTTTGGCCGATAATTATGACCCCTCAGCTAGTGTTACTAAGACATTTTGTAATGTGGCAAGAAAGGCTGATTAAAGCACTGCATGGTATTAAATTTAATGCAGAATCGGTACAAAATTTATGTAAGGATAATGTCATGTTTTTATATTTTATTGATTGTGTTATTACTCGTAGGATTTCTTCTATATAATGTTCTTAGATCTTAGATATTTACTTCCTATTTAGTTTACACTACTACTGGAATGTTACTATTCATTAATTTTAAGGTATCAGGAGCCCTTTATACGATCATTTTTGTGAAAAAAATATTATTGATTTTTTAGAATGTTCAAAGTGAATTCTACAGTTTAGTGAAAATAAAATTCCAAAACATTTTATTTTCAACGAAAAATTTCGGCAAAAAGAAATATGGACGGGAAAGCAGGCTGTCAACGGCTTATTAGCACTTGTGAAGCGTTCTCGTGGAAACCGCGAAAAAACACGTGAACTTTTATAAATAAACGGCACGAAACACGCTCACTCGTCTTGAAGCCGTTGAGTTGCAAATATTCATTTACGTTTCACACAGAAATCATATCTAAAATATAGTTTTATAATATATATATATATATATATAATATAGCTCAATTCGTAATTTGAAGCTAGCTGCCTAGGGAGGGCTTATGTTCGTTTTCTTCCGTGAAGAAACGAAAGTCGACGCTGACGGAAAGCGATCTTTGCTCATATTATAACCAAAATAATCAGTGGACAGAAGTTGGAGATTCTGCAAAGTCAATTCCAAGTTGAAAGAGTGCAAGTGCCCATAAACTTCGCCCCGAAGTTTCGACTGGTATCGTGTTCCCCTATACCTACTGCTCAACATCAAATACTGGAAAAATGACATTCTTAATGACAGATAAGTTAATTGTGTCAACAAACCTCAGTGGGATGCCAGGAAACTTTCAAACCATTTTTTATGGCGTTATAAATGCAAGTTTTGTAGCATGTATTTGAAGCTCCTGTCCCTCTAGATTTTAATAGATCGGATTGAAAATTGGCATATGGCTAGATCAATATGTTGACAAAAAAAGGGTGTCTCAGTTTTTTTATGCGTTGTTTTGTTTTTGAGATACTTTCATGTTTCGTTCTTCAACCCCTAAAAAAGGTGTTCCGGATCTTTGCAGTTGATTATTTTCGCGACGGAATAAGATATCAGAAAAATGAGACACCCTTTTTTAGATCAATATCTCTACTTTATGAAGGTCATTTCAGCGCGGATTTCCGTCAAATTCCCGAGGGACAGGAGCTCCAGGTATAAGGTATGGTCAAATTGGATTAAAATCACAATAAATAAAAGAGTATTTACTAATGAGGAAAATCAAGCTGTTTTCTAGAATCTATGTTTATTAAGCTTTCAGAAAATATATACTTTGTAGGGGTTTTCTTGAATTTAACGTGCGCAATTGAAAGTTTTCGGGAAGCGCTCTTGAAGGGCTCCTGATACCTTAAATACAGATTTAGATTTATTCATAGTCTATATACACTTTACCTATTTAGTAGGATTCCTCATGTACGTACATGTAAATATTATTGTTAAATATAGATTTTAACTTATTGGTTATGTTTTTTAACGACTTAGTATATTACATGTATTACCGTAAACACCCGTGTATAACCCGCACCCGTAGATAAGCCGCACCCCAAGTTTTGAAGCTTGAATTTAGGGAAAAAACTTTTTTTGAAAAATACAAAAAATAATTTGAACATTTTTTGTCCAAGTTCATAAATGCTTGTACATGATGCCAAACTTCTTCCAAAAAAAAAAGAATATTTTGTTGGAGTTCATAAACGCTCGTACTTTTAGCAAAACTTCATCAGATTGTGATAAATACATAATCGCAACTTTAATTTGATCGAATATGGTTCAACTTGCCTTGTCATTTCTTGTGTATATTTTAACCTGCAGTCTTTAAATCACTCCAGAATTCTTCTGCTTTTATTCTCCCATTAACTAACAACAATTCCAAGGAACCGCTTTCCTTTAATCACTAGAGCAAGAAAGGTTTGCTGGCAAAACTATACTTGCACGAGTAGGTCTGAGGTCTGCCATCTTGGATTTTCATTAACTAGTGCCTGAATCTCCCACATGTAAAATTGCGAAGTGCCTGGTTGTTTAGATGCCTGCTTTGACAAGCGCTGCGAATCAGCGTGTTTTGGAAGGTAAATAAGCTTAATCACGTTTAAATATTCACGAAATTCTAATATATTGGGTCTAAGGTGGGTCTAAGAAGAGTTTTTGCTTTAATTCTTTAAAAAAAATATTTTTCAATGATTATGCTTAAATTGCTTTATTACACGATCGGATGCGATTTGAACCTGATTGTAATATATGCACCGTTGCATAATAAAAGCTTCATACAGGTTCATGATATGTAAATTATATATGTTAATGTTGGATCTCCTTTCTAGGTGTTCCCGTAGATTAGCCGCACCCCCGATTTTGAACGAAAATTTTGGGTGAAAAGGTGCGGCTTATCTACAGGTGTTTACGGTAGTTAAATTCTTCTTTTATACACGACCCCACAAGCACTTGTGCTTTAAACATTTATTGGGCAGTTCCATGTCATGGACGTTACATCTCAGACAAGATTTTGAACCTTTTTATTTTTCTAGATAAATGCCAAAAGACAGTTTGCCAAATTTTCAATATCATAACTCTTTACCAGAATACAGTAATACTTAAAATAACATGAGTAAGAATTTGGGCATTTTATACATTATTAAAATGCAAGAAAAAGCACTGTCATGGCTGTTACATGGAAAACAACCAATATTCCAAGCAGAAATCTTCAAAGTTAACTCGCTGTGAGATGAGATGGTACACCATATGCAGGCTAGTTTTATAATTTGAAGTTTGCAGGTAATGGAAAGTTATTTATTCAGTGCCAAAATATCATCATCACCTTCTTTACTTTTGGCCGAGGGGAGAAACGGAGTACGTTACATCATTTGTCACGGACGTTACATGTGCAAAGGGTGGTGTATAATATGAACATTTTAGGATGTCCAGCAGTCAAATAGCTGTAACAAGCTTTAATAAACCCTCTTTGATAGCATTATGAGTCCAGAACATTTTTTAAAGTTTTATTTAACATTAGTAATATTTTTTTTTATAACCACCCAAATAATTAATATTTATCCAATTTGGTGTAATTTTTGCAATTTTTTAAAATATTACATGTACTTTGGGTTCCCCCTGGTGAAGCCAATGAAACAATGCAGCTAATAATGCTATATTTTATAACCCTGAGGCATCCAGACTTCATGAAACCTTAAGTTGCCCTTATAACTTCCATTTTCAAATTTACCATAATCCCCTATCTCGTATGGAACTTCCCATTGTGTTTAAATAAAAGTTATTATTATTATTATAGGTAATTACATGTAAACTTTCTCCATGTTAATCGAACATAATGTTGCCCATGTTTGGAACTCGGTGAACCATCAACTTCTAGCTCCCCTGGCATTTGTCAACTGCAATATATTGTTGTAAAATGTATCCATGAACTTCCAGCTAGTGTACATGTATACTCAAGAACTCTAAATGTGATTTTAACAATGCTTTATTCAGTAAAGTAAAGTAAAGCGACCTTATTTAATGTTGGTAACTCGTGACGGTCTGGTGAGACTGATAAACTTGAGGCTGACGTGGGACCTACGATTTTACGTTCTTATCCAAGAAGACGTGAAGGTCTAGCCATTTGCAGTTTGAGAACGAGATTGTTTCACAAAGGCAGCACCTTCTACTCAGTTATTTTAATACCCTGAGTATTTGTCTGGCCGTGGTTTGAACCCACGACCTCCCGCTCGTAAGACCGGAGCATTTAATCACTGAGCTAACCAGGAGGTGGTAAATATCACAATAATTCACAACAAAAACAACTACTTTTCAAATCCAAAACCAAAAATGTGAGGCCAACCCTCAGGCATGGGCAATCGTTCTTATAATTAACTCAAAGTTATAGTCTTTTCACAATTAATCAAATGTGGGGCCAACACATATAACACTATTCAAGGTGCTGACACTTTTATTTACTTGATATAGCTGGCAGAACTGAATTCAATGCTAATATGTTCCATTAGCTACATGTAATTAAAGGAAGAATTCCATTGACTAATAATTATTGCTAAAGACAGAAAAAGACCCAGGTTGAGAATCTTAGCAAGAGCTTGGCAAGATCTTTTTTATTTTATTTTTTACAAAAATCTTTGCAAATCATAAAATACAGTAAAATTCTGACATTGTTAGCGGTAAGAAATTCTTGTCCACTGAGGACTGGATGATCCAGAAAACTATGGAAGTCAACACCATGGCACATTTCTGGGTAGGCCATAGTTTATCTTTTATTATGTTTCGTATTTCCTTTACATTTTAACCCTCTTGACCTCTGGCTGAACTGGTGCTGCTGAAGTTACATCATAAGACATGCATACAAATGCATATTTGAATATGCAGGTTTAATGAAATTAACGGCAAACATATTAAATTTAAACTATCAAAGTAAATATTTTAATTCTTCATTTGTCGGTCCCATGTTTCGGAATATGTTTATTATTGCGGTGTGAGATTTTCTTGCACGGATTATTTTAACAAAATTAAGTCTTAATTGATTTATCCGTCACGACAAAACGTGGACTTTGCCCTCCAAAAAAAAAGAAGTGTTTGTTGTTGATCTCCTCCTCATATATAAAGGGCCTGTATAAAAGTATCATTTATTTAGAGAAGCCTAAAACTGGAGCTCCCAATTATCTGAAATGAGGTAACGACCCGAAAAAAAGATAAATTATATAAAGAAAACAAAGATAAAAACAAAAATAACTGGTAGATTCAATGGAAATTAGTGCAAAAGGTTTAGAAGAAAAAAGAAAATGGGAAATTAAAAGAACAAAAACATTATCACTAGCTACAGTGTACTGGCCATGGTTTTGATCCATTACACCACCTGCATGGTTTCGACAGTATGTGCGAAGGCACATTTTTAGGTGTATTGGGGTCAGATGCAAGGGAAACTCAGGAAGCTAATTAAGTCACTTTTTAGGCGAACCATCAACTTCTAGCTCCCCTGGCATTTGTCAACTGCAATATATTATTGTACAATATATCCAAGAACTTCCAGCTAGTAGTGTATACTCAAGAACTCTAAATGTGATTTTAACAATGCTTAATTTATTCAGTAAAGTAAGCAAAGCAACCTTATTTAATGTTGGTAACTTGTGACGGTCTAGTGAGACTGATTAATTTGAGGCCGACGTCAGGGACCTACTATTTTACGTCCTTATCCGAGAAGACATGAAGGTCTAACCATTTGCAGTTTGAGAACGAGATTGTTTCACAAAGGCAGCACCTAAGTTCTACTCAGTTATTTAAAGACCCTGAGTGTTGGTCCGGCCGTGGTTTGAACCCACGACCTCCCGCTCGTCAGACCGGAGCATTTAATCACTGAGCTAACCAGGAGGTGGTAAATATCACAGTGAATAACTCACAACAAAAACAACTACTAACCAAATCCAAAACCAAAAATGTGAGGCCAACCCTCAGGCATGGGCAATGGTTCTTAAATGTGGGGCCAACACATATAACACTATTCAAGGTGGTGATCGACACTTTTATTCAAATATGGTTCCATTAGCTACATGTAATTAAAGAAAGAATGCCATTGACCATAATGCTAAAGACAGAAAAAGACCCAGGTTGAGGATCTTGGCAAGATCTTTTTATTTTATTTTTTACAAAAAATATTTGCAAATCGTAAAATTCTGGCCCTAAATACATGGAGGTACATGTAGTAATGAGGACATATGTGAATTTACAACTTAGGATTTATTTTTTATCAGTTACCCTCTCCTAATGAGAACACTTGAGTAATTGCCAACTAGGGAATCCATACAATCCAGCTGATCTGGTTTTCAAATTAATCATTTCTTGTGTGGTTCATTCTTAACATATTAGCTTGGAATATTACAAAGATGTGAAGTGGATTATTAGCAAATCCCCAGTTAGAGAGTACTGGTAAAATTATTAAAGTGGTGACATAAATAATATAATATAGATACGATAGTATGCACGCTCTGATTGGCTAAAAAGCCATGTTTTACCGGAGTATATAACTTGGTTTGCCGTGTTTTATTGTTTTCAACTGGCAGTTTCCTTTCATCGCGCATTTAAATCTATATTATAAAACAGATAAAGAAGCCTTAAATCCATGTTTTATACTATCATATAAAATACTCATGAATAATTCATGAAGCAAAAACAGGAAATCACCAAGCGAGAAGCAACCTTTAATTTAAATGTTATAAAGATTTCATCCTAATTTAAATAAACTTTAACTTGGATTTTCTCCACCGAAATACATGTACATGTAGGTCCTATCGCCAAAATAACTGAATTACACGACTCTATAAATCTAGACTTTTTTAAGCCGTTTAAAAAACTTGCTGTGCCCTCGAGTTTTTATATCTGATAAAACACTGCTGCTCGTTTATTAAACTTAATGCATAAAACACTCTGGTCATTTGAGAACACTCGAGAAATGTTGAAAGCACGTGCCTTCGGCTTATGCTTTTACATTTCTCTCATGTTCTCAAATGCCCATTGTGTTTTATGATAGCATAAAACATGGCTAAGGCTAATCTTTAGTTGTTAAATACATTTTCACTTTAACAACATTTGACAACAGATTCGGAAAGAACAACATAAAAGGACTTTGCACACCAAAATGAGGTTTATCTATGTACAATGAATAATAGTGGCCAAGATATGGGCATTCCAGTTAGAATTAATATTCTTTAACAATCACTGTATTTTGCCCTGCTTCCAAAACTTTAGAACCAGGGCTAAAATACAGTGATTTGTTAAAGAATATTTGGCATTCTATTGCCCATACATGTACATTGTTGTATCTCTGCTGCTATTCATCATACACATGTAAAGTTTATTCATGTTGCTCATTCCAAATCGGTGGTCCAGAAAGTCCAAATTGGAGTTTTGCAAACTTGAGACGTCTAATGCATACAATGTACTTTACCACTCTATTTTACCTCTTAATTATTTACTATTAAAGTGATTGTAAACTAACAGCTGCCTTGTATTTTGTTCCAGATGGCCAAATCATTCCTCCCATCTATGCTGTCCAGGAATCATGGCCATATTGTCACCATTGCATCATCAGCTGGGTTTGTGGGTGTTAATGGCATGTGTGACTACTGTACGTCTAAGTTTGGTGCTGTTGGATTTGACGAATCCCTTAGGATGGAACTTCGATTTCTTGAAAAATCTGGTGTGAAGACAACTGTGATTTGCCCTTTCTTTATCAACACTGGGATGTTTGATGGTGTGAAAACAAGGTGTGCAACAGTCGCTACATGTATATTTAAGTGTCTTTTACTTTGAAAGTTCCTGAGTTAATTATACTTAATAGGGCTTTTGCAGGAAACAGTCAAGTGCTGATGGGAATGTCTGTCGATCTGTGGTTGAGCCAGGTCCGGACTTAAATTGATCAGCCTCTAATTGCATGATTATTTCAGGTCTCATTAAAATTCAGAGTAGTACAATTACATGTATCACATTAATAATTAATTATTGAGTTGAGCTCCCATGGCAAAAGGCTTTTCTGGAGCCTGGGCAAATAATCTTTAAGAATGCAGTTTTAGAAAGATTAACAATCGATTGGTCAGTGGAAATAGCATTTAGTCAAACAGGTTTTGCAAAATAATATGATCTTGTATTAAATACAATGTAAAAGATGTTAAGTGCAGCCACATGATTATATCCAGCTGCAAGGCCCAATTAAAGTGCCTATCACCCTTTTGCAATTTTGATAGCTTATGAACCTCCGAAAAGTTTTGAGTACTTCTGTGAAGAAAGTTTTGGTTTAAAGTGAATACTTTATGTTCTACGCTTGTTTGAAATCGTGTAAATGTGACCTTTTCTGACCCATGACCGCGTAAGTAAAAGCATGGGTCGAAACCTGGGTAGACGTCATCTCATGATCATTAATGCATTTTTCTCCATGCCGCATTTTTATCACAACAACATCGATGCATAGAAAATATACAGTTTTTGAGTTGTTAGTAAAGAAAAAAATCATTTTAGTCAACATGTTAAGGTTACCGGATATACCTTCAAAGCGAAAAAGATGGGAATTTTTTTTTTTCGCACAGAAATGTAGTTTTAGTAGTAGTGTCTCATACACCAAAAACTCCGTTGAATAAAAATTAATGTTGACGGAGAAATACCAAAAGAAAGTTTTTGACCGGAAGTAAAAGGTTCTGTTTGATTGACAGCAGATCAATATAAACACATGACAAGTGCTCACTCGCCCGTAACGACGGTGTGAAGATATAATATTAAATTTATTTCATATACAAATGTTTACGTTTATTGAGAAACGTATTTCCACACATGATTCCATAATTCCATCGGTTGTTGGCCTTATGCCTTCAAAAGAGCAAGCAGGATGCCCTTAGCTTGGAAAACAAAGAAAAAAGAAAAGCAAAACAAGGCCAAACAATGCATACGACTACAAAGCCAAATTGGAGTCCTCGTAAAACCTGACAAGGGTTCGTATTTTCACTTTCAGACAGTGCCGAGTGGGCAACATCTGAACATGAAGAATTGATAGGAGCCAGCCGAGAAAATATTTTTTTTCAAGAAACCTTAGATGGAAACGTATTAAAAGTCCGACGGTGACTCTGAATCACTTGAAACTAACACCACGATCTTAGCTCGCTATTGCCGTGCTGTTTCAGCCGCCTGCAAATCGCTGTCTCCTCTACTAACTATGCTGGCATTCAAGGCGTCTCTAGGTGTTCACCTTGGCTTTGTGCCTCCAGGTCTTTTTGTCTTTCCCATTTTTCAAGTCACACAAGAAAACTAGAACAACCAACTATATTAACATTTTCTCGATGCGGCGCGAAGCTTTGATCGGAAATCAACATTGGCGGGAAATCATGACAGATAGTTGAACTGTGATGAGAAATGATTGGCCAAGAGCTTGCTAATTGTTGGAGAGGCGGGGCTTCAGATTCACGCACGACAGACGGCTAGATTTTCTAAAATGCTATTTTCTACGCTTTCGATTTTCAACCAAAATAGAGTTTTAAAAAAGCTCCCAATCAAGAGGAATTTAGTCGATTTGTTTGAAATTTTCACAAAATGTCAATTGATAACTCCGCTGCAAAAGGGTGTCAGGGAATTGGAAAATTCTAAAAATAGAGCTCTTGACGTTTTTTTTTCGCAAATCTACTCATTATTTTTCACCTTTTCACGGAGAGCATGATAACTTTTGAACTAAATCGAATTTTGAAATTCCCCGACACCCTTTTGTAATACGATTCCTCTGAAATGCGACAAAGCAAACAGATTTTAAAACTTTAAAATATTTTCGGAGTCGGAGCTTCTGAAAGCCATCTCACTAGATCGGAGAAACGGGATCGCGGAAAATTCGAGATTTTCAAAGAAGTCAAAACTTTTTATGTATTCTTGTAGCCAATTTTATAAGCTTTAAAATGATACATGGATGATTTATCTACGATGTTTCTTCGAGGCGCTACATAATTTAAACTGGAAACGCACCCTGAAGGTATCCGGTAACCTTAAGGATTTGTTCAAATGATTGCAAAGCCGAATTAATTATATGACGTCAAGATGACGTCTACCCAGGTTTTGACCCAGGCTTTTACTTACGCGGTCATGGGTCAGGAAAGGTCACATTTACACGATTTCAAACAAGCGTAGAACAAAGTATTGACTTTAAACCAAAACTTTCTTCACAGAAGTACTCAAAACGTTTCGGAGGTTCATAAGCTATCAAAATTGCAAAAGGGTGATAGGCACCACAAAAAAATTCTACCTTCTATTATAATGTTTTACAGAATGACCCTCTGTTTGGCCACTACCAAAATTGAATGAAGTAATTATGTAATGGACCTTTTGCAGTAATGCAATCACGTGGTACTGGAGGGCAAAACAATCTTAATTCATATAAAATTATCTAAATGCACTTGTACGAGATTAAGGTTAGCAAAACCTGTTTGTAAATGCTATTTTCCACTTCCAAACGATTGTTGATCTTCCTACAACAGCGTTTCAAAAAATAGCTTGCCCTCCAGCAAACAATAATTATTGGCAACGGCTTTCCCATGGGGATCACAAGCTCGATTCATTCGTTAATGAAGTATTATACATGTATCAGCACATGACTTTCCTGCGAAAGGCCAGCTATTAAAAAATTAACTCCACCACATTAAAGAGCACATCGAAATTAGTAAGTTTACCACATTTGGGTATGTTTCATTGGATATTAACCATGTGGTGAGCTTTCAAAAGTCATAAAATAAGAGATGTTTGTATGGATGGATTGGAGGGATATGCTTGTCCCTCCAATCCATACTCGTAAACATCTTATTTTTGTGATTTTGAAAGCTTGCTCAAACAGCCCTTCAATTTCATAACTTAGTAAACTCATGGCTGAAAAACAATGTTTGATCTCGAATGTTGTTATGCCCTGCCTAAATCTATAGCTGTGTTTGTCTCCTGTTATATTTGTACACTAGGTGTCCGTTATGGACTGATTTTTCTGGTCATAAAACTCATTTGAATTTCCCACACCCCACTATCTTGGATCTTATGACATCACAGTTTTGCCTCTATTGTCAGGAAGCAATCGCTCTTTTGTTGTGTAACAATAGGAGCAACACTGGGACGTCATAAAATCCAAGATGGCAGCACGTGGGAAACTCATACAAGTTTTATGGACATGCAGGCCAGAATTGGTCCATAGCTGATATCTAGTGCACAATGTACAGGGAACAAACACAGCAACAAATGTAGACATCCACGGGCCGGGAACATTTGAGAACAAACATTGTTTTTCAACCGAGGTTCCCTTTAATAAAACTTCAACTTGTTAAAAAGTCTTGGGCTTAGCTTTTAAGTAGTTTTCTTGTTTTTCGTTTTTGCAAAATATTTCATGTATATATACATGCGTATGTATGGCAGGATCCATTATAATGGGCTCATGTATGCACTTAAAATTAGAAACAAATTATTACTTCTGTTTCCCTTTAGTTTCGGTGGGAAACTGTAGAGAAGCGCGTGCACGATGGGCTCCTCAAAAGTACATGTGTATGACATTTTGTCGTGGTGTGCATGTAAGGCAAACAGTAAATATTTACATAAAGTTTTGGTATGTTGTAGGTTCCCATTTATCCTACCTATCCTGGAACCAGACTATGCTGTTGACAGAATAGTGGATGCTGTTCTAAGAAACAAAGAAGTCCTGTTTCTACCCAAGGTTATTGCTGGCTTCTTAATCCTCAAGAGGTGAGTAAATAATAATTATAATTATTAATTAAAGTGGCTATATACATATAACTTTTTTTTTTCTTTTGCCATTTCGAATCTACATGTACATGACAGTGTTCTCACCAGACCACGCCATTGTGGGATCTCACATTTTTTCGAAATGGTGCACTAAAAATATACTTGAGGGCAAAGCAGAAAAACTAGCTGTTAAAATTAGTTCTAAAGGAATACAAGAGTAAAAGAAGTTGTGAAAATATCGAATAACAATCTCTTTGATTGCTGATAAAAATGCTACAATATCGCATTGTGTTTCTGAAATGTCTCACAATTTTTGTCTTTGTGGGTTCTTGTCCCTAATTAGCTACAAAACACTAACAGACATCTGATGTAAATTGTGAAAAACGTTTTTGGATTGCAATTTTCCTTTGCCATGTTTTACCTGCCTGAAAACGTGAAATTTCACTTCATTTGATGTCATTTCGAGAATACAAGGAGATAAAATAAGAGAACACAAGAGCTTGTATTCTCGAAATGATTTCACAGGAAGTGAAATTCACGTTTTCGGGCAGCTAAAAAGTGGCAAAGGAAAAGTAATAGCAATCCAAAACGTTTCTTGCTGTTTATACCTTGATGTCTGTCTCTGAATTTCGTATGTGAACTTGATTATTTTATTACTTTGCTTACCAGTGTCCTACCAAGCTCCTCATTCATGCTGTTGTCCGATTTCTTTGGCATGAGCACTGCCATGGAGAACTTCAAGGGGAGATCGAAAAAGGAATGAATGGAAAGTGGATGGGTTGACATAGTGGATAACAGAACATTACCATGCTCTGTTAGTTTGTAGGTCTCTTTCTGATCATGTAAGAGTTCTACAGCTATTATTGATGAATGGCTAAGAATCTGTCACTTTTTTACATCACCAAAAATGTGATTTTAAAAGGTGAACAACCGATAACTAGGAATCTTTTTGCTTTCTCATTCTTCATCCCAAAATAATCACCTTCCTGGACTGGATTATTTTCGTCTGGATGAAGGAATTATCTGTGTTGCGTCCAAGTACGATTGCAAATTAGGGCGCGTTCGTTTGGGATAATCCGGAATAATAATATTCTGGTTATCCAGGAGCAGAATACAAAGCATGCTTTCAAAGTATTCCAGAATTAGAATAAACGAACACTTACACGTATTATTCCGGCTATTCTTATTCCAGAAGTTCCAAACGAACGCGTCCTGAAAGTCCATAAATTGAAAATTATTATAGGCGAGGTTTTAAATGTTTTAGAATAATTTATTATATTTTATTTTACGTACCCTCAAATGGTACATGGACGAGGCCAAAGCACTCTGTCATTTACATTCATTAACATGCATTTTTCTGTTTTTAAACCACACAGAACTTTTTAACCAAGGACAAATCCCACCCAATAATTACTCGTTTTCATCAGTGCATGGCGTCATCAAAATTCTAAAATCTTAAAATTAAGATCAAGAAAGCTGTTCATTTTACTTACTAGTATTTTACAGGTCAGCATTCTAAGTTTCTTGAAAAATTTGACGTCGATATAAAGTAATTTGTTTTAGAGGTTAATACTGAGTGAATAGAATTAAGCACCGCGTTCTACGGCAAACGTCAGCCCGCCGTCAAAATACGAAATAAATATATAAGAAAAGTGGAAAAGAATTCCAACGTTCACAACGAACGCGGATTTACTCAACTCACGTAAAACCTGAAAATGTCAAGCAGCAAACGCGCGAAAATTGTGGTTATGTTTTCATTTCTGCCGTTCGCGGGAAGAAAGAACGCGATGCTTAATCTCTCTTAATACGAAAGCCCCGGCGGCTTTGTGTGTTCCCAAGTACACCGCGGCAAAACGGTATGCTTCGCTGGCCGAACGAACGAAGGCTCTGGTATCGAATACAAATTACAGAGGGTTTAAACTTTTTTAGTAAATAATTTTATAACTTAGTAAACTCACAGTGAGTTACAAATTAAGAAAACTTTAACCTGTTAAAGTCTTAGGCTTAGCTTTTAAGTAGTTTTCTTATTTTTCGCGAAACATTTCACGTAGATACGCATACGTACTTAAAATTAGAAACAGGAGTGATCGTCTCTGTTTTCTTTTAGTTTTCGGCGGGAAACTGGGCGGGCGCGCGCGCGCCACCGGCTTATGTAAGGCGCATGCGCGTGAGGTTTTGCCGCGGTGGTTTCCAAATGGTGTAAAATCCGTGTGTGCCAATTTATTTTTTTAAGCATGTGTTTTAAACAAGGACCCGCACTATAAAATGGCCTCTTCCAGGCACGCTCACCGCCTTTAGACTCAGCCTTTGTGAAGTGAACATCTCTGCGTTCAAAGCTCCAACATGTGAAGCTTTGCTTGAATGATTTCTGACATTTGTTAAGGCCCGTTCAAACGGATGCAACAACGTGCAACATGTCGCTCCGTTTGAACACCCTGTTGCACGATGTTGGATGATGTTGCATGAAGTTTGAAACTAGTCAAACTTCATGCAACATCAAGCAACACGGATACAACATGTTGCATCCAACAATATTGCATGCAACGTGTTGCGTGATGTTGCATCTGTTTGAACGGGCATTTGTCGCGCGAAGTTAAAATTGACAAGTGAATGTTTAATATAAAAAAATACACTAAAGTGTTTGTAAACGGTTCTAAAACATAGACAGACATTACCAAGCAACTAGTATCCTTTTTAGCTAATTTTTATTTTAGTCTCGGCAGTTAGTGTTATGACAGGAGAAAACGGAATACTTGCTTTACTGTTCTGAATTTGAATCGAGTTTAAAAAATTTAATCCCAAAAGGAGAGGAGCATTCCCTTTTATAGTGCAGTCCTTGTTTAAAAGTTGCATCCAAAGAGTGATTTTGATGGGAATTTCAGCTTTATGTGTATCGTACTGAGTTTTATGGCCGCCATGTCGGCTGCATATACATGCATACATAAGTTATATAATTTAAATAACATTTCAAATCTTATTTTCAAATTAATAAAGTAGCGATGTACGCAGTGGGCCTTTTGCAGGAATGCAATCACGTGTTGTACTGGATGGCAAAGAAATCTCACGTCATTTATTTAAATGCACTGAATGAGATCGTTTTTTTTTTTAGCAAAACCTGTTTATAAATGCTAATTCCCATGCACCTCCAATCGATTGTCGATCTTTCTAAAACAGCGTTAGGTAGTTTGTTTGCCATCCAGTAAAACGTTTCCCATGCGATCATGAGCGCAATTCACTCGTTATTGAAGTGATATATCAACACGTGACCGTTTACTGCAAAAGTACTTGATTTACAAGATCGTATATATATTTTATCGTATTTTATTGAGGCAAATAGTTTTTCAGTGGGAACGAAGAATATAAACTCGTAGAACAGAACCATTTGAGTGTCAGGCCCAGTCCACTGCTTTGGACAGCGAGTTAAAACTCGTGTGTCTGAAAAGCGGTGTAAAGTAAGTTTTTGCAAGTTTTAAATGAACAAGCAATTTCCCTACTTTGCTGACCGGGGCTAGACGTTTGAACATTGTTGTTCAACATAGCCCAACACTTTTGGATCGTAATGGTGGACAAGTGGCTGCTGAAACGTTTGACCATTGCACAACATAGACCAACACTGTTGGATCGTAATGTTGGACAAGTGGCTAAACGTTTGACCATTGCACAACATATAGACCAACACTGTTGGACCGTAATGTTGGACAAGTGGCTAAATGTTTGAACATTGCACAACATAGACCAACACTGTTGATCGTAATGTTGGACAAGTGACTAAACATTCGTACGTTGAGCCCGGCGGCTTTTAACGTTAGATCTAGATTTATTTGGTCTATTTGCACCATACCCCACAGGCAGCTGAATATGTGATTCAGTAAAATGGAAGCCGGAGCGTAATTGAGTTTAGTTTGATAATTCTAGCTTTAGAGTTTAGTCAGTATCATTTTCATTGGGCTACGTGTACATGAAATATGGAATAAAATTGCTAACTTAATTGTATTATGATTAAAAATCAAATGGTATCAGAAGTAAATTACACAAATGGGAAAACATTTGTTGCTTACGTAAAATTTGCTTCTCGGAAGCAAATAATTTTTATTTGAAATGTTTCAGATTATTTTTTGCTTCGGGAGCAAATGTTTCGCGTGGGGGGGACCGAGAAGAAAATCAAAGTCTTAAAAAATATAACACTCCCCGACAATAAGTGTGAAATATCATCCCCTGCCCTCTTGCCCCATCCTCTTAAGGGTCGCGGCTAGATTCCATCCGCCAGAAGGTCGAATTGCAATTTTCTCGATGTTATATTTCTAGGGTACAAACTAAAGCGGCACTTAGAAATTTAGGCGAACAAGTACGCTTCCCTCGACTATATAAAAAAAATTCAGCTCCACGAAGGCTCGAACCGAACCCCTAACCCATCTATAGACCACTCAAGTATGCGCACGCAACTGGCTTGACGGGCCGGTAAATACTTCACGTGGGAATCACGTAGTAGTGGTTTCCTATAACCCTCCATTATTTCAACCAATACTAAATCCAAGGTTTTTTGCTCTGGCGAAGGGCTAACGCTCGAAACGTCAGCTGCTACTCTCTTTCCACGGCGGTTAGCATACCTCCCATCGACTTTAGTTGATTACATACCAGTCTAAATCCAAGCTGCCTACATGTAGTATATCTTGGCGGGCCGTGAGTTTTGTTAGACTCTTTCTGATGCGACAGCCTTTGTTATTCAAATTATCGGCTATTGTTCAACAATTGGCGGCTATTCAAAAGCGATTTCGCGGGCCAATATTGCGTGCGCATACCTGAGAAAATGGTCTTATTAACCGAAACCCTAACCGTCGCTATCCCTTACGCCACGAGGGATTTGCTGTCAACAACCGCTTTTTTAGAACTTTTATGCTGCATGCTGTTTGATTAGCAGGCGTTACTTCATTAGACACCAGTTCCTGCTGTCAATGAAGTATTTTAGTGCAGTGCATTTTGGGATTGCGTCCTTCTGGCGGATGGAATCCAGCCCTCATCTATCATCCGGACGAGCTTGCTCGGATCCCTTTGACTCTTGCCCTCCATCCATCCCTATCTGCCATCGCAGCTGGAAGCTCTTCAGGATGACAGCCTGTGTCGTCCCGCAGTTGGTCTAGGGCTGCCAAAGGAGGAGGTCGCTGGCTAACTCTTTGCTTCGCCAGCAGTGGCCAGCGAATTGCAACCTCTTCTCCCGAATGGTGGTGGATAACGGAGGAATATTTCCGTAGAACACCCTGTTTGTGAGGTGATCTCTCCAGGTGACATTCAACCGCGTAAAAGCACCGTCGAGTGGGTACTGCAGTTTTGCCGTCAGCGTCCAGGTGGTAGAACCGTAGACCGACTGACTCGACGGTGGCTCGGAAAAAGTTGCGTTTCAGGTCCGGGGGCAGGTATGATTTCCAAACCGTGTCGAGGCTGTTAAGTGCTCCCCAGGCCTTGCCGATGCGTAGCTCGACGTCTCTCCTAGTGGAGGCGATGTTGCTGCCAAGATAGATAAAATCATCGGTCTTTTTGATATTGTCACCGTCTAGAGAGTTGATGGTACCTCATGTGCTATAGAGCACGAACTCGGTTTTGCGGGAGTTCACGTATAGTCCAATACTCCTTGCTGCCTCTTCCACATAGTGGAGTAGAGAGGTAGCATTGACTATATCGTCAGCAAAGAGAGCAAGGTCATCAGCGTAATCAACATCAGTGATTTTCTGTGCAGGATAGCGACGACTCCTAGCTCTTTCCAGGGTAAATCCTAGATCGCTGTGCTCGTCAGCTGATGTTCGTAGAACGTAGTCTAGACAGATAACAAACAGGTACGGGGCTGAACCCCTGCAAGTATGTCAAAGAAGTCGGTGTCCCCATCAGGGGATCGTACCATGGATCGAGTGTTCTTGTACAGCATGATTGCATCGACTGTTTCTCTATGTATACCATAAGCCAGGAGAATCTCTGCCATTTTGTCACGGTGAATGGAGTCGAAGGCTTTGGCGAAATCTACGAACAATAGAACCGCTGATAGATTTTTTGCCTTCACCCCCTCGATGATACGTCTAACCGTGAGGATTTGGCCAGTTGTCGATCTATTTTTGCGGAAACCGTTTTGGTTACGGCGAAGTAGAGGGTCCAATTTGGGGCGCACGCGATTAAGAAGGAGTAGGTTGTAGATGTTTGCGGCGATTGCAGTGAGTGTGATCCCTCTGTAATTTGTTGAAATCCCGATATCTCCTTTCTTATGGAAGGTATAATGCTTCCTTGGGTCCATTTATCGATATAGGATTTCCAAAATAGACAGCGTTACACAACCGGAGGAGTTCTTCATTAAAAGCTCCAGTCTTCCATACTTCAGCTGGGATGTTGTCTAAGCCTCAAGCTTTTCCGTTCGAGAGTTTCTTTCGAACGAAAGAGAGCTTTTCCAAAGAGAAAGCCCCTTTCTTGATAACCAGCTTCTCGTATACAATCTGTCTAGTTGGACTATTGATGATATTTGGTGGTTTGCCAAGGAGATTTTGGAAGTGCTCCTTCCAGAAATCGAGCCTTTCTTGTTGACTTGAAGCTTTTAGCTTAGCTTTGTTTGCGCTTTTCTTCCCACATATCTCGTTTACAGTTTTCCAGGCGGTGGCGGCTCTGTTGTCGGCGCTTGAGGAGGTGATCAAGTCGATTTAGCTCTGAAGGTAGGCCGTTTGCTCTGACTCGTAAGCTGCAGAAAGGGACCTTTGAGCTTTTTTAAACTTAGCTTTATTTGCCCTTGTAGGATTCGCGTTTTTTGCTTTTGCAGCCTTTTTCAGCTCTTCTCGCTTTTTCATTATTTCTTCCGGCCGACTCCCATGGAACACGCCGCTTTGACTTTGGCTTTAATGGAATCCATTCACGAGCACTTTCCTTACATGCGCATGCTGTTTCAAAGTTACTATACTCATCGCTGATTGAGATGTGCTCGGATTTGGAATTCAGTGCCGCGAACCTATTCTTCAAGGCTAATGTGAACGACTGTCGACCGTCAGTATTGTTACTGAGATGGAGCAAAAAATCCAGCCCTAACGCTCTTAAAATCCCTGTTTGTCAATGGCCATTTTTTATGACCCTCCATTTTGGGGTGGTTCAAAAACTTATGGCCTTCCCTCTTTCTCCATCCTCTCCCCCCTGCTAATTTATGATCATTTTGTTCCGCTGGCCGATAATAACGGAGCTCAGGGGAGCAGATTCTTGAAATACAGGTTTGGTAACTTTTCTGAGGGCTTAAACTTGTGTAGTAAATACTTTTCCAACTTGGTAAACTCGCAGTGAATTAAGAAAACTTAAAGCTGTTAAGTTTTAGGCTAAGCTTTAATTAAAAGCACTTGAATAATTAATTATATACTCATCCAATGCATGGAGGGACTGTATTTGGGCACACGTATCGGCCTTCATACCCGGTCAAACCCTTGTTCGAAGCTTCGTCAGGTGGATGCATCTTGACATCCAATGAAACCTCAATTCCAAACGTACTTGTGCTTGATGCAATTCCGCCCCTATATAGGACTAAATATTTCTTAATCATCATATTCATGATTCACTAACTATATTTATTACACACTGGTAAACTAAGAAGTGAAGGTCTGGAGTAATGAGTTACATAGAAAGAAAAAGTGTGCCTCAACTGGAGTTCGAACCTCGACCATTCCGACTGCTTGTACCAACTCTTGACCACTACAATACTGAGTACGCTAGTTGCACAACTGCAAGCAAAAAAGAATAAACCATATATGGAATAATTATATACAACAATCAAACGTTGAATATTACTTGCTAATGTTTTAAAAGAAGCGTATATAAATGTTCGGTTTTGCCATTCGCACGAGAAGACATTTCAAACACTCGTTGTTCGTGTTTCATCAGGGATTCCAAATATCTCGAAAACAATAAAGCCCTCTCGTGCTTCATTTTGTTTTCTCAATATTTGCATGGAACCCCTAATAAGTCTCCAATTCGTGTTTGAAATAGTTCTTCACAAATCGTAATAAAGAAATAAAATATATTTTGAACTGAACTGGTGGGAATTATAAAAGTCAGGAGCATTTTCACAAGTTAGGTTATTTTTTAGAACGGTTCCCGCTATTGTTGAGTTGCAATTATTCCTAAGGGAATAACATCACAGAAGCGTAGCAGCCATGTTGTTTAGTATAACAAAAGTAGCTAATGAGGCATATTTTGTCCGCCACGGTGCAACCCATGGCCAACAATTGGCGGTGAAAATAATCTAAAAGTAGCCCATGCAACTTGTAAAAACGCTGTGACACCTGTATATGAGATATGGACGCTAATGCGGGCTCCTTGTAAAAGTCAAATCGCTCTAATTCTCTCAATTTCAGGCGAAATGGCTTGAAATTTTCCCCAGACACGAAGAACAAGTGAGTGAAGTTTCAAGATCGATTGTATTTAATTTCTTTATTACGAAAAATCCTATACTTTCCATGTTGCAATCACAGTGAGCTTGGGATACCTGTGGTGTGACGCGCTGGCTCAACATAAGCGCATGCGCCTAACGTTTTAATTTCGTCGAGCATACGCAGAAAGAAATAAGAGAAGGGTCTGGGGTCGAGAATGCCCTCTTGCTTTGTTAATAGACCTGTTCGCGCTCATCGTTGCATGATGGGTATTCAGGGCTATCATGGCGGGAAATACAGTCGACGTCTGTTTGTATGAGAATGCAATGTTGAATTTTTATCCGAAAAATTGCGAGCTGGAGAAATCTAGTATTCCAAATCAAAAGAGGCGCTGTATGTGTTTTCACTATTGATTTTTTAGCTTAGAAGAAGTAGTCCACGCTCGACAATCTTACTTAGTTTTGCCTATATGTTTACTCATAATTTTATCGCGGCTCTTTACAGTAAACATCGGGACCAAGCTATTTGCAAGTAAGATTGTCGAGCGTAGACTACATCTGCTACCCTGAAAATCAATCAGGAAAATCCTTTACAGCCCTTCTTTTGATTTAGGATGCTAGATATCTCCGTATCGCAATTTCTCGGGTAAAAATTCAACATTGCATGAGTTAGCCCTGATTACCCATCATGCAACGATGAGCGCGAACAGGTCTATTTTCAAAATCACGTGACATGGCTCGTACTGGACAACATATCCTCGTTCTAGAATTACCAATAATCAGTAATTGGCTTTTGCTCTTCAATTATCAATAATCGCTAATTCTGGAACACAAATTAAACAATGTCATTCTTAAAACCAGTCAAGGATAAAGATAAACAATTGTCCAAATCCGATCGCGAACGGCGTTAGATGCGCTTAGTGTAGTGGTCAAAACAAAATACATGATAATAGCTAGTCAACATAAAGTAAAACATCTTGAATATCCGTTTCAAATTGAAGTAGATCACAAACCCTTGAAAAGAGAAACTACATACGAATATCTTGGAGTTAAGATCGATCAATCTTTAACATGGAAGGATCAAGTAGAGACAATTTCTAAGAAAGCTTCAGGGGGTATAGGGGCGCTGAGACGAGTTAGGCATCTCGTACCTCACGAAACGCTAATTACAATGTATAATTCCCTTGTACTACCGTATTTCAATTACTGTAGTGCAGTATGGGGGAACTGTGGAAAAGGGATATCGGACATACTCCAAACTCTACAAAATAGAGCTGCCAGGGTGGTCACCTTTTCCAATTATGATAGACGGTCAACTGAGTTGTTGAACGAACTTGAATGGGATAATCTTGAGACAAGAAGATCAAAGCAACTGGCTGTATTAATGTACAAAACTATGAATGGGAGCACTCCAAATTATTTGAAGGAAATCTTTAAAAGCACAACTCTTGTACATTCCTATAACTTAAGAAACTCAAGCTATAACGTATCTGTACCAAGACCGCACACTGAAGCTGGAAAACGCAGCTTTCATTATAGGGGGGCTGTTCTCTGGAATAGTTTATCTAATGATACAAGAAGACAGACAAGCGTGGCATTATTTAAATATACACTATAATTTAGATTAACAAATAATTTTTGAATAAGAATTATGCAGTTTATATTAGGATAATATATTTTAGGGATTTACACTTTTTACAACACATTTTTAACTAGGGATCCATTTCTGTCATTTTATTATTAGTTAATGTATGCACGGCTCTCGGGAAGAGCATTATATGTATGATGAGACACCGTGTTGAAATAAAGATTATGTATGTATGTATGTATGTATGTATGTATGTATGTATGTAGTGGTCGTGACGCCTGCACTGCCAAGCACAACACGCAAACGATTACGAGTTCAAGCCCGAGTAGTAGCGCTCAAAAAATATTTTTCTCTCGTTTACCTTCTCTTCTTGTTTACCTGTGAACCCTAGCTCTAGGTGAGTGAGAACCCGTCGTTTACCCGCGAACTCGTCCGATGGTTAGGGTTCGGTTTATGGTTCGGGTTAGGATTTGTCGTAGTATTACCAATAATCGGTATTTCAAGCGTGTTTGCCATTTACTGATTATTGGTAATTGTAGAGCGAGGATGCGTTGTGCTGGAAGGACAAGCATTTCAATATGGCTGTGATCTCGGCGACCAAGTGATGTAGGGTCAGTCTTGTGTTTTCATTACAACTTCTGCTTTTTCGTACTTGCGACTGAAATTGAAAACTTTGTCCTTCCAATACGAGCCATCACTATATTTGGCCAGCAGTGACCAAAAGTCACGTGATTTTGAAAAAGGATTATTTAAAACATACACAACGTTTCTACCCAGTCATTTTCGACGTCGGGACTGAGGACAGAGCTGAAAATAACGGGACGCGCGGGGACTAGGGTAGCCTGCTATGCAGACGCATTTTTTCACTAGGACTAGGGACGACAGCGGCTTATTCAAAAATGGCGGAAATATCCAAATCTTGCAAGTACCTCTATAATGTATTTCATAATTGTTCCTTCATGTTTTCTGCGAAGAATACCGTTCACGTTACTGTCGGTTTTAGCAGCCTTCTACTGTCATGACTTGATTTTAACAGCCTTCTACTGTTGTTACTGTCGGTTTGAGCAGGTTCCAGTGTTTTCCAATTGAATTGAACCTTGGCAAGTTTCTTCAAAAGAAAACTACAAAAATAACACCCAGATATAGAAGATAAATACCATGTAAATGTCGTGATATACTTTTCAAACTTTTTCGATAGAGGATGGCAAAGATTAAAGTGGATTACAAAAGCTTATATTCCATAAACTTGATTTCAGTTACAGCCCGCACGGAAACGATTTCAAGTTGCTCTAAATTTCTATTAATATAAAAGCAGTATTTTTCATCCACTCGAATCTTTGCATGATCAGGACTTTATCAAAATTGTCTAAAATTGTCTCAACTATATTACTGAATCTCAGTGGTTTTTGTTTTGTTTTGTCATGAGAAAGTTGACCAATTCTCCTTTAAACTACCAAGCGCAAATTAGCGGTGTCTTTTTATTCTCTTCAGCGGCCAAGAAATTTGCCTGTCCACCGACGAAGAGATTTTACGTGTTCATAGACTGCGAACAGTCCCTCCTTTTCCCTCCATTGATAGTAATTTGCGAGCGTGTTCAAAAACAAGCTTGTTGTTTATTCTCTGAGACATATCCGATTTCTTAATTTCTGCACGTAATAAGTCAATAACAGGACTTTCACGGATCCAAGTGACCTACTTCAGAGGTCGACTCAACACTCTTAAAACCGACAACGCAGCACGCGACCCGAGTCATCGCTTGATTGAACTCAAAAATAGCACATAGTTGGGCGCGTGAAATGAGCCATCGGCTACTGAATTACACAGCTATTTCCCTTTCAGTTGCGCCGACGTTAAAATTAGTTTTGATGCGAAGACTACGGGCTAATGAGATGATGTTTGAAATGGTGCAATATTTTTCGCAAAAATCGCGCGAAAACTGAATTTTTGGGTGCCAATGTGATGATTTAGATCTCTGTAGATGGATAAGTTTTTTAATGTACCTACTGTTGGTATTTCAAGCAGGTGTTTTGCAGCGCACAACGTTAATGTAGAGGTATCTAAGGCACGAGATTTGACATTGTTCAAAGTGTTAAAACAGCAATGTATCCTCGTTAATCTTAATCACTCACTAGCATTTGCGGCTAAACTGCCTAACGAGAGATTAACTGTCTTTTTTTAGAAGGGATAGGCGACTTTCAAAGGATTCAGTTTTGTTGAGTGTTTATTGATCAAGTTTAATTATCTTGTCGAGTTAATTTGGCGAGACACAAGCTCCGCCTATCCCATTGAAGAATCGATGCATTGGTAAACCAAAGAATTAGGAGGCACACATTAGGAAGGCGACCACTCGAAACGAGCGCCAAGTTATTGCAAGAACGCTACATACTTTACCAAAGGACAGATCGAATAACTATTTAATGTGTCTTTCTTCGAGTTTATAAAAATTGACCTTTAGATTATTGCGACTTTTAGGCCGCCTGGTCAAATCAAACTAGGCCAGCGGTATTAACATTAGTTAAGCGCAAGCAAATATGTTCAAATTGACACAAGGAAAGTTAGAGGATCATCGGCATTTCACTTCATTCAGTTGACGGAACGGCACTATGTTATTTTCTTTATGCTTACAACCGAGTCAACTTCGGCAGAACAATTAGTGTTATTAGCTTATACGCAGAGCAGGCGGCATGACCGAATGCTTAACACACTGGACTCGCAACCAGGGACACTGAGTTTGATAAAAGTAAAGTAAAGCAAGGTTTTTAACGTCGGTAACTCGTGGCAGTTTGGTGAGACTGATAAACTTGAGGCCGAAGGGAGACCTACGATTTTACGTCCTTACCCGAGATGACGTGAAGGTCTAACCATTTGCAGTTGTTTCACAAAGGCAGCGCCTCCTAGTTATTTTAAGACCCTGAGTAGTGTTGGTCCGCCCAGGATTTGAACCCGCGACCTCCCGCTCAAAAACCTCTGCTCGCAGGGTACCCGACCAACAGACCGGAGCTTAACCACTGAACTAACCGGGAGGCCGGTAATTCCCGATTCCCCGTTTGTTAAACAGCCGGTCGATCTGCTTCCTCCTCGACTGCCCACAAGCTGTTAGCTTTAAACGGTATCGTGTCAAAGGGGCTGTGTCACGGTAAGACCGGTTTACATTCGTTTTTCCGGGCCGGAAACAGCTATTTCCACCGATTTTGATATGAACTAACGAACCTCTCGGTCATGTGGGATGCTTAAAATCAAGGCAAATATGCAAAAATACTAACAAACAGTGTATATAAACAGTCTCCAGGGAAAATATTGAAAATCCTTTCAATCAAGCATTGAGGGAGGGAAGCTTAACTGTTTGTATCCAATTAATAGCCACTAAACGAGCGATTACTCGATACATGCGCAGTACCATTACTTGTATAGCTCCTTTAACATAAGGGTCTATGTTTTATACGTGAGGAAATGTAGATAATTTGCGGGAAACGGTACTAACGCCCGCTGTTTCAAAGCTGAACTGGAAGTGCCATTTTCAGCAAAGGTTAAATTTCTAATTCAAACTAAGGATATACGAGTAATCAGTATTTTGAGGTAAAACGTGTAAATAGATCAAATCAATGCTTCTTAGCGCAGTCCGGGTCGGTAGTGCAGTGGCACCGAAGCCCGCGTACTGTTTGCTATGCCATACTGACGAGTTCTAATAAGAACGAAACAGCTGTCTATGGCTGCAATCTAGTCCGAGCACTTTTCGTGTCAGGCCTAGCTAACCGTAGTGCTTTGTGTTAGAATTTTACGTTGTATATCAGCTTTGCTGTATAGTCTTCGGTCTTTTCATTCTTAATCAAATCAAGCACGTTGCATGGCACTACCCAACACACGCTATGACGTAGCTAGCGTCTAATACACATGCTCACATCTTATTACCCGTAGAGTGGCAACCATGTACGGCTGTTTCGTCCTTGTTAGAACTCATCAGCATGGCATAGCCCCCAAGATCGTCAGCCTCACTAAAGATCATAGGCCTCAGAATCTGGTTACTCTAAGGGCGAGCTCAAAGCTGCTTTAAACCCCAGCCACCACGCTAAGACGTGTGGGAGCTGGAGATGTGAGCAAGCGCTATAGCGATAAAAAGCTGTACATGGTTGCCACTCTACGGGTAATAAGATGTGAGCATGCGTATTAGACGCTAGCTACGTCATAGCGTGTGTTGGGTAGTGCATAGTGCCATGCAACGTGCTTGGTTTAATCAAATCAATGGCTTCGTTTAGAGAGGATATCACTTGGGTAAACTTAATTATTCTATAAACTAGTGTGTTTTACAAGGATTTCCTTCATATCTCCAAGCGTCCACGTATTACCGTATTTTCTTGAATAAGCGCCCACCCTCTAATAACCCCCCCCCCCCCACCTCGAATAAGCGCCCACCGTTTTAGCCAAAATTTGAAATAAGCGCACCCCCTCGAACAAGTGCCCCCCTCCCCTCCCCGTCACTTTTCCAGTCGGGCTACTAAGGGGATTAAAGCCGGGGATATTACACGACAATTCAAGCCGACCAACGATTATCAAGGAGAACTACGAGAATAATATGAATGTTGCTGTTACTGTTGCTTCTGGTTTGTTTTGGTTTTAGCAATAAAGCTGGATGAATGAAATTTGAAATAAGCGCCCCCCTCGAATAAGCGCCCACCCTTTTAGCCAAAATTTGAAATAAGCGCCCGGGCGCTTATTCGAGAAAATACGGTTTTCTCTATTTCGTAGTTTGGGTTGTTGGACGATTAAAGGAAATTACTTTTTTTTCCAACTTAAGGAGGTAAATTAATAAAGAAAGGAGTTTCTACATCGGTCTCAAAGGGCGTGTATGCGTGTCAAGAGTAACAAATTGTCTACCCTCTGATTTTCATGTTGCCAAAAGTTAAAGCGATGCTCGGGACGGTACACGTACGATACCGTACCTGTACCCGTATCCATACCATACCATACCATACCATATATACCATACCACACCACACCATACCATACCATACCATACCATAGAGCAGATTTCGTATGAGTGGGAGAAACTACGGCACGGTTACTGTACGCCATGCCGTGACTTCGAAATGGTTCCCTATTGTTTTTATCGTTCTGATCCAATCAAATTACAGAGTTACGGTACAATAAGTTACAGTACGGTAACGGTAAGGCTACGGACATGCCGTAGTTTGTCCCACTTATACAAAATCCGCTCTACCATACCAACCATACCGTACCGTATTTTACCCATACCATACCGTATCCGTATCCGTACCATACCGTATCCGTACCATACCGTATCCATACCATACCGTATCCATACCATACCGCATCCATACCATACCGTATCCGTACCATACCGTATCCGTACCATACCGTATCCATACCATACCGTATCCATACCATACCGTATCCATACCATACCGTATCCATACCATACCGTATCCATACCATACCGTATTCATACCATACCGGGAGTAATCATTTTATTAACCAATAATGATTATATACCTTTACAAATCACATCATAGTTTATCAAATCTTATCCATGACATAATCATATTAATTAATTTCATACAATGTAGCACTGTTTGTATATTTCATAATAACCCATTTATCACCCACTCTAAATTTATCTCTAAACAACCGCAAAATAGTATGAATTGGTGGTGCTTGCTTGCACAAGCACATATGCAGCTGTTGCCGCGGTTAGTCCTAATGATACCATACGTACCGCACAGCGCAACATGATATAGGTCTTCGTACATTTCATACACTTCTGCACATGCTTTTAATGTAACGCGTAGTAGTTTATTAGCAAATATAGTTTTCAACCCTTTGAAACCTTAAAATATGTTTTCATTAGTTGTTTAAAACATGCTTTAATTTCGTGCGATGGTGGCTCGTGTTAAGTATTTCACCTCGCTGTAAAGTTCGTTACGTTAATGTACTTTATATCTGCACGCGTTGAGGCTAGTGGTCATTTCGTCAGACACTTTAATGCGACAAATTTGCCTCATGCGGACGAATTAACGAAATAGGATGAAATTTGAGATCCCTGAATTTCACTCAAACACTGACTGCACATGTTTGCACTTGACCTTTATCTATTTGCTGTAAAACAATCAACACGTACCTTAGCTTGATGAAGATAAATGAGAACCAATCCTCATCATCAATATTTTACTGTACATGAACCCTAGCCGGCCATCATTTTGCCGTACGTCAGGAGGAGTCTCGCTATTTATCGAGTTAGGATCCCCAGTTAGGATCCCCAGTTAGGATCCCCAGTTAGGATCCCCAGTTCGTTAGGATCCCCAGTTAGGACCCCAGTTAGGATCCCCAGTTAGGATCCCCAGTTAGGATCCCCAGTTAGGATCCCCAGTTAGGATCCCAAAATCAGGTCAAAACCCTGACCCACCCGGGCGGCACATACATAATACGTCACAAACAGGAGTATCGATATACTCTGTCTGATTATTGCAGTTACTGACCAGTCATGCGTGATCAGAAGCGAAATACCGAAGCAATAATCACGACTGGCTGACTAGAAAAACGCAATACTATATTCAGGACATGCAGTAAGCTAATTTTTGGCTTGGTGTAGAGAAGAGAACTGGTCGGCGCGCGAAAAGTGTTAGCGTGTGTAAACTCTCAGCGCTGTATCCCGGCGCCGTATTCACCTCATGTTGATCGGTTTTTACGGGGGATTTCTAGATCTACATACCCATGATACTCTCTTCAATGGTATTTGCCGAATCTGTTAGCTTTGGTTTGTATGAAATGTGCTGCAGTGCAAATAACACTGCTGAGACCTGCCAACTAGTTTGATCTAAATCAAAAGCGCACTTCCTACATCACGAGGTTAGAACAGCCCCCCAAAAGAACATGATGTCAGCAGAGATTTACTATTTCGCAAAGGGAGCTCGACCGGGGAGCTCGACCGGGGAGCTCGACCGGGGAGCTCGACCGGGGAGCTCGACATGGTAAACCAATTGAAGACCTGAAAAACTATACTTGCAAACTTCAACAGAACGTGTATTATGCCAGATTTGTCTATCTGAAGTGGTAAAAAGCAAGCATTCATGAGGTATATAATCTAAATTTGGCTTTGGTTACTGTTATTACTGAAGCAAATGAGAAACCAATGAAATCAAGTCTTGCATTGCTCGGTACAATTGCAATTTTGTAACGTCTAACAGGATTGGAAGAGAGCATTGATGAATATAGAGAAAGGGCCGATCTTTATCGAAAAGAAAACAGCTCGAGGACACGTACATAAATTGATCTAAAAGCTTCTAAATTTGGCTTTGTTACAGGCAAATGAGAAACCAATTAAATCAGCTTTTACATTGCTCAATTTTCTAACAGAACTGACATACTCCTGCACTGTTATAAGGTATGGTCTTTAAAATTGAATAAAAAAACGTAACACATTAACTATACGAAGCATATTTCGCATGAAAGCCTCTGAAACACACTCAGATACCAGAAAACAACGATGTTTCCAGAAAACAACGATGTTCCTTATTAAATAAGGAAAATCGTTGTTTTCTGGTATCTGTGTTTATTAGGCTTTCAGAACATATCAGTGTATTTTAGGAGTTTCAACCGAACCGAATCCTCGCCCTTTTTAAAATAAACAATTTATTTAATTGATGCATTGAATAGGGCCGGTACTATTGTTAAAATTGAGTCGGAGATAGGGATACAAATATGTTGTTCTTGATGTTGTTCTTGCAACAAAAACCCGCCGGTCCGTTTGCTCGATAAGCAGACTTCACTCATGCTAATTAGCGGCACTACCTCCTACCTTGGCAATCCTAAACTGAGTGTCATTTTCGCTTGGTCGTGTAAGCGTATGTCAGGAAACTTTTCTTGCCGCAAAATACCCTATAGATTTATCAAAAGCGCTCCGTGAAATATTTGGTGGACTACCGTGATGAATGGACAAACACCACCTTCTCCAAAACCCAGCACCAGCTACGCTGATGCTGTCCAAGGGTGCAACTCGGACGATACAAGAGATGATAACAATGAGGCTGGATCACCGAACTCGTGGTTGAGGACATTCCAGAACAAAAACGAGGAGGAGGCTTTAGAAATAGCCATTTCCATGTCTAAAGAGGTAAATACAGTTAGTTTACACTTATTACTAACCATGCGGCTCTCAGTGTATAGTGCTTCGTATTTCTCTGAATTGATTTTCATACAGAGAAACTTACGATTTGTGTCCATATTTTGTTGTTCATTGAACATGTAAACGCATTGATGGCAATGAGATGTGTGAAGAAAGTGATCATAGTCTCGAAACTCCAACTCCCGGCTTGATCCAATTTGTACCGAAATGTTCAAAGGTTAGTACACTATTTTAATTTGTAGCAAGTCAATTATGGGGGAGAAAAGGGGAGGGAGCTACGACTTGATGTCTCGTCAGGCAGTATAGGAATTTTGCAGGTCTTGAATCTATCACGATAGATAGTGCGCGAGTTGTAATAACGTAGTGATTTGGAGAAATGTTTCCCGCATTTCAAACTGTAAAAGAGCTGTAAATCCTAAACCGGGCAAAGCCTAAGCCAAGCTGCCGGATGATAATTAAGAATTAGGCATGTGTATATATAAACATTATGCATGCTAGCATTTTTAGCAATTTGGTAACAGTTTTACGTATTCTATGTATTACATTGCATTGCATTGTAAATTGTGAAACATTAATTTTCGCATTAAAAAAAAAACTTTTTCAGGAAAATATATTTACTTTGGAATATAGACTTTCTAAATTCCTTTTTTTATATTTCATTCATTGCAATTTCACTGGGAGCCACGCAGCATTGTCAATCAAAAATCTTAGAGCTAGCACATCTTTTGCGCAAGAAATGGAAAGAGCAAGCCAAAATAATTAACCAGCTCTTCCCGAATGTAACAGTGCATGTATGGATATGAGACTGGAGAGCACGCCCTATTGACATTTTTGATATTATTATTATTATTATTATTACTATAACTTTTTATTAATTAAAAAAAAAAAATTGTGGGGGGGGGGGGGAGGGGGGATCCTAACTCGGGATCCTAACTCGGGATCCTAACTCGGGATCCCAACTAGGGATCCCAACTAGGGATCCCAACTAGGGATCCTAACTCGGTAATTAGTTTATCTCGGATTAGATTTTGTTTAAACTGTTGTTCCTGTTAGAAACATTTATTTACAGTAAATCTATTTTTCGTTACATGAACAGGTTGAGACGGCCCCTCTAAAATTAGAATCAATTCACAAAAGACTCATTTTAAGTGGTGAACCCTTCAGTTGAGAGCCCGTACAGCTTGTTATAAGGGTACACTTGTTTTCCATTAATTTGTTCGCCATGCAGTTCAAAATGCAGTTCCAATATCGGTGGCGTTCTTGGGAAGGGCCAGATTGACCTTGACTGTTTTCATTCTAATAAAAGGGCACTAGCTATCAATCTAAACAGGAGCCCATTACTAGCTCGGAGCGTCCATCTGGCCATACTATATATTTGAGTTGGCATATTTACACCTTAGGCTATTTATAGAACCAGATTTCATTGTTTTATACTGACAATGTACCTTATTGTTGATATTTCCTTTGCTGGATTTTGAACACTGAACGCATGAACGAACGGTACAGGCGTCGTTATTGCTTTTCTCCTGATCTAATTGAATCTTCAAGTTTCTTTAAAACAAAACTGCAAACTTATATAACACCCTGAGATAGGAGAGAAATACCATGTGACTGTCGCGATATGTTTTTCAAACTTGTTCGATAGAGGATATTCTAGAAACATGATTTCGGTTATGTACAGTGAAGACAAGTTCAAGCTAAGTTTCAGTATTTTTCATCCACCCGAATCTTTGCCATCCTTCATCAAAATTGTCTTAAAGTTTCTCCAGTATACCTGAAAAGCATATTCTCCAAATCTGAATAGTTATGTTTGCGTTAGTTTCGTTATGAGAAGTTTCACGATCACTTGGGGCCGGTTGACATAACCCCTTTACTGAAGCTTAGAATGCAGTGACCCACGAAAAAAGTAATGTCGATTGTCTCGGGTACGGCAGTCTAGGCAAGGGGCGTAGGGAGGTTCGGAAAATTGGGAGGCGGGGGGCAAAATGATGAATTCTGGGATATTTTCATTCTAGGGAGCGGGGGAAAAATGATGATTTCTGGGACATTTTCATTGATGATTTCTGTCAATCTCTCTTCTGGGACTGGACAGAGGAGGTGGGAGGGGGGGGGGGGACATGCCTGTATGAGAGAAAATTGTAGCAGGATAACTTCAGCTGACAAGAGGAAATTGTTAAGAAGAAGAAAAGTATATCTTCCCCTTGCATGGACACTATTTAACAAATAGATTCCATTCTGCCGTGTGGCTGTTCTTTTATAGATGCACAGACGACGTCGCAACGTGAAGAGAACAAAGAAGTGCGCCACGATCGAGACGCAGTCGAGAGGAGTAACTGATGTTCTCTTCACGTTGTGACGTCATCTGTGCATCTATACGAGGACAGACGCACGGAAGAATGGAATCTATTTGTTTTATATAATAATCGCAAACTAAAAACTATGAAAATATCCAATCAAAACGAGTTGAGAAATTGACCAATCAGAGCGTGCGCTTCGGACTGATCATCATATAAAGACACCTAGCAAAAATGATTGCCAGTGCGTCAAAATTTATTTGAAATATATGTAGAGGTTATTGTTACACGGAAAGTTTGAAATACGGCTGGGTATTTTTACGAGTCAGCTTTATTTTTTCGAGCCTGAAAGGCGATAAAAAAAAAATTGACGAGTAAAAATTTCCAGCTGTATTACACAACTTTTCGTGTAATAAATTGTTTATTATACACAGCTAACACGAACAAAAAAGGTTTGTTTTGGCTTACCTTACTGCTCTGTTTAAAGAAAATCTTGAGACAAGAAATCTCGAGAGAAGCAATCTCTCAGCCTCAGTTGAAGTCAAATGAAGGGGGCGAGCGGGCACCGAAAAAGTTTTTCCCGCGCTAAAAGCTGATTGGCTGTTACTCAAACAGCCCCATTTCGATTGGCTCGCGCGCTTACAAAACCCTTTAAGTGTTGAATAAACCTGTGCAAACCTTTTTGTGACCCGTGTAATACGGTCTCATATTTGCACTCGCTTTAGCCCGTATTTGCACTCGAAAACGCCAAGTCGTATAATAATTACTGGTTATTTCATGGTTTTCTATGGAATACGGGCGAATATTTCACGAGAAATTTGTATTATTTAGTATACAACGAGCCTTTAGGCGAGTTGTATACCAAAATAATATGAATTTCGAGTTAAATGTTCGCCAGTATTCCATAGAAAACCATGAAATAACCATATTATCCTATAAATAACAAATTTACAAAAAGATTTATCACGAAAACAAAGTAACTTACCGGACGATAGACTGCAAATTTTCTTGCCGGAAAACACAAATTTCGAGTGGCGGCCGCGCACGTCTGCAGACTAATTATGTATTCAAAATGGTGAATTATTATTGGCTGATAAAGAAATGGCGCGAAAGTTCCTGCATTTTGATTGGCCTTGACCTAGCCATGAAATACCGCTCTGTATTTCATAGAAAAACCATGAAATACCGCCCTGTATTTCATAGTAAAGCTGAGCTCTGATTGGCTGAAATATAATATTTATAGGATAATGCATTGTATTCATTATAACCGTTATTTCTAATTTTCTCTCTTCAGTTAGTCTATTTATTTAAAAAAGTCATTGAGGTCGGGGAGGGCTCGGCTGAAATGCATGAATTCAACAATATGTATTGTATTGAAAGATAATACAGGTAGCGATACATCAGTGGTTTGTGGTACTATACGAGACCATGATGTCATAACGATGTACAAGAACAACAGAAATGAGAAAACTACCTAAGTATCTTAATAATAATAAACAATGTTTCACAAGATGAACAGTTCAAAGCGAGAAGACAAGGACTAGGTTCAGTTAACAACTGTTGACGGTCTTATTTGCCGTTTGCATAAGCACGGTGTACACGACAAGTATTTTAGGCACGGCACTCCACAAGCCTACCATCCAAATGGCCTTTATAACGTTTGTTTACGTCTTACATATAAGCTCCCCGGGGGGGTTACTTACACGAAAAATGGGTATGTATGTGTGGCCAAGGGGATCAAACCCTGATCCTGTTTGACCCAAAATCCGAGCTCCAAAACCTGATTGCCCCCTTTTGGGAAAAAAAAAACCTCATGCCTAAAAAATACTGAATCCCGACCCTGACTGCACCCAAATTAAACTCAAATCCTGACCCTGATCTGCCCAAATCAGGTCAAAACCCTGACCCCACCTGCCCAAACTGAGCTCAAAATCCTGACCCACCCCCGCGGCACATACATAATACGTCACAAATAGGAGTACCCCCGGGATAACCTCACGCCTGAGTTCCTACGGTGCTTAAAGGGATACCCGAGTGAAAAACACATTGGGGCTCAAAAGAATCTTCAACATGTTCTTTGTTCAGAAAATGTATTAAAATTTGATCAAACGTTTTTAGTATTAAGAACGAGCACCTCAAAGTTGGCCCCGCGAAGACATGGGCGCCGCCATCTTTGTTTGCATTTACGGAAGTGACGTCACTTCATATAATGGCCTATACGGAGCCTCCCCGTATTGTCCATTATAGGGAGTACCCCCCCCCCCCCAAACAAGGTCTCAGAACCCCTAGATTTTTGGGCACGCGTGTCCAAAACATTTCCTGATTTACACGACAAAAATCATTAGGGGTACCCTGCCGATAATTTTTGGCACACGTATACATAAAGTTTAGGAGCGCCGTACAAAATGCTTGTCGTGAAATCGGGCTCAGTAGAGCAGATTTCGTATGAGTGGGACAAACTACAGCACTGACTACAGGACGGTTACCGTACGGCATGCCGTGACGTTGAAATGGTTTCCCATGGTTTTTATCCTGCTGATCCAATCAAATCACATGTCGCAGAGTTACAGTACATCACGGTTACAGACATGCCGTAGTTTGTCCCACTCATACAAAATCTGCTCTATAATATAATCGGCCTAGCTTCCTTATGCAGTAGCAACAATGCTGGAGAGGACTGACCAGATGTTCGGTCTGTGGGAGGTCGGTTACAACTACCGATTTTGACCAAGTTACCTCTTCGTTATACAACTTCATCGTCCTCCCAGTCTTCGCCGTCTAATATGCACTATTTACAATATGAGTGGCATTTAACTAGTAAACCAGTGGTACTGAAGAGCATACACTTGTTCATGAACATTTTCCAAACACTGACAGGTATTCGCTCAAACGTTGCAGCTCAATTCCTTCGTTTAACTCGTAAAGCTACGCAATTTGTGTGCTATATTTAGAGACCATGCCATGCTCTTACTTGCCCAAAGCGATCTTTAATCGAAAATCCATTTGGGTGTCTAACTTACCCTCAACTTAAGAAAGCTTATATTACATTTTCACACAACCCTTTTCTGTTTATTAAAATGAATGTAATCGAAGCCTAGTTTTATCACGTTCTTTTTGTTGACTGTCTTTCACTGCGAAGTTTACCGCTTATAATAATGGTCCACATTTTGTATAATTATCTAATTTTAACCCTTTGCGGTCTGTCAATTCCCCGTCTTTTGGCAGTGACTAATGAGGAGGGAAAATGAATGCGTAGGATGTTTTTACAGTCTGAAAGGTGGAGTATTTAATTTACTTATCAAACTGAGCCATTTCCTTTATTTCCAAATGAACAAGACATTCTTGAATTCCCTTCATTGTCGAGGTAAAATATTATTTGTCTCATGTCTTGGCAGGAATAATAAATAAATATTTGTTGATTTGCTTCGTTCTCGCCACTCCTTGTTTTCCAACCTACAAGTTTCGTAATGTACTTCCGATTCCCCCATCCTTCGATATCGTTAAAAATAACTAATATTGATAGCAAGCTTTCCGTCCTTTTGTTAAATAAATACATACTTAGACGTGACAATGTCGCATAGCCCTAATGCTATTCCTGTCTGTCTATCTGATTAGGTTTGAAATCGCTAATGAAGCTAAAAATGAGTTATTATAAGTACCCCCACTGAGCATTCTTATCTTCGAATCTATAAAGCCATACATATGACATATCTAAGTAATACCAAGATTGTACCTATTACAGGTGAGTTTGCATAACTACAAGGTTGAGATACAAGGGACAGGATCGGAATGTTTGTAGTTACTTCCTTCGTATCCCATTTTAGCACCGCCGATCACCAAAACAGTTTTCACTTTGTGAGTTGACAATTTTAATTTCTTTTGTTCAGAGGAGGCCGTCTCAAATTTTCAATTCAGTGTATTTCCCCGAGCTAATGGTAAATGAATCTCCTCTAACGACATCGCAGACGTGAGTAAGTTTTAAAAAAATCATTTGAATCACTACGTGCTCCAAGTAAATCAACTGAAGTGTTCCCAAAAAAGCTAGTCCGTTTTATTCGTACGTGGAATCTTTATTATATTTCAAAACTTCGTTAAAGTTCAGGGGGTTGCATCACCCATAAGAGTGCTTGCCAGAGAGAGAGAGAGGGAGAGAGAGAGAGAGAGAGAGAGAGAGAAACAGGCAGGCAATCCTTAGAAGGAAATTTCATTTAGTATTATTAAAGTATAGTGGATCATTGCGGTATTGGCCGGTGAATCGCATGAACTGCTCGTGCTATATGTAATTTATGGGCACTGAGTGATATTTTGAAAGTTCTGATCATGATAATTGCACGAGCCTTTAGGCGCGCGCCATTTACTGGGGAACTTTCAAAATATCATTCAGTTCCCATATATCAAGTATAGCACGAGCAGTTCATACGATTTTCTTGTTTTTTATAACATACTCAACAAAATATCTGGATTCTGATTAGTCAATAACGAGTGCGTTAAAAGGTATAGAGTGCACAGTTGCATGCTTTCAGAAAATGTTTTCTCAGTATATAGCATGAACTGCTCGTGCTATACTTGATTCGTGGTCACCGAGTAATATTTTGAAAGTTCTCAAATTGCACTCGCCTAAAGACTCGTGCAATTATCAGAACTTTCAAAATATCACTCATACAGTGCCCATATAAAATTCTGTATGGCACTCGCTTTCATGCGATTTCCTCTACATAATACACTGAGCAAACATCTGCTGAGAGAATGCGACTGTGCACGGCTATAAACCTTTTATGCACTAGTTACTTGGAGCATATTTTTTCCCAACTGCAGGGCAAAGGTTTTAACTGCACATTTCTTATTATGATTTCCAAAACAGTTTTTGTCAACAACGGCTACTACCTTGAAGCACGTTAATTTTCCTCCAACTTGAATCATTTCAGACACTCAGTTCTTTTTTATTTTCAGTTCACACTACCTGAGGTAGAGCAATCTTTTTATCTATTCGAACGATACAGCTCAGTGTATCGAGTGATTTGTCACATTTTCAGAGGAACTCAGTAAAAGCGCTGGCTATTTTCACTTACGTTACGTACTCAGAGCCTAGTTCTTCTCTCAATATTTTCCTTTCTTGGCGGAAATGGCACTTCCATTTGGCTCAGTAACGTTTTTTCAACTGAGTACTTTCAAGTAGTCTCGGTGATCTATTGTTTTGAAAAAGTGGAATACGTAATAAGAGAGCGTGAAAAGGAACTGCTGTCATTTTATAAGTCATATTAGTAAGAGTTGTCCTTATCTTTTGCAAAAAAAATGTCATTTAGCACTGAACTTCAAAGACGGCGGCGAAAAATTACTTTAACTTTGTCGGTGTTTTCGGTTTCACTTGTCAGCGACTCGATAATTTTATCACTTTCAATCCTGGTGCAAAATTCTTATTCCATGTATGGTAGCATGTTAGAACAACAATAAATCACTTTGAAGATAACCCACTAAACTACAGTCAAAACAGAAAGGAGGAGTGGTAAAATTGCTGATTAAAGTATTCAGTAGCCATAACTGTCTCCTTACTTTCCAGACTATTTGGCAAAATACCAAAGAAAAACTTAAATATCCTCTTATAACAAACAACAAATAGAAATAGTTTCTATGTTTACTTAACGTTATACGGGTAACGTAAACACGAAAGAGTTTGGCGTCATGCGAACACAGAAACTGTTGAAACTATTTTATAATGACCAATCATAGCGCGCGTACTATTGAACCTATTTTATAATGACCAATCATAGCGTGCATACTATTGAACCTAACGTTGCAGTGTTCCGCCCCTACTTAAAACTGAGCAGTGTTGCAAGTGGGGAAATCTGAGAAACCATTCGAGTGCATGATGCGTGAAGTAGTCGCGCCAAAGCCGGATCGAACCCACTCAATTAAAAACAACATAGTGTTTTATACCTTAGTGATAGTCTAGTACGTACAGTCTCACATGTGTTTTGCTTCAACTATCACCGGGATGTCCCATGTTCAGCCGGTTTAAGCCTCGGTGAATAATGATGTGTTAATTCACAGGCCGCGTTGGCTGATCGAGGTGTAAAATCATTTGTTTTCGTCTGTCAAACTCATGAGATCTTTTTCGTTTTTCACTATGCTTTCTTTCTTTTCGCGTTCTTGCTCTTCAAATTCTATGACAAACAACAATTAGGATAAGGTGGGGTAAAGTCCTTGACTTTATTGGGCTTTTCTCGTCCGCTATCAGCACCGTTTAGTCCCTCTTGGTGATCGACGTTCGAAGTGCTATCTTGTTTTGTTTCGTTATCTTGGTGCGAGTTCGAGTTTTCTTAACAGTTTGGAAACTTTCCCACGCTTCCCAAAAAGGGATTTCATCGGTCCGTCTAACACGTAATTCATTAGTTTTATCAAAACACCAGCGTAGTTTTAAAACACCGAAGTGTCAAACTCCTTGATGATAAACTAACTGTGAACATATGGAGCCTCGTTTTACTAGTTCGATTTTCTGTCAAACGTCTTCGTTGGTGATAAATGAACTGCGATCTGGTAAAGGCTAGACTTATTAGGACCAGATAGCCTTACGGTTTAGCTGGTGTATGTAAAGCATTCCTACACTGCTATCGTTGCATATATCACATAAATCATTCCCTTCTTCATGCCCAGAGTTATCTAGGTCCATAAAAACCCTAAGTTTGTCGGCGTGGGTGGGCATATCATAAGGCATCGGGTGATTTGTGTCAACATGGTGTTGATAGTGTACTAATGGCTCAAGAACGTACCTCGCGATTTAGCAGAACTCCAGCCCACTAGTCGACATTTTCAATGTACAACTTCTAATAATGCAAAAGTTTAATGATAAGGTCACCCACCTAATCATATTCTCTCAAAAAATCGCAACTCTAATATAGGTGGTTATAGTAAAGGAATAAAAGAATTATCCCAAGTTATTGAAACATTACCCAAGTCTTTGACATTTCCAAGTATAAGAATAAAGTGCTTACTGGAAAATAAAGTGTCGGTTAGTTTCGTCTACTGATATCGGATGAACCTCTTAGATATACCGTAAGCGTCTCTCTCTTTTAGCTTACATACACCAGATCACCAATTACAAATACTTAAATAATGTGCTCAGTTGTCGTTATAAAAAATGGGAGCATTTCCTAATTGATTTAGCAACCATTTCCTGCTTAATTTCAGAAAGAAGCAATTAATCAATCAGAACGTGTAAACCATCTACAGAATTTACTTATTTGCTTCTCACAAGTGCAATATTTTGTGGACGAAATCCAAACAGTGATAAGATAAGAACTGTAACAGCCAAACCTTTTAGCTGTGCCAAGATTTTGCTTCCAACTTTCGACTCGGATATACTATGTATCAGCAAAGCCCCGCTCAGGCGCTAGCAAAGAATTAGTACCAAGTTAGCTAGCTAAGTACATAATTTATCTAAATGAGGGTATCAAGAGCCTAACCGGTAAAAAATATAGAATATAAATACATACTGTTTAGTTTCAGTTCCTTTATGTGTTATTTCCGGCTAAATGCTGGACATTTTGCTGGATTTTTTCTTAAAATGTTAGTTATGCAAGTACTGACAAGCCATGAAACCTGTTCAGTGTCATGTGTCTACCGTTGGAGAGGGTTTTCTTTAGAACTAATGGCCAATGCAAACTAGTCCTACTCATGAAGCTAGTCAATATTGTCCCAATTTTATGTTAATGTCAGAGGCTATTCTCCGGCAATGAATAGATGTTCGCAAAGTGTGCTCTCTTCTACAAACAACTTTACATAGCGCACAATGGACTTGAGTCTTATCTGAAGTCATCCTGATGGTGAAACTATTTATGACCCGGAACGGCCAATCAGCTAGCACCAAATTAATGTCCTGGATCGAATTTCAAGTGAGCCAATAGCGGGCTCTATGATCACACTGATTTTTTGATAAAATCACATCTTTACGCACAATTACACTTCATCCAATTAGTGGAAGTAAAATGGTCATTGTCGGTTGGGCGTAATGGGAGAAAAAAAGTTAATTGCTACACAATAAGTGATGTTCGATCGTTTTACGGATTTGGAATGGCATAATCGTCGACCAAGCGCATCAACTTTTGTCTCAGGAAGGGTTTCTCCTCGTTCGCGCTACTTCGCTGTGAACAGCGACCATGCAAAGCTATTTGAGGTCTATATGTGTTCTGTGGATAACTCAGGTTCTAATCCATAGTTTATCTCGAGCGTGCTGTGAGAGAACTTCCAGATCACTGGACAAGAAATGGGAATCACAGAGGCAGCCTTTCTTGGTGAAACGAGCGTTAGAACTTACTCAGAAGCAAATGCTCAATGTTTTGGGTCTTAGTGATCTTCCACGACCTACTCGTAAGGTTAGACGCCCACATGTGTTTATGCTTGATTTGTATAAAACACTCTCGCGCAAGGCGAGACGCAAACCTACCAAACTAGCAACTCAAGCAATTGTGAACACCGTCCGTGGAGTAGTGGATCAAGGTCAGTATGAGTCACATTATCGTATTTTAAACTATCCTAGGGTAGTTTACACTATTAAGTTAACACGTTAACGTTTCTCTCCGGTAAAGTACGTTCGGTTATTTTTGTTTGTCTTGTGTCTTACGATTGAAATTTTTATTACCCCCAAGTCTCGAGAGCTAAGCCGGGATAAATATTTAAGAATTACAGTGCCACTAGCACTAAATCGCCTCATCCACTGACTTTGTGTTTGTATCTTTTGATTTCAGAGCGATATGACAGGTCAATCCCACACCTACATCACCAACTTTACGTGTTTAACTTTTCCTCTATTCCGAACACAGAAAAACTGATTTCTGCAGAGCTTCGTATCCTCAAAAAGCCCCAAGGCACTGAAAAACAATATATAGCCCAGCATGGAACGACATTCAAGGCCGTATTATATATGAAGAGTACACCGTTTAGGGCAAATCAAATTCCATACGAAAGTTCGCGTCTCGAGGCGCTCGATTCGTTTTCGTTTGACATCACCGATCACGAAGAAAGATGGAACGTGTTTACAGTCACCAAAGCAGTTGAACAGTGGCAGAAGTCAGCTAAGAAGATCCACTTCCTTCAACTAACCGTGGAATCCGTCTTAAGTGGTAAACTTGTGAACCCGGCTAAATTAGGTTTCACTAAAGAGAGGAGACTTCACAGTGACCGCGCACTGTTAGTGATATTTTCCGATGACGGTAGGATTAAACCCATTGAAAAGGATCACATTGAGGACACTGATATTAAGGGTGCCATTGAAGATGGAGCTAGAGTTGATGGTTACGGTAACGGACATTCGAGAGCAAAAAGAGCGGCCAATTCAGCGAATATTGCCAAAGTGTTGAGAAACCTAAACAGAGGCTCTCGCTCTCGACGCCGGAGAAAAAAAAGTTACTGCCGCCGAAAACCTATGTATGTTGACTTCCGGCAGCTCAATTGGGCTGACTGGGTCATCGCGCCTCAAGGCTATAATGCGTACTTGTGCACTGGTGATTGTAATTTTCCCATCGACAAACACCTAAGGCCTACGAACCATGCTACTGTACAAACAATTCTACACACCGTAGACCCATTATTAGCGCCCAAGGCGTGTTGTACACCTCATAAACTCAGTCCAATAAGTATTCTATATACTGATCCCGGAGAAACTGTTGTTTACAAAAAATACGAAGACATGGTAGTTGAACGATGCGGTTGTAGCTAGAACTTTGAAAAATTTTTGGAGGCCGAGTTTAATTGTCTCCGAAATCTGAAGAAGGACCGGAGGAAGTGTGCTCGCCAAGTTAAGAGCCTTTTTGAATAGTTACACTAATTGTGTTCATTCAGAGAGTCCTGCAGTTACGCACACTCAGAATATTAACGTATCTTCTTTGACTCAACCAAACGGTTCTCGAGGGTCCTACAGGAAACGTGTGTCAGCGTAGCATTGAAACTATCTGTGCAGGGTGAACACTGAAGCCAAGTGATGAGTTGAAGACAGCTGGACTGTTGTGCCAGCACGCGTCTTAAACGCCTAAAGAGCGCATTTGTACGTCAACGCCTCATCCTGGAGTTTTGACAAAAAACATTGATATCACTGCGGCTCTAGTCTCGAAGACATGCTCAACTCAAAGAGGATCTCTATATCATCGCTCTAAACACGGAGATATTACAAGAACGCAACAAATCTGCGTTCTTGAAACGGCTGCAGAATTTGTCGAAGTAGCAAATCACTGTTTACTTAAAATTCATCTCTGAAGTGATGGAGTTTGCATAATCGTATTAAATATTATGACTGAATTGTTGAGTAGTAGCGATAGCGTTGAACTTTCCGACATTAGATTACCGCCTAATTTTTCTCCATCATGCTCAGAGAGTAAACCGCGGGAGAGCATGTTACAAAATTGACTCTTTTGCCCCAAACTGGGATAAACGCGCCGCTTTTTTCTTTAACTATCTTCGGCACGTATTCCCTTACGCTTGTGGATTCATTGTGTTGTAGCTCGGATTATAATTTTTTGGGCCCTTGAATTAACACCTCATAAGATTGTATTTGATTACCCACATGCTTTAACGGGCTTAACGGACGAAGAAAGGAACCAAGCCGACTTCGAAATATTCATCAGCTCATGTTTGGAGAACCCGTTTAAACCAAACACGGAAAACCGAGACACAATAGGACAATACTAACTCAAACAAGCAGAAACAACATGTATCTTGAGCCGATCAAGCAGAGGACTGAGTGGATTTACAAGTAATAAAATATATCTCGCTTTCAAAAAAGTAATTTACTCTGATAGCTTGTGGGTTGGATTGTAAATAGATGTTGACTTTATTTATTCCAGGGATATTCAGTTCTACTGTGTATCATATGTTATACATGTCAGTGAGTTATTTCGGACCATAAGAAAACACTAGTAATCCAAAGGAGGCACGAATACTGTTTACTATAAATAAAGCACTTGATGAATGTTTGTGACGTTTGACCTGACTGGGGGACCGTTCTTGCTCATACCGCGAAGAATGTCTTGATGAAGAACAAGCGGCTTTCAGCGTACGCGAAACGAGCGCATCTGTCGACATTTGAACAAAACCCAGCTTATTGCTCTGTCGGTTTCCGAATACTTCTTGGCTGAAAAAGCCGTGCGAACTAGCTATGGCGCAAACAAAAAGAACTCCATTAACAGCTGATTATTGGGCTCCTGATCCAACTTGATCTTAACTTCAATTCTCTATTAACTTTCGTAAAAATAGGAATATTGCCAATAACGGGATAAATGCTTTTTTTAACCGTATCAAAGGAAGCACCAGATACGTCAAAATTAGAATTAATGATCTTCAAAAAGGGGTGTTAGAATTGAAAGATTCGTGAAGGATTGAGAGACCCATCGGGCTACAAAACTAAGTCTTGTTTTCAGGAATGAAGTCCGATTTTGCATTTAACCGTTCTTGACCCCTTCCCACTTAATAATTCCCACTGGGGGAACTAGAGAACCGGAGAGAAGAGGAAGCGCTACATATTAACGCCTGGTTCAAGAGGCGACTCAAACAGAGGCGTTCATTTATTAAAATGAGACGCGACTGGAAAGTTTTCTTTTGTAAGTCGCTCTTGCTCGTCCTTCAAAGTACCGCGGTTGAGAGAGAATTCACTTATAAGCTTTCCTTGCTATCTGATTGTTGACTTAACTTTAAATGAGATTTCGGTACTGTGCGCGCACCTAAAATCGGACAATATCAAAGCCGGCGCAAACAGAACGTTCTTCAGTGGAAAAGACTTGGAAACTACAGAGAAACACAAACCCCTACAGATAGAACAGTGTTGTATCTCTTAGATTTATAGACACGTCAACACTCCCGGATTGTGTAACGTTGATGAATTTTTAAATTGACCCAGTAACTCAATGCGCTCCTTACTGAGACTAACTTGCGGCGATCACGTATCCATATAAGGATTTCTCGATTGATCTTAGGAACTTTTCATCAATCTTTTGGAGAAACAAAATCGTGGGGCTCAACTATGATTTATTGTCTCCGTGTGGTGCGGATAACATCATTTTAAACAGAACAAATACAACGTGGGCAATGATTTAACATTGCATAGGGAAATGTTTCGATCAGGCCGAAGCCACTATGACCTTAGCTTTGAAGTTTTAACTCGTGAATAGCAGGGAGCTGGAAAAATAAAGAAGCCGAACTTCATTAACTGTACGTGACACCATCAAGCGGCAGAGGATTACTGATTTCACGCTATGACCTTCAAGTTAAGGATCATTTCAAGGGCGCTGTAATCATCGACTGAGGAGTTTGTAGATCAGTTTGACTGTGAGTCGCTCTAATCACCTCGACTGTCTCCCAGCGTTGATGCTTGCTTAGCCAAATCATAATGACTCTGTTGTTGTTTTTAGCGAGCTTAGTTTTAGTTAAAAGTTCATACAACTGCGAAATTAACCTCTCTTGTTAAGTAAATATGGAACATCGGATTTAGCCCTACTTAAGATTTGACCCAGTTTAGCTTTTGTTCTTTTATTTGTTGGACACATTTTTTGTTCGGAAAGAATTAAAAGACGCACCGCCGACATTTTTTTTTTGATTCTCCGAATTTCAGGAAACTATACATTCGCGGGAGGTTCTATCAATTTGTCACAGAGAAAAGTTAGCGTTCGTGATCACTGTATACAAGCTGTATACATGACTGTACTTGTCTGTCGTTTCTGTCACTTCCACCGGATTGTTCTAGTGGCTTAGTCGGCAAGTTCTTCACCGTATTCCGGCATCTGAATAGTACATACTAAGATACAGGGGATAAATCTTCAGATATATAATGTAAAAGACATGATATAAAGCAATGAGCAAAGCACCAAATTAAGGAGTCGTAAAACTCAACAGAGAGCCATAATAATGCCGGTAACACAGTTCAAAAAGAGCACCTTAAAAAATACATGTTTCCTAATTTTTGAAGAAAATTGTAAAAAGAAAGGAAATTACGGGCTCGCTTTTCACTAATTGTACAGCTAAATGCATAGCTGAAGGGCAAATTAAGCGTACGTTTCCTACTACCATACATGTATCGGTAAATAGGTGAAGTTTGCGAGCCCATTATCTCTCTGTTACTCAGTTTTCCTTCCAAGCTTCGTATAAACATGTTCGCTTGCATGCTATTTTTAATGAGGTTTTGAAAATGGTCAGCTACATCGCATCCCTTAATTAATTCCCGTTGCATCCCACCCCCCCTCCAGGCGTTGCACGGATCCCCCACCGTTGCGTGTACCTACTACCACAGTTCTAAAGCCCGGCACTCCTAAATTTTGGGTACGCGTACGGCATCCCATATATTTTGTCGTGTAAATGGGATGTTCAGAATGCGCGTGCGCAATAGTAGTCTCGGCCCGCCTGTTTGAATCAAAATCCCAAATGACACACAAAAACGAAACAGAAGAAAGTAAACCGTTATTGAACCCATGTTCAGCGTATAATAGAAAGCCATGCCCTATACTAGCTGGGTGTATACCACGTGTGGCAGTGGCGTAGCTAGGGAGGGGGTGAAGGGAGCAACTCAGCCAGTCCCAGAAGAGAGATTGACAGAAGTCATGCATGAAAATATCCCAGAATTCATCATTTTGCCCCCCCCCAATCAATGAAAATGTCCCAGAATTCATCATTTTGCCGCCCCCCCTCCCCCAATCAATGAAAATGTCCCAGAATTCATCATTTTGCCCCCCTTCCCCACAATCAAAGAAAATGTCCCAGAATTCATCATTTTGCCTCCCCCTAGTTTCCAGGACCTCCCTACGCCCCTGCCAAGTGTTTAGATAGTGTTTTTTTCATGAGACGAACAATTGTCGTACAATTAGATTTCGACGCAGTGAGCGACCAGTCTAAATATGCCCTTAAAATTCGCGTGTAATTATAATGAACGTTAATGAGTTTTTTTTAATGTGTTTTCTGTACTCCTTTGTTTCTCAAGGTCAGGGGTACATTCTCTCCTCCAAGCTGCAGTTTGACTGCCAAAAACCACAAAGCAGTCTTGACAGTTGCATAAATATGACGATTTTTCCCTGAAAACGATCAACGCAGTGTTTGAGTGGATTTACAGAATTACAACAGTCAAATCGTATTCCGGCCTAAGATCATGATTTATCTAAAGGACCGCAGATGGACAGACTGCTTGCCGGCTGTTATGTATTCAGTTCCAGTCATTTGGCTACTGAAATAGCCTATTAATAAAGGGCGCGCGAGTCACAAGTAGCCCAATCCGAAAATAAAATATCTGGGAAAATAACACAGAAGAGTCGGTAAGCAGGCTTGGAAATGGACGGCCCTTGAAATCAGTTAGATGAGGCATCGGCAATATTAATACAATGAACTGAGTTTGATAAATGATAATAAATTATGGATTATTTGCGTTAAGGCAAGTTTGGGAATGTATTTTATTAAGAAATCAAAATCCTAAAGAATATAACATTTAAGAAAGTCTATAAAAAGTACCTGCTGATGAATTAGGCATGGGTTAAGCATAAGCTATGAACACTATCATTTAAGAATTCAGACAATATGTAGCTTCTAATTATTATACAATAACTTTATTCCAAGACACCAGCATTGGTACATAGGAGATACATAAATATATATCTAATCACAACGTACAATCATTAAAGATAATAGTTATATCATATAAGTATTTTGCTGTAAGCTTCACAATAGAATCATCTGTCATGGATACACAATACATAAACAAGTCTCTATGGTCAAAATAACTGAACACGCTGTTAATGTCTAACAAATTTGCTAGGAAATTACATGATCTTGCTGCTTGTATTAAATATATTTACATTGTTGATCATTTGCTTCACATAACTTGTTAACTCTCATTCACATGGCAGAGCTTTGCTACTTTGGTTTCTGCAATATATATGTTTCCTTCCTGTATGATAACTTAACATAAATTATAAAATAAATTGGAAAAAATAAAACTGAAATGAAACTAAAGGCCAGCCATTACCAGGAGCGTCCATTGGTTCTGTTCCCAGCATGCACAGGAGTAGATGTGGCTATATTTAGAATTCGGCATTTTGCGCGAAATAAACAAAAGTCATATGTTGTTTTAGCCAATCATATATAGCTATACGTCACTTCTCATTATTATTCATTATCATTCTTCTCACTTTCAACGCGGGAATTCGAATTCTAAATATAGCCACATCTACTCCTGTGCTGGGGGCCCAGCCCATGACATAGGAACGCTCCTGGTAATGGGCTCCTGTCAAGGCCCGGTTCCGAGAAGCCCGAAATAGCTAATCCCGACCTAGAATAAAGAAACACACCTTTACCAAGAGAATCAGAATTCTCGGTTAACAGTTAATCCAGGTTTAACGTGTAATCGGGCTTCGAGGAACTCAGTACTCAGTATACTACATGTCACTAGGACGACAATTTTATAATTGACCGTTTTTATACTAGAGACTCATAATAATGCGTCTAGACGTAAACTTAGTGCGTAGTCTTAGTTCGTCTAGTATAAAAACGGGCACAAGATGCATTATGCGACTGGACGAACTAAGTTTGGCAATCCGTCCAAAACGACGCACTATCGAACTTAGTTCGTCCAGCCGCATAATGTGTCTTGTTCCCGTTATTATACTTGACGAACTAAGAAGACGCGCTAAGTTTTATTTGCCCAAAAGAACAACAATGAGTAGAACCCATTCCCTTTAAAATATATGGCGGGATTTATCATCAAGTTCATCCCGCCTTTATACTAGCTAGTCGCACTAAGTTGTCTTTGCCCAAATTATGCGTCTTTCACGTGACGTCATCAAAAACCTCAAATCTAAAGTATAAGTCTCACAAAGCTGTTCTTTATATATATTCTTAATAAGCACTTTGCATCTATTGGACAACTTCTTGCTGATAAACTGCCTGTTGCTGTTCCAATCTTTACACCTGCAAGTCATCACTGATAAAACTACCGTTAATTTCCACCTCCAGCCAATTGATGAATCATTCGTTACTAACCAGTTGAAGTCCTTAAAGTCTAATGAAGCGATTGGTCTTGACAGAATCAGTGCTCGTTTACTTACTGCCGAAGGATACTGCCATTGTTATTTCACCATCTGTGACTAAACTGTTGAATTTATCTCTCAAGCTACACTCGTTTCCGTCTGTTTGGAAATGCGACAAAGTCATTGCTCTTTTCGATTTCAAGTCCGGTGATAGGAACAATGCAACCAATTATAGGCCGATTTCCATACTGCCAACTCTGAGTAAACTCCTGGAAAAGGCCGTCCACCTCCGATTTTATGAATATCTGAATAGGGACAACCTGCTTACTAATAAGCAATTTGGCTTTCGTCCACAACGTTCTACAGTATCTGCATTGTCAAGCATCGCGGATGAGATTCTATGTAATATGGAGAAGGGAAAACTTTGCGGGGCTGTGTTTTTGGACCTATCGAAGGCGTTCGATACCGTCAATCATGCACGTGATTCTGCTCAATAAGCTGTCTGCTATCGGGGTCTGCAATGACGATCTTGCATCGGGTTCAAATAATACTTGTCCTTCCGGTATCTGCGTACATCCTGTGTTCCTTAACTGTCAGACCCCCTTGTCTGTAACCTATAGGCGTCCCACAGGCAGAATCCTAGGTCCGCTACTCTTTATAATATACGTCAACGACCTACCTGACGTTGTCGAGCATGCGCAGGTTTCCCTCTATGCGGATGATACCGTTTTGTATTACTACTCTGCCTCTGTCAATGATTTGGTAGTAAAGCTAAATGCAAATCTTCAAAACGTTGGTGACTGGCTCAGAGACAATCAATTAACTTTAAATACCAAGAAAACAAATGTTATGCTGATTGGTATAGTAGCAGGAAACTTCGTAACGTCACCTCCATATGCATCTCAGTCAAAGTATACAACAGTGACGTGGAGAGAGTGGAGGACTTTAGTACCTCGGTGCTACGTTCTCCTCTGATATGACCTGGTCGGACCACGTCGTACAGCTCTCGGCCAAAATCAACAAACGCTTAGGTCTTTTAAAGAGAATAAAGTATCTACTACCCCGGTTTGCTAGACTATTATATTTTAACAGTCTAGTGTGGGGAGACAAAGATAATTCTACTCTAATGCAGAGCTTGCAAATACTACTCGACCGTCCTCTACACAATTCGGCTACTGGTGCCCGCCAGTCTCTTAACTGGTTGAATTTGTCCCAGCGCAGACTATACCACAGATGCTTATAAATTTTCAAATATAAAAACAGTCTATTAACATCCCATTTAGACTTAATATCAATGAATGACCAGCATAATTATAACACACGCAACGGTGATGACTTTCGTCTGCAGCCAGCTGTAAAACTGAACCAACTGGGGCAAACAACGCCTAGCATATCATGCTGTTAGGGACTGGTATTAGGCACAGCAACACCCGTTGTGACTTTTAAGTCGAGCCTCTTTACCCATGTTAGAAGTTTGTAATTGTTTCCATTTTATTAGCTTTAAATTAGCTCGTATTTTAATTAGTAATATCCCTATGCAATCGTAGTTTTCGTGACACACGCAATGGTGATGACTTTCGTCTGCCAGCTGTAAAAATAACTGGGGCAAACAACGCCTGGCATATCATGCTGTTAGCGACTGGCATTAGGCATTATGATATCAAAACTTCTGGCACTATTTCTATCTTTAAGTCTAAGCTTAAGACTTATCTTTTTAAATTAGCTTATAATTTATAAGTATTAATTCATTTGCGTATCCGTTTATTGTTAGACTTATTCTAGTATTATTGATTTTAATCACTATTATCAAACTCATTAATAATTAATGAAGCAAAAACAAAGGAAATCAACGACCGATAAGTGATCTTTAAATCTGATATAGATTTCGTCCTGATTTACATAAACTTTGGCTTCGATTTTCTCGGCCAAAATAAGTCGTAATGCCAAAATAACTGAAAACATGACTCTCTACATCTAGACGTTTGATAAGTAAGATAAAGAATTCGTGTCCGATATTTATCCGATTTACAAACTCTCGCTTTCAGCTCGAGTTTGTAAATCGGATAAAGATCGGCCTCTCATTCTTTATCTATTTACTATTACTTTGCAGCTTTCGTTTTTTTAAACTTTTATTATTATTATTGTACATATATTTATAGATTGCCAGTAAATCTCTTAGATCCGTTTCTGTATTTGCGCTATATAAATAAAGTTATTATTATTATTATTATTATTATTAGGCACAGCAACACCACTGTGAATTTTAAGTCGAGCCTCTTTACCTATGTTAGAAGTTTGTAATTGTTTCCATTTTATTAGCTTTAAATTAGCTCATTTCCTTATTAGCTCATATTTTCATTAGTAATATCCCTATGTAATCGTAGTTTTCGTGACCTTTTAATATTTTAGCTATTATTCTAGCAGGACCTCTTTGAAAATCACTGGTGTGAAAGAGTTCCTGTTAAAATATTAAATCAATAATAAAAAAAATTAAAAAAAATCTAGACATCGATAATAAAAGTCTACACAGACAATTTCCCATCGATGGGTGTATTGTTCCTGAGTAATTAAAGTCAGGAGCCCACTGATAAAGTTTGAATTTTATAACAGAATCGAATGGCATGACCGAGCTTTTTTCCGGAAGGCATAATAAAATCCATGTCAATAATTTCTTTTTTTTAACTCGATAAATTTTTAAAAGTTGCATTCAAAGAGATTTGAAGTGAAACCCAACGATTTTGTATTTTCGTATTATGACCTCCATCTTTGTCCCAGAGAGGGACACAAATATAGCGGCCGCATGCAAAGTACTGTAAAACTGTCGTACATTCATTGACCCATAGATCCGTTAGGAAATAATCTAATGTTCCAAATTTTGGGCTATAAGTGTATTTTGGTAGTTCTACAAGGACCAAGAATGATATTTGATTTGATTTTATCAGCCAATGCAAACCAATTTTGTGATCGCGTGTCGTGACGATGAAAACTACCAAGTAAGTCCAACATTCTGATTGGCTAAAACCGGAACCGGAAATCGGCCTGATTAGGTTCAAAACCGGACCCGCCACCTTATAACCCATCAAATACTTCCTCTCGCGCGTGATTGGTGGAATGTGTCACGTGACCCATCTCTCCGCCAGACGACAAATATCAGCGATTATAACCCATCAAATATTTTCTCTCTCGCATTATTGGTTGAATGCGTCACGTGACCCGATACTTTCTCTCACGCTCCCTGTGAGCGTAAAAGCGCGCATCAAAGAAAATGTTTGAAGGATGATAACAACAATAACCTATATTGTGGTGTAGAAATATGCCCTGATATTTCTCCTTGGACATTACTGATCTGATCCTCGAAGCTCATAGTTTCCCTCGAGCTTCGCTCTTGGGAACTGTTCTCTTCTCGGATCAGATAATGTCCAGTGAGCGTAAGCGCACGTCAAATAAATATTTGAATAACTACATGTAGTATACCTAACAGGTAGTGAATGCTGCTCCGCTCAGTTAAGGAAGTGTATTAGAAGAGAACCTACAGTAGCACTTTGGAAGGAAAAATACTTCAGTTACTGGGTGATAAAAATGCCAAGATGTTAGATGAATAATAAATACTGTAAATATTTTGTAGTTTTGGGGCTATCGTGTGACTGAATCCTGTTTAAGCTGTGGTGTGTATCTCAAAAGTTGTCCCGATTTATTTCCATTTTGTTCCGACATATCAACGATCTCCCGGTAAATCCCCTGAGCCTACCAATTCCCGACATTTTCTTAAGATTCCTGGCACAAAAAACTGCTGTTCTCCCCGGTGAAGTTTAAACACCGGAAATCAATTGAAGGGCTCCGTGCAAGAACAACATAAGTGACTTTGATCAACATAAAATGTCTCCCAAGCACATTTACTTACTTCCTTATACTTGAGTAAGGAGAAGTTCACATTTGATCAGTCACTTACGTCATTATTGCACGGAACCCTTCACTAAATTGTAATTGTAATTGAGAATGTAAATGCTAATTGTATTTTGAACCAGCTGCTTGACTTTATATATATAATTATCGAAGGTCAATAGGAGACAACTATTTGCTGCTCACCATCTTGATAACAGGAGATCTTGCTCTTTGGAAACTGATAGTTCACACAGAGTTCGCCTACACGTCAACAAATTCATGATTACACAAGGATCGCATACACAGAAATGCCTTAAAGAACGGTAGTTAGATTCCACCTCGTGTAATGTCACATGACGATCAGATCCGTGCAAAGCATTGTGGTAAAAAAAGACAATAGAAGTGATGTATTGTGGTAAAAAAAAGAAATCGAGATTTGACTCGCTTACAGATTAGAACTGCTGCCTATCAATTCTAATCATTCCTTAACCCTTTCACTCCCAAGAGTGCCATATGGCTATGGCTATTACTGGTTACTTGCTTTGAGGGTTCAAATCTGACTAAGTTCAAAGAGCAATGCCCTTAATGTATAGACAAATGATCCTATTGAACTGCATCAGGAATATTAAAAATGAATAATTTCATCTAAATCCTCCTTTCTTTGCATAAGTTAACTATAGTTGACATTATTTCACTGCAGAAAAAGGGACTAAAATGACAGTTACAAAAAAAATATTTCTCCTCAGATTCTAAATTTTCTCACAAAAATGCATATTTCACATAAAATTTAGAGTTTCATGTTTGCACTAACCTCACTTTCTGTCTCCCAACACCTAAACTGGCCCAGAACCAAGCCATTCTGTCCACAAGCACTTCACAGCAAGCTAAATTCATCCAGATAAAGTCTAAAGCCATTTCGACCTAATACCTTCATATTGGAATCAATGGCAAGTAAATGTTGTCTAATATTCCAAAAAAGCTATGATAGGTGGCTCCAGACCACCATTTATAAAGCCCACGCTAAAGTGACAGAAGACGACCTGGTCCATCTGTCACAATAAACTGGCACAGACTCGGTTCTTTGAGAAAGTGCTGATTGAAGCTCTCATCAGACTTAATGATGTCCTCCAGCACTCTATAAATGGTGAAAAAGGCTTTAAAAAGCCTGAAATTCTCTGTATTCCTCCAAACAAACTTCCCGCCAGCTCCGTCAAGTAATCCACCAACCTCGTTCCCAGGGGTCTTTACGCGCCTAATCAAAGATGGCGTCGAAAGTACCCCTGGTACAGGCTGGTGGGATTCGGCCACTGATTGGCTAGACATTTTGCGCGCGCTGATTGGAGAATTTCGAATAGCGCGTGCATTTTTGATTTGAAAAATGAACTGGTGATGTCGTATTTCGCATTGCGCGTTCAAAATTCGTTGAAAACAGATAGAAATTTATCAGAACTTAAGCGTTTTTGCCTTTTTTAATACTCACTTCGCAACTGGGTACAAGTAGAACAATGTACGATTGGAATTCATTGGGATCACACTTCAACTGCTAACCGTTCTTCAGCGATGATGAATCCAAGATGGCGGATGTGCTTCAAAATATGCCCATATATTGGGCATATTTTTGGGTCACATGACCAGCCTGTACCAGGGGTACTTTCGACGCCATCTTTGATTAGGCGCGTAAAGAACCCTGGGAACGAGGTTGGTAATCCACAACTGCTTTCAAAATGGCCGTCTAAAAATGTTGAGCCCCCAGTATTATAGGTCAGTTGAAAATTCCATGCTAACAGTGACTACAGTTTTCTTAGGGGGGGAGGGTTCGTTGCAGTCTAGAAAAAGCCAAATATCAGTTAAAATCCCATGGGAGTTAAAGGGTTAACAGTACAAATCAGCCTAGCGTCATTCTATTAATCCTATAGTGAATTCACATCAGTATCTGCGCGCAATTCTGCAGAGCTTACAGTTTTTCTTGCAAATGGCTAAAACCTAAAACGGTCCAATCAAATATGAACTGTTATCGCCGTGATTCTACTTCATCCAACAACCACGACCGACAAGCATTGTGGGCACGGTACTCCTACGCGTACCATTTTGTTTCGGCACGGCATCCCCTATCTTTATCGTGTACATGGAAATGTTCCGGGTACGCGTGCCCGAAACTCTAGGGGTGCCGAGACCCTGTGAAAAGGTAGTCTCGTGCCCAAAAAGCTTGTCACGTAAGCCGGCCTGGCTTTAAGCCTGTTCCTCACTAGCGACATAAGAATTAGTCTCCTTTGCAGCCGTTGTGAGCTCTGTCACGCAACGCTCGCAACGGCTGCAAAGGATACTACATAAGGGACCGGTCATTATTTAAGGGAAGTACCGGGTTGCATAAAAACATTTCTTTTTCAGATTTTTTTTCCGAACCCGGTCGGATATTTTTCCAAAAAAATTCAAACCCCGTATGAGTTTTGACCTGAATTTTTCATATCCCGTTACACAGTTGATTAAAAAATCCCATACCCCGTAGGTTTGCCTGAAAAAGAAATTCATACCCCGTACGATTTTTATCCAACCCGGTACTCCCCTTGAATAATGACCGGTCCCTAAGCATGCGTAATTAAACATCTCTGGCTCACCACCCTCTCAACAGAAGAAAACAAAATGGCGCACGAGTCTACCTGGAGGTGTTTAATACGCATGCGTATGTTCTTATACTTTGTTACAACAGCGACATAATTAGCATAAGAAGAGGGGCTGAATGGGGGGGGGGGGGGGGGGGTACCAATATCAGTTAACAGCTAAATTGTTAGCTATTTATCAGTTATCAGTTAAATTTTGCTGTTATCAGTTAAGTTATATAAAAAGACTACCCTAACCTGATTTGAATACATATTTGCTGGTATGAAATGAATAATAACCGCTAATTCAACATCAAACACTACATTTTGTCTATTCAATAGATTTTTCTAGTATCAGATAACTCTGATGTGTCATGTTTAATATTTGACTATTATCAACTGGATCAAATCTGTCGAAAACCATCCGAAAAGCCAATAATAGCATCGGTGACGTTACGTCATTTTAATAAAAAATAATGAAATATCAGGTAACAGCTATCTCACAAATATCAGCTAACAGCTAAAAAAAGGTAAAATTCTCAGTTAACAGTAATATTTTTGGCCATTTCTCAGTTATCAGTTAACCCCATTCAGCCCCTCTAAGAAGAACGGAACGTTTTGATTTTCTTGTGTTTGTGCTTATGTCGCGGCTGTCCTCACTAGAACATGAGACACTTATGTTTATGTTTATGCGGGGTTTATGCTTATGTATTGAGGACCGGGCTAGTCTACGAAAACGGAACGCGAAGTCTAGACTAACTTAGCGCTTCCGCTTCCTCCGCTCCGATATAAGACTAACTAAAAACAAGGCTGACCAAGCTGCTCACGTTTGTTTTTCTAGACATCCATGCAGTTAAAAATACGACAGACATTAACGGGTTGGGTTACCATGGGATAAATCATAAAAATGGCCTTAGATGATGCGTGTTATTGACGCTAATTCCGGTAAGGGGGAGAAATAGGAATTCAAAATCCTTTCAGTCAAATATATGTGGAATTAGTTGAAGCCGGATGATGGGCGGTTCGGTAGCCCAATTGACCGAATCCAAATATGGTATTGACCGAATCCAAATATGGCCTGGCTAATTTGCAAAATGTCAAAGCTCGATATTTTCAGGATAAAAAATTTAAATACGCATGTCAGTAAAATAATGAACCATTGTGAATTTATTCCAAAACTACTGCTTTCAAAGTGCTATTTAAGACGGTAGGGACAATAGCTGATATTACAGTGGCGTCTACGAATAGCAGTTTCAGCGGTATTGATCCGAACGCCTCACTTCGATGTAAGGAAGCGCCATTGAAACCATCATTCTTACACGACACCAACACCCTCTTACACAAACACGACTAATAAACAGTTTAAATCGGTGCTTGATTGCATTGAAGTGAGGCGTTTGGGTCAATACCGCTGAAACTGCTATTCGTACACGCCACTGTAATGATCAGCTGTTTTAGGAATACTTTTGGTAAGCGAAAATAAAATTAGCCACATTAGTTATCATAGTTTTCAAAACAGGGGCGACCGGAGCGTTTCACAATCAGGGTGCATACAAACGTTACGTTTTCAAATGAAAACCGATATTCGATTCGTGCATGTCGGGCGGCGCCACAATCGATTGGAGGTGGAAAATAGAATATACAAACAGGTTTTGCTAATAACGCTGCCAATCTCGTGCAAGTGCCTTTAAATATTTGTTTGCCAACTAGTAGAACCACCTGATTGCATTCCTGCAAAAGGTCCACTTCCATTATATATAAATTATCACAAGCATCAGTAGTGAATCAATTATCTGGTCCCCTAGCGCAAACCATGTATCACACAAAAATATGCTAGAACTCCATGTATTAACCTATTTATAGGTGGCCCGAGTTAAGGCCACTCAGGGCCTGTTGTTAAGCATAAGAAGAACGGAACGTTTTGATTTTCTTGTGTTTGTGCTTATGTTGCGGCTGTCCTCACTAGAACATAAGACACTTATATATGCTTATGTTTATGCGGGGTTTATGCTTATGTATTGAGGACCGGGCTAGTCTACGAAAACGGAACGCGAAGTCTAGACTAACTTAGCGCTTCCGCTCGCTCCGATACTCCAGGCTAAGAATAACTAAAAACAAGGCTGACCAAGCTGCTCACGTTTGTTTTTCTAGACAGCCATGCAGTTAAAAATACAACAAACATTAACGGGTTGGGTTACCATGGGATAAATCATAAAAATGGCCTAAGATGTTGCGTGTTATTGACGCTAAGGGGGAGAAATAGGAATTCAAAATCCTTTCAGTCAAATATATGTGGAATTAGTTGAAGCCGGATGATGGGCGGTTCGGTAGCCCAATTGACCGAATCCAAATATGGTATTGACCGAATCCAAATATGGCCTGGCTAATTTGCAAAATGTCAAAGCTCGATATTTTCAGGATAAAAAAATTAAATACGCATGTCAGTAAGGTTTGTAAGTTTGGAAATCAGTAAAATAATGAACCATTGTGAATTTATTCCAAAACTACTGCTTTCAAAGTGCTATTTAAGACGGTAGGGGCAATAGCTGATATTACAGTGGCGTCTGCGAATAGCAGTTTCAGCGGTATTGACCCGAACGCCTCACTTCGATGTAACGAAGCGCCATTGAAACCATCATTCTTGTACGACACCAACACCCTCTTAAACAAGCACGACTAATAAACAGTTTAAATCGGTGCTTGATTGCATTGAAGTGAGGCGTTTGGGTCAATACCGCTGAAACTGCTATTCGTACACGCCACTGTAATGATCAGCTGTTTTAGGAATACCTTTGGTAAGCGAAAATAAAATTAGCCACATTAGTTATCACTGATAGTTTTCAAAACAGGGGCGACCGGAGCGTTTCACAATCAGGGTGCATACAAACGTTACGTTTTCAAATGAAAACCGATATTCGATTCGTGCATGTCGGGCGGCGCCACAATCGATTGGAGGTGGAAAATAGCATTTACAAACAGGTTTTGCTAATAACAATACCGATCTCGTACAAGCTAAGTGCCTGTAATATATGAATTAAGAACGTAGGCATGGACTTCCAAGGCATGGACGCCAGGGTATCGTTTTCGGATCGATTTGACCTGTTCATGCATTCCTCGAGCTCTATCTTGACCGGACTATTAAATTCTAAGTGGACTCTCGTCTGCATCCTCGATTTCCAATTATGAAGTGGATAGCTCATGCTTTCAGTTCATAGATAGCGTATTATTGATTTGATTGTTGTTTTAGATGAATGTATCGTAGAATTGAGCAATTATTGAACTCATTTTGAACTGAATTATTACATATATTTGCACATTATATATCATTAACACTCTCCGAACCGAAAAAGATGGCCGCTTCACTTTTACCCACAATCCTTTGCGCACGAAAATCTTTAAACCCGCTATAAAATCGCTGTAAAGAGGTTATATATCTTAAAAATCAAGCCAGTACAAGTAGTGTTGCCAATACACTGTAATTACAATAAACAGAGGATTTCTACGTGTGTTTTACTGTGTTAAGTTCGCAAGGGATTGTGGTCAAATGTACAGACGCCATCAGTTGTCGGTTCGGTGGCCGGGATTAGGCCCAGTCCACACTAATGCGGTTTCACTCGGCAAACGCAACCAGTTGCGTTTTTACCTCCCGCCACACAAAAATGACGGATATGAAAACGCAAGCTTTTGAAAACGTTCTCCATAGTGGGAATTTTTGGAAAACGCGACGCTATCGTTTTAGTGTGGATGGTCAAGCTCGCTGAAAACGCAGACTTTTGAAATCGCTCAGTGCCTGGCGCGAATTACCGCAAACACTGAAGTTGAAGATGAAGTACACTTTCTCGGCACAAACTGTAAATTTTATTGACATATCTTAGGCAGCCCTTATACAGAAATTGGAGAAATCCTCTCTCAAATATTATGTTTGATTGCTTTACGGAGCGAAAGCCTCTCTCTCTCTCTCTTACCAAATAATAACTTTAATTTGTTAATAATAAACATAACACCGAAAAAAGTCACTAATCACGATCCAGATATTATTGGAGCTAGATCTCTCTCTCTCTCTCTATCTATCTCAGATAGATAAAGGGAGACAGATAGATAGAATATCTATCTATCTATCTATCTATCTATCTATCTATCTATATCTATCTATCTATCTATCTATCTATCTATCTGTATCTAACTAACTAACTAGCTGCACTGCTAGCTAACTAAGGCCCGATTGAAACGTCGAACTTTTCATGCGCCGAAAGTGAATTAGGCGGTTTCACTTGATCTAATTACGTTCGCCGCATGAAAACAACAACAACAACATTTTAGTTCCCTCTAGATGGAAGGAATAAAACAAAAGATAAATACAATAGTATGAAATATAAGATAGTATAAATTTCATTTTGTACTTAGGGAATAATATAAAATAAGTTAAAAGCAAATTATGATTTCAATATGAGAGCGAGGGGCTTAATATATTAAAGAAGAGGCTAAGGATGTGAATATTTTTTTGCATATTTATAATTGTCGATGAGAACAGAAAAAAATGTTTAACTATTTGTATTCTTAGTTTTAACATGTTCCGGTATTTGATATATATAATCAGTTAATAATATAACCCAGATAGTACGAGCGCTCTGATTGGCTTATAGACTGTCAAAAAAGCTATGGGCTATTGTGCCGGTAAACACATAGAAATCGGCACGCCTGCTTGGGTTGTAATTGTGTCGTAGTTATATATCATGCATCAAAGCAATAGACCAGACATTTCAATGTGTTTACTGGCGAAATAAAGCACTTGGGATGTTGGGAGAACACTTGAAATGCTTGAAAATCATGCCCCTTCGGCTTGTGATTTTCAAGCATTTATTGTGTTCTCCCAACATCCCAAGTGCTTTATTTCGCCAGTAAACACATTGAAATGTGTGCATGGCCTATTGCTTAAATCTATCTATCTATCAAGATTGAGATTGTTTCGAAAAGAGGTTAGCAACTTCTACTCTGTGGTTTTAAGACCCTGAGTGTTGGGTTGGACGGGCGGAATCGAACAACGCTCTATAAAAATAAACACTCAGCTATACAACCGCCGGGAGGCAGGAACGAGGCGGAAGTCTAAAGCGCCGAGAGTCGATGAGAATTCGAACTCTCACTCTCGTTTGACCGCAAACTCTCATCCACTCTCATGCGCTATCATCGAATTTGAACCTGTTCAAATTTTCATGAGAGTTGATGAGAGTTTTCTTCAACTCTCATGCTCGTTTGACCGGGCTGCATGATAGTTGATGAGAGTCTCAAGAAAACTCTGAGCATTCGACTCTCGTGCCTCAACTCTCATGCTCGTTTGAGGGGAGCTTTAATAACGGAAATTAAGCTCCACCAAGACATTAATTCTTCGTTCCCTTAAATACTGTTTTGTGGACTCAAAAGTCAGCATCAAAGCACGATATTAAATGATTAACTGGAAAAAAACATAGCCGTCCACCTACGTCGTAAAGTCATCCTAAATAAACCCTTATATCCTGAGTATTTGACCCGTGTGTGTGCTGTGATTCTGATTTATTAACGAGGACCGAAACAACCCGCATAGAGGCTAATCAAAGTCCGGACCACTCCGGACCCGGCTAAACCACAGATCGAATGGAATTTAGCGTCTTGGGTTTGGTTCTTGATTGCAGCCCTGTGTAATTAAAGATGAGAACTCTGGATTATAACAAGAATGTCCTTCCTTTTTTACCACTGTTAGACCTGGCCTTTCAGCTTGCCTGTTTGTTGCCCATTTCAGACCACCAGACTTTTCCCTTGAGTAATGTTGTTTTGTTTTTCTGTATCCCTTAGAAGAGATGTATAAATTTCTAAAATTCAAAAACAAAGCACTGAATCCTCTGGAGAGATGTTACGTGGTCTGAAATGGGGCAACAAAGAGGCAAGCTGAAATGGTATATTAATGACCTTTTGATTTTTTCATTTTACTAAAAATGGACTGGCGTGCTTAAAAATAGCGAACCACTGATTTGTGGTCAATAAGAATCAATTAAAGAAGACCCCCAAGCCAGTCCCAGACGGCACATTTTCTTCCGGAATTGCATGGAATATCAAACTTCCGACTTCTAAAATTGGAAAATATCAATAATACTTTAATTGGTTGGTTTTCCGATGCATTTAACAAGGTGTCAGTAAATCTGCACATGCGCGGTGACGTGGTATCGTGACAACCGAAATAATGATAATAATGATTCCTAACGATAATCATAGAAATAATACAATCATTAATTAATTAATTAATTAATGTTTGGTATGTAGCGAACAGTGAAAGACACAAAAAGGAGCCTATTTTATGTATTTTCGCCCAACTATAGATGAAATTTTGGGTGTGATATTCGCGCAAATGAAGTTCAGGGGGCGTTAAGCCGTTTTGAAATTTTGTTTTGCCTGATATTTTCCCCCCTGAACTTTAATGTCAACCAAATGAAGAAGACCCCCTGCAGTTTTCCATGGGTAACATTTTGGTGAAAACCCCATGTCTCTACGATGTTCCTTTCTACCCGTAAAAATCCATCGCCCTTTCCGTTTTGGCCCCAAAGCATGCTGGGACAGTTTCTTTGCTATTTCCGAGTCCAGAACTGGATTAAATAACGTTGCAGCGTTAAAATCTTAGTTTGGGTAGTAAACACCACGAACACAACATATTGGTTGCCAATTTGGGGTAAGATATGCGAACCATGCAAAACTGAGGGGGGACGGGTGAAAAATCCTATGCCTTTCCTGTTAATAACGGTGCCCTCCCCATTAGAAATGGCTTGAATGAAGTTGCAGCGCTAAAATCATAGTGTTGGTAGTAAACACGACGAACACAACATATTGGTTGCCAATTTGGGGTAAGATATGCGAACCATGCAAAACTGAGTGGGGAGGGGTGAAAAATCCTATGCCTTTCCTGTTAATAACGGTGCCCTCCCCATTAGAAATGGCTTGAATGAAGTTGCAGCGCTAAAATCATAGTGTTGGTAGTAAACACGACGAACACAACATATTGGTTGCAAATGTGGGGTAAGAAATGCGAACCTTGCAAAACTGAGGGGGGAGGGGTGAAAAATCCTATGCCTTTCCTGTTAATAATGGCAACCTCCCTCGTTTTGAAGTGGCTAGAATGAGGTTGCAGCTTCAAATCACAATGCACGGCGGGCACAAAGAACGTCAAAAGCGGCACCAATAAACGTGACCAAATAATTGAAATTAGCACCATTTCTTTACTTATAGTTTAAATTTGAAGAAATGTTGGTGACTTGGTAACAAAATGAAACTACATATTTTAGGTGTTTTATGTTTGTATGATGACGTCGTTGTGACGGCATAAGCGATGCCTCCTTTTTTGGTAAAATTCCCCCTTTAATAAACGTTACAAACAGACTACTCCATCGAAAGGCCTTCATTACACACATTCATTTGGTGAAAATTTGAACATTCTACGACGATTACAGCCAAAGTTATAGAGGAATGACTGTTGCTATGACGTCACATTTAGTGACGTCAGGAGTCGTACCTAAATAAGGCTGCCTATTGTTAAAAAATCAAGAAAAGAAAACAATGTGACTTTTGTTTGCCAGACTAGTACATTTCATCATTAAAACTCGAAAATCACTCAAAGGCTTTTTTCTAAGGGCATGTATAAAATAATATGACGTCATAATGACGTTGTCGAAAATATGACTTCCATCAAACATCACATTGACTGTAATTCTAAAAATCTCATATACATGGTTCATTGTAAACGCTGTAATGCTCAATACATAGGAGAAACTAAGCGTCGCCTTAAAGATCGCTTTAATGAACACCGTCGCCCTGTTGACAAACCTACTAACAAATCTAAAGCTACTGCTGTCTCGGATCATTTTCTTACTAACAACCATTGCCCTAATGACATGCAATTAATTCCCTTAGAACTCATCCACTCTAATAGAGATGGCGTACGCAAGGCTCGCGAGGCATTTCTTATTGATAAAGGACAAACACTAGAACCTAAAGGCATGAACAGAAAGGAAGAAATGTAATTTTATACCACTTAGTCTCTATTATGGAATTGTATTTAGCTTAGTTCTCTATCACGACCACTCATCACTTGTAATTTTATCTCCTAGTCTCACATTCATGTTTTCAAAATTTGTAACTAACGGTTTCTTGCCATATACTTGTGTACCCTGAGGAAGGTTGGCCGTGCCAACCGAAATATCGGTAATAATTATATATATTCCCAGTACCGTACAATCAGCCTTTCATTTTGTCTTGATATTCGTATATTTTTGCTGATTAGATCCCATCCAAGGTGATCCGGTTCCTGCACTTCGTCCGAATTGGTCCTTGCATTCAGTACATTCCATTTTAAGCCGGTTATGGACAAAAAATCAAAAATTCTAAAAACATACGGTTTTAGCCACCAACGTATTTTATGGCTGGACAAAATGTCATGCAACAGTATTTAAAACTCTGAAAGATGAATGAAGCGATATTTTCATAAATGCTTTTGTGTTGTTTATTTCCCGCCATGTTTTGGCGGGAAAATTAGCAAAATTCAAACTTTCATAATTTTTTATTTCCTTAACCAATCGAGATCGTGTTTTCGTTTCCTTCATTCTCATCACGAGGAGATTTTAACGATATACGACATTCCGTTTTTAGAGGTAATGAACAGTTATAAGAAACGTATTACAAATGGGCAAATTACGTCACTGTGACGTCATAATAGTACTAACATAGCTTAAATTATCAGGTTATATTCCTTTTACGATTCTACACCAACCTACCAAAATTAAATCGTCTGCGTTGAAAACTTTTTAAATATATAACTCATGCCGTTTTTATGGTCGTTTGTGCCCACCGTGATGGATCAAGCGATCTGGCAGAGTTAAAACCATGGTTTCTGTACTCGACGCGACAACTGCCATGCGGCATGAACTGCGGAAGGCTGTCGGTTCGCGAGCTTGTGATGACATTCCATGCACTTGGATGGAAAATAACAATCATGTCAAGAAGAAACTTTTTTCGCGGAAGTTTAGGCCACTTATTTCCACGAGAAGTGCTCCAAAATTCCACTTGAGCCTTAGTAGGTGGAAAATAACCATACACCCACGATCACTACCATGCAAGTTACATGGCACTACCCAACACGCGCTATGACGTAGCTAACATCTAACACGCATGTTGGATTATCGTTAGCGGTATCCACTAGTAATAATGATAATAATGATAATAGCGATAATAACGATAATAACGATGATAACGATAATAACGATAAGAGGATCTCAATGGGGGGGTCTACATGTCAGTTGTCAGTTAAAATTTTGACCATTTGTCAGTTGTCAGTTAGCCCTAATTAATCATTACTAGAGAAAATTTACAATGTTTGACCCACAAAAACCAAATTTGTCAGTTGTCAGTTCATTTTTGGTTGTCAGTTGTCAGTAAAAAAATGGTCATTTGTCAGTTGTCAGTTATTTTTAAGGCCGTTTGTCAATAGTCAGTTAACCACATTCAGGCCCTCCGATAATAACGATAATCACGATAATCACGATAATCACGATAATCACGATAATAATGATAATCACGATAATCATGATAATCATGATAACAATGATAATCATGATAATCATGATAATCATGATAATCATGATAATCATGATAATCATGATAATCATGATAATAATAATGTTTAAACAGGTGCTCTCGTCATAGAAGTTTCTTTTTTTAGAGAGGCCCTGTAGAAAGAAAAAGGAAGACAAATTAACTAGCTAAATGGAATAAGTGAGTAAATATCAAAGTTACACATGGAATATAAGTATGATCTTTAGGTTAAAAAGTAGAATCGAAAAATAAATACATACGCGTATACCGTCAGAGTGTGAAACGATTAATTACATAAATCAGTAAGTTTGAGCTTAAAGGGAACCTCGGCTGAAAAACAATGTTTGCTCCCAAATGTTCCTTTTGGATGCCTAAATCTATTGCTGTGCTTGTATTCTGTAAATTGTACACTAGGTGTCAAATATGGACTGATTTTTCTGTCCACAAAAGTCATTTGAATTTTCCGTGCGTCGCCATCTTGGATTTTATGACGTCACAGTGTTGCCCCTATTTTTGCACAACAAAAGAGCTATTGTTTTTTACCTGAATAGGGGCAACACTGTGACGTCATAACATCCAAGATGGTGCGGTGATCCAAAAGCGGCTAAATACAGGAATATGGGTTTTATGGACAGGAAAATCGGTCCATATATAACTGATCACATCTAGTGTACAATTTACTGGAGATAAACACAGCAATGTATTTAGGCATTCATAAGGAACATTTGGGAGCAAACATTGTTTTTCAGCCAAAGTTCCCTTTAAATAGTGATAATAAAGTTTACTTACAGACCTTTGGAAGATATTAGTGTGACTTATTTCTGTTATTGTAACCATGAATTTCACTGTTATGTGTAAAATTAAAACAGTCAAAGTCCACCAGTTTGTTCAAACATTTAAAAATAAAAATACAACGATGGACTTGACGCCGTGGATTAGAGTGTTCTCCAACCCAGGACCTCTGTAGCAGACGAGTGTAACTGAACGCTTATATATAGCTAGTATTAGCTTGGATGCCTTGTTCTATAGCACTTAGAGAGCATTCATAAGGGTAGTGTTATTCTTATCTCTCCAATTAAATGAAGTCCGAATAATCAAATAGTAATAAGTGTCTTATGATTCTCCTGAGGAGTCCTAAGCGCTTCTTGACTTTGGAAATCAGAGTTCCACGTGCTTAGACCAAGACAAATCTTCACACCAAGATACTTATTATAATGAACTTCCGCGATCAAGATGACTTCCACTGTAAGGATACGGCACTGAATGACTTAAGACGGTGGCTGCTTCCAAATAGTAAGAACTTTGACTTAGCTACTACAGATTAGGCAATTGACTTAGTAGATTGACTTAGTGTGAGCAGGTTACCAGTGAGCCAGTGGAAAAAGAACTGCAGATCGATGTTCAATTGGTGTTCGATATCCTGAGCTAATTTAGTAGTAAATTAGTGTATCGTCAGCGTATAACATTACTTTGCAGTGCTTGAGGCAATTAGGCAGGTCATTAACATAAATAAGAAAAGGCAAGGGTCCCAAAATGTTCAGAGTTTCTTACAGTAGTTGCCAATAATTTCAGAAAAAAATGTCTCGTGGATGTGACCAAATTCTAAGACGGTTAGATAATGCGCTAGCGCGCTCGTGGTTTTCTATCTAACTGCTCCGCACTCTAAATCACATAGAACTCCGTGCCATTATCTAACCCTTACTTACCAGTTTGAACCGTGTTAATTACAATTTTTCAGTGCATCCTGATTGGTTAAAAGTGACGGCCTCTGTTTCTTCTCGCGGGAAACTCTATGCGAAAATAACTCTACCGTCTACAGTGTTGTTATATCACACCTGTACTCACCGATCTTCATTGGCTACCTGTTGTATATCGTATTCAGTTTAAGATTTTGATTATTACGTTTAAATGTTTATATGGCCTAGCACCCTTGTATTTATCTGAACTTGTATATATATCTACTCCTACTGGATACAACCTACGCTCTGGTAACTCTCTGCGTTTGGTGCCGGCAAGCGCCATGTCTAAAATCACACTTGGTGATTGTTCATTTAAGGCTGCCGCACCTAAGCTGTGGAACAAATTACCCTCCGAACTACGTAATGTAAGTAACCTGCCAAGCTTTAAATCTCAACTTAAGACTTACTTGTTTAAACTAGCCTTTGATCTATAGTTTGTATGTATTTATTTATTATTTATTTAGACGTATATGTAATGCACGCATGAACATATTCACATGTAATGCGCGCAATATAAATTAAATATTATTATTATTATTATTATTGACAATAAAATGTGGGTAGAGGAACACTCCTCTGTAATACACTCCTGGTTTTTGTCATTGGGACGATTTTTCAGAGTCATTGGAGCTATTTTTAATTCACTACCCAAGAAAGAGTATATACAGTGACTCTGTGACTGTATATATCTTTTTAGCGAGCGGAGCACCGTACAAATAGGATGAGAGCAAAAATTGGATGACTTCCGGTTTCCCTCAGCTCGCTTCCGGTTTCACTCACCGCTGGCCGAAAAACGCGCGGGCTCTGGGAACGAGATTGGGTTTCACTCGCCTAATAAAGTGCTGCACCTGCGCGCGCACTGTTGAAACCAAAATAGTGATAATTTTACGTTATCTATTTTTTTCCTTCTAAACCGTTTTGCACTGATTTCCCTTGATTCTACCAGTTGTTTTTGTGTTTTTAATCATTGTTTTCTTTATATAATTTATCATTTCTTTTTCGGGTCGTTACCTCAGTCCAGATAATTGGGAGCTCCGCTTTTAGGCTTGCCTAAATATATGTATTTACTCTCCATGCAAAAATATACCTTTTCCATGCCCTGTAATGAGTTTTAATGAAGCAAGATCATTAAAGTTATCGTCTTATCTTCTATTTAAATCGATACAATGAAGGTCAAAACATTTGTCTGAGTGATCTACAACTACGCAATTCACTTCTAAAATCTACATCGCTATCTTAGTGACCTGTTGCTAATCCAATGGCTGTTTGGCGAAAGTGGTGAAAGATCACGTGTTGATAAAAGTAGTTTTACGCGGTGCATGATGGGAAGCTGTGAACATCCTCCTCTTAGCTATGTTGGCGGACCATTTGTTAACTGGTATTGGAAAATAATGGGTAAGACTTCATGTTATGGCACACCACGATTCCCAGAGTTAAACTAGGCCACTTTGAAAGTACAAAATTCTCCATTATAGTTCAGATGTATTTAGAGTCGTTCTAAAATGATTTGGAATTGAAAATGGTTAGGTTTTTTTTAATTTGGGGGTTAGGTTTGCAATGAACCGTGGTGTGGACATAACATGAAGTCTCTGCCAGAATAATAGTAAACACAAAATAGAATTCAAGATGTAATGGCCTCCTGCAGATGGATAATATTTTCGGAGATATGTGCTTCTTTTACTGTAAAATGGTTGTAAAATAAGTTTAAATTTATTCATTCACAGACATTTTGCAAGAATTTTACAAAGTCTGTAAACTGCATGTCTATACAATGTTCACATTCAAACATTTTACAGACTTTTTACATAGTTCTTCAAAGTTTGTAAATGGTTTGATTTTTTCATTGTTTGGACCGTAATCTTTATGAAAGATTATGTACCGATCAACTCCTCAAGTAACTTAAGGCCTGGATTTGTCCTTAACAGACCCCCAGCAGAGATTATATAGATCTTCAATTCTCAGTCGATATACTTTTCATGTAAGTTGTCGAAACTATAAAAAATAACTAATATTTGACTTCTTAATCAGTTTGAAGTCTCCTTTAGTGTCACGTGACATTCCTCAGTTGATGACGTCATAACACGCGTTTCTTTAAATGGGGAAAGTTTACACAGGATTATTTTTTTGCTATCACACTGCTTAAAATGACAATTGCATTGTAGTTCCGCCTTCTAATGTGGTATCCGTCATTTATATTATAAGATATTTTACCATTTACTATGTCACGTGACCTGTTTTCCTTAATTAATTACTTCCGTTATGATCTGGACAAGATTAAAAGGCGGAGTGTTCAAGCCCTTATTATGAGTCGTACAACTATGAAGAAAGATGATTCATTTAAGTTTATTTTCCGGACCCATATTTTTATCTAAAGGTTTCAACCGTTAACGGTCGTTTTCAAGTCACGTGACACAACTTTGAAAAATATAGGAAGTTCGTATTGGAACAAATACCAATAACAAACAGCCTACCGAGTTTCATAATGATTGGATGGAAGCTTCCTCTTTAAATAAAAATATGCCAAATTAACACGCGAGTCAGGCCTTAATATGCTTGAGTCGAAACATCAACATCCCCCCTTCGGCGGCATACCCCGGGTATTTGACTCGTTTCCGTGCCCGGGGAGTAGCAATTTACATTGGTGGCTGTCCTGGGGGTGGGGAATTTGACACCGGTGGAAGGGGGTTGGACAAGTTGTCTTGATTTCATGTTCTGGTCTGCGTGGTTTCGGCTCGATTGAAATCATGGAGCTGGAGAGCACTAGACTCATTCAAAGGACAAAAACTCAGCTTTTGTGAGCGACTGGTCAGTTGCTTCAAAAGCTTTGCGCTATACTTCAAGTAGCCTGCTTTCAGGCGGTGGAGGGTGTTTTTTCGCGCAGCAAGCGGCCGCCATATTGGCCGAGCGTGATTGAGACCTGGGATCGAATGACAAATGGAGGGGGGAGGGGGGCGGGGGAGAACAAGCAGATCTGAGTCTTTCAGATCTGCTTCTTCTCCCCCTCCCCCTCCATTTGTCATTCGATCCCAGGTCTCAATCACGCTCGGCCAATATGGCGGCCGCTTGCTGCGCGAAAAAACACCCTCCACCGCCTGAAAGCAGGCTATACTTCAAGGTATTGCAATATATAAATGTAAATTGCTTCTGATTATTTATAAATATCTCGCCATGTTAAAACAATACCTGCGATACAATAGAAGGTCAAGGCCGGCTGACTGAACTTGCCGGGTGTATATATCATACAGAATTCACATTTCACATTTCATATACAGCTGATGTTTTATAGAGCCAGTGCCCGTCCCGTGACAACCACGGCTCGATCGTTGCTTTACTGACTGTGTTGTTGTCCATTTTTTTAAATTCACGGCCACGAGTCTCACAAGGACTATTAACGTTCCGAGCTTTTCTAACATTTTGTCGCTTATTTCAAAAAAGTACATACAACGATGGGAAGACATCTAGTCTTCAAGAATATAGAAAGCATTGAGTCAGTTCACTTTAAGCTTTATTTACCAAGACATTTTTATCGGCTCTTTCACTCCCGTGGGAGGCACTCCCTTATGTGAGGGGTACATGGATGCTCGTCGTACCTTTTAGGGGTCAAAATCAGGAGTTTCATCATCATCATCATCATCATTTTTTTATTCGCCATATGTTTTTTTTATATGAGTAACAAAGTAACAATAGTAATACTGACTACAATACAAAGCGGCCTAGCGATGTGATTTGTACATGAATATTATTGACAGGAGAAAGTAATAATTAAGGTCTTTGAATAGTTACAATAGATTTCTTATATAGAGAAATTAACTAACTAGTGTTAACAATTGATTTGACTAAGAATATTGTGCTAAATACAACGAACAGTTACTATTAGTTACAAGTTAAAGGAGCAGTGTCACGATTAGTATTCATGCCCGAAGTTTTGAAAATGTGTCAGGCGGACAAGAAATCAAAAGACGTGACAGAAGTAGAAGTCCGTGAGTAATCCGCTTGCATCGGCGTATTTGCACGATATCTCGAGCCGAAATTGCTTTAAAACTATACTTCAGTATTATATGGTTATGTTTGATGTTATATTTTTATAAAGCAGCATTTTATTTATTTCAATCGAAAGGGAAATTTGCAGCGGCGCGTGACATAGCGTGATTTTCCATTGTCTATAACAACCAATCAGAATCGTGACACTGCTCCTTTAAATAAGTGGAAGCTTAGGCAGTTATGGCGAGGAGGCCTCTGGAAACCACAGGGCTTATAGAGTAGAGACCTCCTCATAAGATTCATATTATAAAATGAGTTAGCAATTGCGAACAACAATGTAATTAAAGATAATTAGAGATGTGAAGGTGTAAAGAATGAAGTTTCATTTGTTAGTAGCAATGTGGTGGAAAAAGTTTTTTAAAAATTCCGGTAGTGTTAAAGACTTAGTTATGTAGAGGGGCAGAGAGTTCCATATTTTTGGTCCTTGATGAAGAATAGTAAATTGTTTGATATTAGTACGACAAGAGTGTGATCGATAATTAGTTGCAATTCTGGTACTATAACTGTGTATCTGATCATTTCTAGGAAATAAGTTTGAGAATAGAGGGGGAACTAGTTGATTATGATAGGAGAACATAAATTTAGCATTGTTGAAACTGTTCAAGGTAAAAATGTCTAGTATTTTTAAGCTGTCAAAAAATGGTGCAGTATGGACACGATAATCGGCAGAGGCTAGAATTCGTACAGCACGCTTTTGAAGAAGAAATACTCTGTTTAAGTTTGAGGGATATGTGTTTGACCAGACAATGTTACAGTAGGAGAGGTATGGGTAAACTAATGTATAGTAAAGAGATACTTTAGATTTAGAAGACAGATAAAATCGAGATCTGCAAATAATACCTATAGTTTTGGACATTTTCTTACAAACATGGCTTATTTGAGTTTTCCAGGTGAAGTTTTCATCAATAAATACTCCTAGGAATTTAGTAACTTGCTTTTGTTCTAACTGGTGGTAATTAAATAGGAGGGGAACATTGCACGAAATGTGCTTTTGTCTAGGTTTGAAAAGGATATAATTGGTTTTCTTTATATTGACAGTAAGTTTATTTGTTTTTAACCAGTCATCTATCTGTTTTAGTTCTCTATTTAAAAAGGATATCAATAGATTAGGATCTTTGTGGGAATAAAGAATACTTGTGTCATCCGCAAAGAGTAGAGAGTCGATTACCTTGGAGGCGTTAGGAAGATCGTTAATATAAATGATAAAAAATAATGGTCACAGTATGTGATGTTATGCTCAGAAGACATAGTATCATTGACTTGAACAAATTGCTTTCGATTATTAAAGTAACTTTTGATCCGTTTTAATGCCTGTCCACGTATACCATAATGTTCGAGTTTGTTGAATAAAATTTCATGGTCAAGCGTATCAAACGCTTTAGAAAGATCTAAAAAGACACCAACAGTTAATTTTCCTTGGTCGGCTGAGGTAGCAAGTTTGTTAAGGAGGTGAATAAGGGCTAGAGATGTAGAGTGATTCTTACGGAATCCAAATTGATTGTGGTGAAGGATTTCAAATTTATCTACAAAAGCAGAAACACGGTTATGCATAATCTTTTCAAAGAATTTCGAAAAGTTTGGGAGAAGAGAGATCGGTCTGTAGTTACTAAATAAATTGGGGTCTTCGCTCTTGAAGACTGGGATAACTTTGGCAAGTTTTAGCGTTTCAGGAAAGACTCCTTGGGCCAAGGAGAGGTTAATAATGGTCATCAATGGTTCAGAAATTAAATCAAACGATGCTTTGATTATCTTCATTGAAACATTATCATAGCCAGGCGCTTTGTCGGGTTTAAAAGAATTGGAGACGGTCTCCAGTTCATGTCTAGTGGTGGGTTGAATAATAATAGGTTCTTCTTGGTAGGACGACAAGAAGTTAAGAAAAGGAGTGTTAGTAGCCGGTATTTTGTTAGCAAGGTTTGGCCCTATGCTAGAAAAGTATTTACAAAATCTATTTGCAATTTCATTTGGATCTGAAATAATCGTATCATCACATTTGAAGAAAGAGGGAAGGAGAGTTTTTCCCTTTTTGTTATTGATAAGTTCGCCAATTAATTTCCAAGTAGTTTTAAGATTGTTTTTTGCATTCTCAAACTTCACATCGTAATAAGCTTTTTTAGCTATTCTAATTAGGTGATTAAGTTTATTCTTGTATGATTTATATTTAGCTTCAAGTGCTGTGTTAGGGTGCGATATTAGTTTTTTGTAAAGCATATTTTTCTTCCTAACTGATTTCAAAAGCCCTGCAGTCATCCAAGGAGTTCTTAGTGTTTTTAAGGCATTGCCTCGGATTACTTTGAAGGGAAAACAAGAGTCATAAAGACTGGTATATTTAGTAAGGAATGAATTATAAGCAACGTTTGGATCCGATAAGATGACTGTGTTAGACCAATTTAGTTTGGTACCACTTAGGGTATCCACCATCAAACACAGACATTTCTATGTAAAGCGGTACCTTTTATCAATTTACATTTTTATTATCTTTTAGGGGCAAAATAAGCTTGAGCCACGCCCATTTTAGTACCTCTTAGGGGTCAAATCGAAAATGTCCGACGAGCATCCCTACCCCTTTTATATGGGAGTCCCCCCCTCCCTCCCCCCTCCCCGGGACAAAAGCAGTTGGAACACTAACAAAACAAAGTTCCTAATATATGGTTAATATAAATTAAACCTATCCACGATCAAACACAGACATTTCTATGTAAAGCGGTACCTTTTAGGGGTCGGGTGTCACCGAATGCTAGAGAATGACAGCGCTTTTGAAAACAACAAGGAAGAATGTGCTTGATGATACCGACATCAAGTAATAGCAATGAGGCATCGAAAGTTTAAAACGTTGGCATGCTTTTATCGGTACCTTTTAGGAGTCAAAATAAGCTTGATCCACGCCCATTTTAGTACCTCTTAGGGGTCAAATCGAAAATGTCCGACGAGCATCCCTACCCCTTTTATATGGGAGTCCCCCTCCCGGGCTTTCACTCTCCCGCCAGTAATAACATGTCCCGGGGGATGGGGCGAACAACCCAACCTCCAAAAGTACAAATGCCCGGGGGATTGCCCGGGGGTGTTGATGTTTCTAATTCATCGGTGATTACTTTATCAGGTAATGCATGGGCTCCTGACTTTATAATATTTTATATAGGGCATTCGTAATCAGCGCTTTGCGCATTCCCTAAGGACCTCCCCTTTGAATATATAAGCATGTAATCACATTACGAATTCACTTGACCTTACCAGTTTACATTACTCACTTTGTTCTGCTACCGGGCCTAATTTTATTCAGTATTACAATGCATAATTACTATAGAATCTACTTTAGCTATTAGAAACTTGTACAACATAGATATTAATCATGAAACTTGTAAATTATGTAATCATCTCTATTAATCGTCTCCAATAAACGTAACTGGTATGCGTCTCTCCTATATACCGTGTCTGTTATGTAGAATAGGCAATATAAACGTTTTCTGTGCGAAGGAACGCAGTGATAGAGCACAGAAGGGATCTTTAAGCAGCCTGCTCAGTTTAAATTAGATTCCTTTATCTGTGCTTACTCAATATTGAACACTGAAAATTGTATAGAGATGAATAAAGTTGTTCAATTGATTGAACCGTACGAGTTACGTATACCCACCATAATCTAAAAAACTCTCGGGATACCCCTTCCACTGGAAAAGGTATTCAATCCTGCCTTTCCGTTTACGCTTTTTTAAGACTTTTTCTACCCGGTAGAAATCATCTTGCTTTTCGACTCTCTGTAACTCGACTTCGTAAAATGTTCCTTCTAAAAGTTATCCATGATAGTCCTTTAAACAATAGACAGGTGGCTGTCTTGCTATTCTTTCAGATATGGTAAATATATCTTCGGTCTAGTTTGGAAGATAACCTAAAACAACGATAACGCGTGTTTTATTCTTTACGAATTGAGTGTAGCCTGGGAATGACAAACTATTTGTTTTCCCCTTCTAATTGTTAGCTTATCCAAGTGAAGCAGCATTTTTCAACAAGAAAAAAAATCAATGAAACATAAATCAGCGTAATCTCGTAACACGGTATACGTACATTATATCAACCCAAGAACTGAGAAATAAGAAAGTTATCAACTCCGCGACTATAAGGAAAACGAACTGTAAATTGGTGTTTTTGAGATTGAATAAACTTTGTTTTAGTGGTTTGTTTCTATTTGTATGGTAATTATAGTTCAGTTTTAGAGAAGAATTTAGGCAATCCCTTTATGTAGGACGACACGAATTTTTACCCAAAAATACAATAGAATACAACACAATACAATTCAATACAACAATAGAACGCAACACAATACAATACAATAGAATACAATTTGGTAGCAATTCGTGTCGTCCTACATGAAGGGATGGCCAGAATTTACATCTCAAGAGTTTTTCTCAAAACAATAGGCTCTTCAGTTATCGCTAATCCCTAAGAACAATAGCAGAGTTGATCTAATGAGTCACAGTGGATTTTGTATACAATTATCTTATGAGTTATTAACTGTAAAGGAAAATAATAAAGACAGTTTAGAGCCTATCACGAGAAGTTTGTTCTTACTATTTACGCTACAAAGGGTTTAGATATTGCGAGGTATTTATTATTTATTTTTTATTCAATTTCGAATAGGTGTAGAATCGATCGATCTTGTTGCTACTCAATTTCTTGAATGGATTCAGGGCCGATCGCTCCTGGTTTTAGAGACGACCCCAAACAATAGGCTTTGCCCAAACATACCCGAATAGATCGATGACCTCATTCACAGAAATAATAGATAATCTTCTGAGTTAATGAGATTCCACTTTATTCATGAGAGCGCCGCACTTTACCGCCGCACTTTACCGCACTTTATTCATGAGCGCGCCTCACTTTATTCATGAGAGCGCCTTAAAAATAGCATAGCGCCTTAAAAAAGGGCCGTACGCCCTAATTAATTTATACATGACCTAAGACAATAAGACTGTGACATCATCTGAATTAATGAGAGCGCCTTAAAAATTAGCATAGCGCCTTAAAAAATTAGCATAGCGCCTTAAAAAAAGGGCTAATTCGGTGCCTCTCCCACTACTCATATATACTGTTTGTTGGTATTTTTGCATATTTGATTTGATTTTAAGCATCCCACATGGCCGAGAGGTTCGTTAGTTCATATCAAATCTGTGGAAATAGCTGTTTCGTTTCCGGCCCGGAAGGCGAAGTCTATTACCGTGATACAGCCCTTTAATCGGAAGGGTTGACGTAAAATCCTGCTTATAAGCCCTGTGCTTATACATTTATTACTTAGTAAGGGTTTTGGGGGGCTTATAACCGGGATGATAAATGCAATAGAAAAAGAATGTTTGACTATAAACCTTTCACGATCCAATATTTGTTTTAATCTTTACGATAAGTCTGCTTCATTTGGAGCTAATGCAGTCTCCTTCGCAGCTGTTATGGTCTCTGTCACGCAACAGAGACCATAACGGCTGCGAAGGACTGACTAGAGCTGATGCAACATAGTGGTGGCTTATAACCGGATTTACCGGTAAATTCCATCCAAAACACAGGGTTCCCAGAATTCTTAAAAATGTAACCAATCAGGCAGCTTGTTATATAACAGATGCCAGTAGGAGATTGAAGAAATGAAACCAATCAGCGTTGATGTTACAAATATTTTTCGAAGAAGCCGCAGGAAATCCAAAATATCCATCACATGATCGAAACATGGTTCAGTCATAAATATTGAAGTTTCTGCAGATTTTACGGGAAAATGGTAGGTAGTAACCTTTTGTTTTCCAGTATTGTCACTGAGCTATTTCTCTATGAATGACAGGCTACGTTGTAAGCTTTCCATGCGTTTTTGTTGCAGAGTTCGGACGGCGAGAAGAGGGAATTCTTATTCAAAGTTTTGGTCATTGGCGACTTGGGTGTTGGAAAGACAAGCATCATTAAACGATATGTTCATCAATTTTTCTCCGTACATTATCGAGCAACTGTATCCTTGATTTGTTACCGTGTGGTTTGAATTTGAACTCTTGTTACCAAGTTACCCAGTTGTACTTATATCTAGACTATAGAACAGCTCAACTAGAACAGTATGTTTGTTTATAAAGTTCTTGACTTTGTGGAGTAATATTTGCTAGTCTTAGATCTTCTAAGATAAATGGTAGCTGTCGTCAGTAATTTCCTAGTTTATCTTTCTGACGTCGTTTTAGTACTGTGAATGAGAGCTAAACATTTGGCATCCATAAAACAGGCCAAGTTTATAACTGAAGTGTCAGAGCACTTGACAATTTATTAAATCCACCCCACCTCGAAAAATAGTTCTGATCTCATATTTGCACTTTGAAGTTGTTGATATTGTATTGTGTCAGAGAAGCCCGGAAACACTTGCCATGAGGTTTAATTTATATTAACCATATATTAGGAACTTTTTTTGTTAGTGTTCCAACTGCTTTTGTCAGATATTTCAGATTGGTTCATTTATTACTGCCATACCATTTTTTTGTCTACATTGAGCTGTTTTGTTCAATGATAGCAATTGAATATTTGGAAAAAATACGAGTGTGCACTGGAGGTTAGTGAAAAATACTTCATCGTCAGTGAAATATCAGGGAATATTTTTTTTCTGCAAATGTGTGGGAACCCTGGACTAAATGTGTGTGAAGTGTACCATATATGTTGACTAAACATTTTCAAAATAAAGATTAACAAATACATGTACAAATGTATATTGTAGGATGAACTGTTGCATTAAGCTAAAGTCGCAACTCAATTTTCATGAAAAATGTTGTTGCTGGGACAAAGTTTTTTCTCCGGGACCTGTCCCTGGTTTGAATTGAGGGGACAAGTCCAGTTGACAAAATTTGATTGTCCTCTCATGTGAACAGTTAATGCAACAATCATGCCCCTTGGACAAAATTAATATAAACCAATTGCAAAGCATCATTTTACTTTCCCACAAGCCCTTATGAACTCTGTTTTAAGATGGCATCTGAAATAATCACAATGTTCCTGCAACAAGTCCCCTTGTATGAACACAACAAGGGATTTGTTCCCATAACACGTCCCTTCATGTATACACAACAAGGGATTTGTCCTCTTGACATGCCCCAGCTAGGACTTGGCACTTCATGTGTACCAACCTTGAAGAAAAGCTTTGCAAAAAGGACTGTGAGAAGGGATACATGTATTAATTGGTGAAGTAAATGCAATATATGAACAATTCAGTTGGTTTCATCTACATGTAATTTTTATTGTTACATGTATGTCAGTCTAAACAAAATAATGTTCATTTTGATCAAATATCAGACCTTAATTTTGTGTAGATTGGTGTTGACTTTGCTCTTAAAGTGATCAACTGGGACCCAGACACACTAATTCGCCTCCAGCTTTGGGATATAGCGGGTATGCATAGGTGTATACTTGCTTCTTTGTTCCCCTCAGACTACCCAGGCTGTGGAATTACCATAATCCCACACACTAATTAAAGTCTTCCAAGAAATAATAATTATTCACAAAGTTCAAAGTTCTGGCTGATTTGTAGTCTGCCAACAGGATCATGGGGGTAGGGGAGGAGTGGAAGAATTATAGAGCCTGCACAGATGCTACACAAATTTTAATTATGGCCATGATTTGTATCACTCTAAACCTATAACAATGAACTGATTAATGAAGTTACCATTTAACAACAGTTCTTAGGGTAATTGTTCTCCACTTTCTGCTTTCCTACCTATAGCTGCAGCTTAATTACATGTAGTTCCAACAGGTGCATTTTGGCTGTTTAGTTATTCAATGGTCAACATAATGAGAAGATCTATAATAAATGTATTATCCTTGCAGGGCAAGAAAGATTTGGAAATATGACAAGGGTATGATATTGTCATTTTATATATTTAATTTTAATAAGGGAAATTTAAGGTGTTTCCATAAACTTCATTTTTGTTAGTACCTTGTTCACTCTTAATATTTACCATTAAGCACCCTTCTTCCAATAAGCACCCCCTTTCAATGTTTTTGTATATTAATTAGTACCCCTATTCCAATATTAGGGACTGTCCTCCACTGTCGTATAATCCCAATAAGCAAGGAATGCCCCTGAAAATGTGTCTTGTAATATAAACAACAGCTGCAGTTTGTTGTTTTATTTCCAACACCAAACAGAAACTGGAATTATTGTTACATAATTTATGTTTTTGGGATCTCGAGCAATATTGAGGTTAAGGGGCTTCTCTGCAGTGCTTTCCTTATACATTGTATACAGCTATTTAAAAAAACGATTGTCCCGGACAAGCGGCAAACAACATTCCCAGACCAAAATAGATTGTAGTTGTAACTGAAAACCTTGTGAATTTGTTTGTTTTTGGGTCAAATACATTAAGATTAATATAAATGTTGTCCTGCAAATCAATTTTTGACACTGTAGTTTATTCATTTCACACAGCTGGACAGTTATAACAACAATTCATTTTAGTCTGGAAATGTCGCTTGTCATTTGTCTAGAACAACCTTTTTTGAAATAGTATGTACATGTATATGCAGTCTCATATTATTTGACTTCTTATTAGAAAAATAAGTGTAAAGCCCCCTGTCCCCAATACCGGTAAGCACCCCTTTCCAAGTCCAAAATAATTATTAGTAGTCTGGGCCCTAATTTGTTTTTTTATCGTATTGTGTAATTTTGAATTTTACCCTTTTTTATTGTAGGTTTATTACAAAGAAGCTGTTGGAGCATTTATAGTGTTTGACGTCACCAGAGCATCAACCTTTGAAGCAGTACATAAATGGAAGAATGATCTTGATAGCAAAGTTACCTTGCCAACAGGGGAGCCAATACCAACTGTGCTATTAGCAAATAAGGTATTTACTGGGGCATCAGTGCTACAGAGCTATAAACAGAAGTTTGTTCCTTGAAGACAACAAACTTTGGTACTCAGTTTGTGGAATAATTGTTGAATGTCAAGTTTTTGACATGAAATAGGATTTACAACCACTTTTAATGTATTTGAATATTTTTGTGCACATGCCACATTGTGAGATTATCCAATCACATACAAAAGCAGCTCATCAAATAAACAAACAAAACCACAAATGACGAGCCGCTTGTATGTGACAGGATAATCTTGCACATGGCACGTTCACAAAAGTATGCAAATACATTAAAAGTGGTCATACATTTAGGTGTCGTACTGTAATCTACATGTATCATTTAAAAAATATTGCCATCTAAGATTTACACAATTGTATTGTACCTTAATTGGTGCCTCAAATATGGCACACTAACATTAAATTTTTATTTTAATTGTGAATGAAGGGCTGTGTGCAACAAGGGAGTAAGAAGGGATTTAGACTGATCAGGAGTCACTTATGCCCTTCTTGCACACAGCCCTTAACTTATTCTGAAAAGACCTGGGAATGAGCTTTTTGTTGGGGGGGGGGGGGGGGTTGGGGTTGGTTGTGTGGTTAGTGAAATCATAAAACCCTTCAAATGGCCTTTAGACTCCCAAAAGCAATAGAGATAATAAAGGAAAATACATTTCGATAAAAAAGGTGAGTCTTTATTTCATATTTCTCGATTTTAAAATTTACAAACAAATTTACATGTAAGTCATGTTTACATACCGGGGTACATATAGGGAGCTTGGGGTACCTGTGGTGTATTTGCATGTAGCTGGCCCCTTATCCTAAAAAGTAGCTCCCTAAAAGTTCATATAGGGGTCACCCCAACTCCTCTGGACTTCTTATAGTTCATCAAAATAATGTCTTTCAAACAATGTACATGTATAAGGTATTGTTTGGCTAGAAGAGTTAATAACAAACAGATGCCAAGGTTTCAGTTATAGTTTCAATTTGCCAACTACTTTAGTAACTATGAACAAAGCTTTAAATTATACAATTACCTAGAATAATATAAATATTATGCTGTATTATAAAAAACTCATTAAGAATTCATGAAGGAAGTACAATGGAAATCAATGTTCATTTTTTCAAGCTAGCAATTTAGTAAGAAACAAAACTAACAAAAATTTAAATATCTCAATTACAATGTAGGTTTTTTGACTTTGCTAAAATTCAATCAGGTAGCTGTTTCTGAGCAGCAAAACATTGCTACTCTAAATAAATTTCACTAGCAAAATCGATTTATCAACTAGCATTCTGCTAGCTTGCTACTGCTAATAATACTAAGCTAGCAAGCTTGTTTGCCTGTTTGTCGTCCCATTTCAGACCACCTGACATTTCCCTCAAGTAATGCTTTTTTGTTTTTCTGTATCCCAAGAGGAAATGTACCAATTTCTATAATTGGAAAACAAAGCACTGAATCCTCTAGAGAACTAATATGTATCACGTGGTCTGAAATGGAGCAACTAATAGGCAAGCTGACTTATAGGTCTATTTCAACTCCAGTTTATTGTTAAATTGTTTTGCTGCAGTGTGATCAAGCAAAGGAGGGACTGGTAAACAATTCAAGTCAGATGGATGAGTACTGTGATGACAAAGGCTTCATCGGATGGTTTGAAACATCAGCAAAAGAAGACATTAATGTAGGAGAAGCAGCCAAGTTTCTTGTTTCAAAGGTAACTTCAGCACTTTGTGCTGCATTGAAACTTAAATATCCTGTTTAAAGAAAGGTTATTGATGTATTGGTTGAACTAATGTTTAATTAACTATAACTATCAACTGATAATTAGACTATAACTCTGATCTCTGTAAACTAGTGTTGGTATGTGTTGGTGGGGAAGTTAAACAGGTTTTGTCAACTTACTTAAAATGTGTAAAGGACACGTACAGCCAGCCTCCAAATGATATACTTTCTCATAACCAGATTGAGATTCAAGTGGATAAAAAAATACTGCTTTTAAGAGAAATTTAGAACTTGAAATCAGTTCAGTGTAACCGACTAAAGTTTCTAGAATAAACTTTTGTAATCCACTTTAATCTTTCCTATATATCCTCAGCTATCAAAAAAGTTTAAAAAGCATATCTGACATTCGCTGTATTTCTTTCACAGCATTTCTTTCATGGTACATGTATTTCTTTTTTATCTCTTTTTTGACACTAGCAAAGTGTTTGTTGGATACAGGACTGATGATTAAACATTAGTGCCTGTATCAGTGATACAGGAGCTACAATGTAGTATCACTGATATGAATATTGATGTTTCACTAATCAGTATCTGTATATCTCTGGTATATTTGATACAACACTGAAGTTTGATTTATAATCAGTGTTGTATCAACTATACATGCAGCCACTGATGTTTTATTAATCAGTTCTGTATCAAACTAATACAAAATTCTGTATGTGGGTTTAGTTAGTGGTACGTTTAGTCATGTGACTTGAATGTTGTCTGCAGGATTGGTTTAGTAACACCCTTATGAATTATTAAATAATTTTACAATGCTATTTACTGCAGCTGCAGTTTTTATTGTCCAAGGTTTTTTGCTCTCTGTTCAACAATGTATTTTTGATCTTAATTCTTCCAGATTTTAGAAAATGAAAGAGCAAACAATCTTGATGGGATTACTAAGGATCCAGAGACAATCACCCTCTCTTCAAGTCATTCTCAGTCTCTTTCAACACCCTCCAATAAACAATTACCAAAAGCTGGTCAAGTGCTACCTGAGAAGAGCGGATGCTGCTGAGAGTTTGAGGATAAAATTTTAGTTTTTAAAATTGAATGTGAACTAAATCAACATAATTATTTCAAAAAGGTGTTATGGCAAATCATAGATGTAGCACACAGGACACGAGTGCTCAGGGGTCGTGCTAATACAATTAAAACCTGAGTGTGTATTTTATGCAGAAAAAAAAACATATGATAAGAGTACATTTCTTGTATGCAGCTGAGTGGGTTTCGAGATAGAAATTGTGTATGCTGCTATCCTCCTAGAACATAACAAAATTAAACAGGTTAAAATTGCTTAGAGATACAACAGCAGGGCTTTGACGCTTTACATGTCTGCTGTACACCGACAGGCTAAAATGCACTGCAGATGATTCTCATTGTTAATTATTATGTGACAGCAGATCAACTGCATAAACAGAACACTGGCTATAAACTTTCAGACTGACCCCAGACTGAAGTTTTATTATAGCACCGCCCTCCCCAACCTGCTTTTTTTCTAGGCGCATAAAATTTTGTATGCATTTTGAGGGTTATTTGTGTAGTGCAACCTCTGCATAATTAATACTGTAGCGAATCGGACAAACATTCAAAGCCCAAGATGGATTGTGATTGTAACCACAGCTATACAGAATAGATGATGTAGATTGTGATTTGACACTAACCATTGTACATGTACAATGTAGATGCTTGTCTTATAGGTTTTGATCCCAAAACAAACAAATTTGCTAGACTTTTCAGCTACACCCACAATCCATTTCAGTCTTGGAGCATCCTATACCCTAGATGTCTTATCGACTATGTTCTATCTAATTGATAGAGCAGATTTTGTACGAGTGGGACAAAAATGTGGCATGTCCGTACTACAACCATGCTGTACAATAACTCCTAAGTTTGATTGGATCAGAAAGACAAAAATAATAAGTAATTTCAATGTCATGGTGTGCTGTCAGTAACTGTGCCATTATTTAATTTACATGCCTACTCATGTAAAATCTGCCATTTTAACTAGGTGTAAATTATTATTAAATTGGTTCACATGCCCATTATGAATAATGCTTTGCATAGATTTCAAATCATCGTACTAGATTTTAACTAGGTGTAAATTATTATTAAATTGGTTCTCATGCCCATTATGAATAATGCTTTGCATAGATTTCAAATCATCGTACTAGATTCTTGAAATATTGTCCTTTTTGAAGTTTTCTGGTGTCGTGAATCAAAATATTCAGGTGGATCCGGCTGCTATTGGAATTTACATGTACCTCCACCATAGCAATGTCATAATCAAGAGGCCATAAGTAAGACGGGGAATCTTGTAGCGTGCAATGATAATGTATAATTTTTTTTTTGTAGTAACCAGAAGCAGCTGCAGCAAAGTGTGCGATCGTGCGACAAGTCTCGTGGTGCAAAAATATTTTGCCCTCATGAGATTGTCATGCGCTTGCACACTTCTCAACTCCTTCCGGTTACTAAAAATGATTTTATTAGATGTTATCATTGCACAAGCATGTGTAATGGGCTTTTATCACATGCATATGGCAGCCATACAGTCCCAGGAGAATGAAAACCTTTGTTTTTGTTCTGTAAACTCGTTCTGAAACTCACCAGTGCGAGGCTACCAGGGCCAAAACCATTGTTTTATCCAAGATGGCCGACTTGTGATAATAGCAGGGTCTGAAATTAACTTTTTCACGTAGGCGCCAACTGGCGACTAGCCAAAAAAAATTAGTTGCCAAATGACCAATTGTGGTCACCACATTTTGAGTTTCATGCGACAAAGAACATTTGCTGGCATGTTTCGTTGGCTAAATTTACTTAGAACATTGTGAAGCCTTTAGGTAAGTCGCCAGCTGGCTACTAACTCTGAAATTTTGGTCGCCAACACTAAAAATTTAGTCGCATTGGCACCAAATAAGGCACAATTTCGGACCCTGACTAGATCCTTGAAGATTCTGTGGTTTAATGTATTATGAATATGATACACATGAATGTATTCTTTGTATCTGAAAATGACATACGTTTGGGTGTTCATATTTTATTTTTTTAACAGCCTGAAAGAGCTAGATCTACATTTTTGGTATTTTTTTACGTCTTGGAGAAGTTTCAAGTCATATCAAAATTATTTTAGAATAAAACCACTATTAAAATAATGGTTACTTAGTTTTGTTAAAATATTTTATCTTAAAGTTATACTATAATGATATAATTATAGTTTTGAATCCCAAGCAAGCAAAATGAGAATGAACTTATTATAGACTTAGAAATGACTTAGGTCACAACTTGATTAAAATCTTAGGGCATTGAACTCAAAAATTCACTACTGTATATGAATTATTGACAGTTTCAATAAATCCTAGTTTCAGTTGTATCGATTGTTTTTACACCATTCTTCAGGGAAGGGGGGTTAGCGTGAAATGAGATGCAATCATGTAGGAACATTTACACTGGAACTGTTCCCATAGGTAACAGCACGTTTATGGAATTATTAATACATGGGTATAAGCATTCTTCAAGCAACGAAAGGCCAAATTGCACAACAACAAAATAGACAAGTTCACGGTTAATTCCGACATTTTGAAAGGGGTGCACACATGGTGCGAAAAACAGTGTTTGTATGGGAATCTGATGCCAAATAAAATCAGTAAAATCGAATTTCTGAAATATTCTTTAGATACAAACTTAAGATACCAGGTAAAAGATTAAATTGCCCCACAGACTTTTGACTCATTGTTACAAACAAATGTATGGAAAACTGAAAACACAATTGCATGCTTCCCACCACAGCTCATCCCTCAAATTTTGATCAGTTAATCTTGATTTTACGGATTTTATTTGGCATCGGATTCCCATACAAATACTGTGTTTTGCACCATGTTTGCACCCCTTTCAAAATGTTGGAATTAACTGCAAACTGGTCTATTGGCTTCATTCTGGAGGGTCCAGAAGTGCTTTGCCTATGCTTTCAGTGTTCCTGGAGAATGGAATTTTTCAATCAAAGGATTTGGGGGAATAGCATTACATGTACATTTTAGGGGGAAAGACAGTACAATATACATTTGCCACTTAAGGGGAACACTGCCCTAGACCTTAGGAGCATAGACAAATCACTGTTAGACCCTTTTATCATGAACTGGTTTATGTAGGCTTATTTTCATGACAGTTAGCCTGCAAATACAGCTGTCTTGTATTGGATGCCACAATCAAAACGCATCTACCGAGAAAGAGGTAATCCCTTTATGTAGGACGACACAAATTTTTACCAAAAATACAATAGAACGCAATACAATAGAATACAATTTGGTAGCAGTTCGTGTCATCCTACATGAAGGGATGGCCGAGAAAGACATCTGATTTGAGGCCAAAACTTCCATAGTGATTACATTAATTATGTAGCCAGGACCTAGTTGCGTCATTTGATTGGCTTGTATATGATAATTAGGCATACTAGCCATTCAAAAATGACAACCAGATCCTGGCTGCATGTCATCAGTATGAAATTTTTGGCCTCGAATTGCAGACGTCTCTCTCCGAGGATGCATTTTGATTGTGGCTCCTGATGCGAGATGGTTGTACATGTATTCACAGGTTATATGACAGTAATCCTACACTGTACTTTCTTATGGTTGCAGTAGACAGAGCAGCCACTCTAGTTTTATCCTACAGAAACCTTATTCTTTGCTTTCATGTGACCACCAACCAACACAGCTTTGTCAATTGATTGAAAGCCAACAATGTTACACATGTATTGAAAATGTCACTTTTATTTCTGCTTCACCAAAATAAGTCTGACTGGCAGCAGTTTTGAATTCAAAGTAACATAAATGTGATCATACTCAATAAAGAAGAATAAGAATAATTTATAAAGTTCTATATTCAGGAAAGATTTCATTTCACAATGAGTAAACAATAGACATCACACAACACTGCCAGTAACACACTATTGCTTGTCCCATAGTTCTCTCTCCTTGCGCTCAGCCTTAACTTGCTCTATTATGGGATCCAGCAATGGAACATCCTGTAAACATGAAAAAAATGCAAAAAACAGTTTAAGTCATGAATGACTACAAGTATGATACATGTACAATAAGTGTGATCCCTTGTCTGCCTCTTATTGTGTACATCTGATTTTGTTATGGCACCACTGTTCTGTGGTCCTGTTCGTTATGCTGCCAATGCTCGATGGAACTACTTGCTATGCTGCCATTGTTCTGTGGGCCTGCTTGTTATGCCACCAATGTTTTGTGGAACTACTAGCTATTCAAAATGCTTGAATCTATATTTTCTATGAAGGAGAAAATGGAATACTAGGCATGCGAAGGATCACAGTTGACTGGCTCTTAAATGATTTTAATACATAAGGCAGTAATGTTTGAAAATTGTTCCAACATTTCCAGAGCAATGTTACAAGCAGTGTAAATCTTTTTTTTTAATCAATAATAGTATTTTATTGTCCAGGCATAAATGTGATTAATATAAAAAGTGGCCTACTTCACTGGGTTTTGTCCACAATTCCTCTGGCAGTAATGTTTGTTTCATTGAAGTATCAATGGCTCTTTTGACACGAAAGTTCCTCAGATTTAGCTCCTCTTCAGGAATTCTTCTCAGTGCTTCCTCAACATCAGGGTTATCCTCTAGGAGAAGGTCCTCCTTTCGCAAACCTTAAAATCGTAACCAAAAACCAACAAGTTAGGACTGGGCATGTACCATACCTAACCCATGTACATTGTATATGTGGATGACACTGATTTTCAGTATGTAGGAATTAAAGCTGAATCTGTAAACTGCATATTATTTGCATTGGGCTTCACTTCAAGGTTTTTATTTTCCAAAATACTTAAACAATCGTTAACTTTTGCTAGGATGTGACAACATATTATTTTGCTAATGTGGAGGAGCACAAGCATAAAACCACAAGGGTTACCAATTATTTATTTTGAGGCTTCCATCAGTCGTACAGCATACAAACAAAACAAAACTACACAATAATTGGACAAGTATGAGATTGAGGAGGGGTTAGCAAACAGACACAAAGTCAACTACACGTACAATGTACGCAGAAGGCTAATCCAAAATAGTACACAAAGAAACGAATAATAAGCATTTACATGTTACTACAAGTACCAGTGCTTCTCTCCTTTAGTTTAATCAACAACAGGGTTCGAAATTCGTACAAGCAAACTGGCAAAATGTGAGTCAATTTACCGATTTGCTGGTAGAAAATAAATGAACTGGCATTTGTATGCTTGTATTAGGCACCAGGCACATTAAAACATGTTTTAGTTTTTAGCTTGTTGATGAGTGGTTTTGCTTGTAGGTTTCAAACCCGCAAGCAACTTGCTTGTTCCTTTGAAAATGAATTTTGAACCCTGAACAACAACTTGTTATTCATATCGGTACTCTCCTTATAATCACAGGAACCCATGGGCTCCTGATAATAATAATACATGTACATATGAATGAGTAAAAAAGAAATGGTAAGAGTACTGGGACACCTGAAATAGCATGAAACTAATCAAGTCAGGCAACCCAGAATATATAAATTAAAACCAGTTTTATTGGGTCAATTAGCACACTAAACATAAAAATTATGGATACTACAATGTATAAGCACACAAGTTCATTTTATGAGAAATAGAAATAATGATATGATATGGGGAGGGGAGGGGAGTATGAATCTTCTGAGAGGCTGGATGACATGTAGTGTGAATTATACTAATCTACATGTACATGTAAGTGCAGGGATGCAGATTGTTGTTAGACAGTAGACTGATTAATCATTTTCTGAGATTTTCACCATGGCAGGATGTTGGTCCTATTGCTTTCTGCTTCTTTCTGTTCAATGTTTTTGCAAAAAGTGCTTTAATTAGGCCCTTTGCAGGGCATGCTCATGTGACCTTTTCAGCTTGTCAATTTAAAAAAAGGGCTAGAACAACATGGATGCAAGAAATGGACGCTTGCTAGCTAGGCAGCCATATTTTGAGTTTTCAGAAATTTGCCATGCCTTCAGTTTTAAAGATACGTATGAACCTCCTAAAATTTGTGCTGTTTACTAATTTTGGCTCGCTCTTTCCATTTCTGGAATCCGTGCTGTTCTAGCACCAAATTGTTTTTGAATGACAAGCTACAAAGGTCACATGACCATGTCATGTATAGGACTTATTACTGCCCTAATACTCCCGATCTGAAAAACTGATGGAAATCGATCAATCGATACTGGTTAGTTAATTGGTATTGATTGGTATTGGGGAGCTGGGGTGGCACAGTGGTTAAGCACTTTGCCTCTCACCTCTGTGGCCCAGGTTAGATTCCCAGACGCGGCGCCATACGTGAGTTGAGTTTGTTGGTATCTTGTCCTTGCTCCGTGGGTTTTTCTCCGGGTTCTCCGGTTTTCCTCCCTCCGCAAAAACCAACACCCTAAATTCCAATTCGATCTGTGGATTAGCCGGGACCTGGCTTTGATCAGCCCCCATAGTTGTTTCAGGTCTCGTTAAAAATTCAAAGTTTTTATTGGCCAATAGATAGCCAATCAATCACCTTAAAGTTTTCGGGCCTCGTCAATTGATATTGATTAGCGATATTTTTATCTACTTGACTGGATTACTTCAATCATTTTGGTGTGTGTGGTACGTGTTACTTGGGTTGTAAATTGTGCTCTGTCTCTTACTGCCTCTTACCTGAATTCCAAAACACCTGACAATGTTGAAACAAGAATGCAAAGTCACTGGCTATCGACCGTGTTGTGAAAGGTTATGACGAATGTCACTGATTTCATGTTAAGAAGAGAGGTCAATGCGGGAATGCATTCAAGCGGTGGTGAATGATCGTGGGCAGTTAATCGGTTGTTATTGATAATCAATAACAATTGATAATCGCAAAAACCTTCCTACGATGACTGGTTCCCGGGGTAGCCAAACGATGAAATAGATTAAAATCGATATTAATCGATGCCAATCGATACCAATCAATCGATTGATATTGGAAATCGATGGACCAAATCTTTGTGACCTTATCGATTGATATTGATTGCCCTTAATTGCAATCGATTGACATCAATTTTTGAAAGGATTAATATAAACAAGGCAGGTTGGTAAAGTAACTGACAAATTTACTTAAAAACTCAATATTTTGCCAGTAACATGATATTCCATTGCATTTACTTTTAGAAGATTCGCGAAAATTAAGCACACCCCAAAATCGCGAAATTAACGTGTCGGGCTCAATCAATATCAATCTCAAATATCAATTGATATTTTTTCTGTGATTATCGATTGGTCATTGATTGACTGATATCGATTGGTCATTGATTGACTGATATCAATTAACTAATTTTATTGATTGATATCGATTTATCGATTGGATTTCCGATCATCGATTTCATTGATTGGCTACCCCGGGCTGGTTATATATTGATTGCCACAGATCATCGATTGTTCAGGATGGGTATTACCGGTACTCTCCTTGCTGCCCTACTAAATTAATGTCCTGTTGATCTATCTCTACTAGACTCTAGCTCAGACAATACATGTACAATGTACGTATTATTGACAGATAAATATATAAAATTTTAAATACAGATAACCTTGATATTCAATAGAAAAATAGCATAATGCAAATGTATCCAAATTCCAATCCAAAATTTATACAATTCGGTTATTGAGTAATGCATGTACATGTATCAATGTTAAGCCGCAGGGGGGGGTCTCGGGCAGATGTGTGGCATTTGATCAATCTTGGCGTACCCACCCTGGGGAATTTGATTACAAGCTTTGCCCCAGGGTGTGGACATTTGAATTCGACCGCTTGAGGACTGTGTCCTAGTCTCTTGTTTCCCGAGTCGCCATCTTGGATGTTGGAAGGTATGAATTTCAAAAATGCGTTTTCATCTGTTATCATTAAGTTAAAAAGAACGCTTCACATTTATTTGGGGTCACCTCCAGTTCCCCCATTGTTTCAGCTGTATGTATATATATAGTTTAAGGAGGAATTTCGTTGCCCCAGGTGTATGGCATACCATCCCCGCCAAAATTCATGGTTTGAATTCGAAGTTCTTCACATGAATTTTACACTCAAGTAGAATATTTCATATTGTTATTTTGTATTTTATAAGCTTTATCAAGGTTTCAACACACATGTTTTATATTTGTTGTTCAAGTTTTACATTCGAGATTGTCACTGTTCATTCTAAACTCACGTCATGCATTCGTCGTTCGAGTTTCACATTACAAAGTCAACGACTTTTATTATCAACTCGACGTTTTGAATTGAACTTCACGCTTGAGTGACAGTAACTTCCCGGTTGACCTTGGGAACCGCTGACATAAACAACGCAGGCGCAACAGTCAGTCGATCACAAAATGGCGGCAGAGTTTGTACTCTCCGTAGTTCAAGAAACAATTCAACGACTCGATAACTGCCAACAGGAGAATGATTATAGTAGCATAGTGCTTCGTTTAGAGACAATGTTTTGTCAGAACTCGATATTGAAGAACTTGTGGACAAACAAACTACGAGTGCAAAGTACACAGGTAAAGGTTGTGATCGTCAACCCTAACGAGGGAGTAGAAACGAGAAGCTCAGTCTTTCTCTGAGGAGTCGAAGTCCATCCGCTTAGTGAATGTTTGCCGAAAGAAATGGACGACCGTTGCATAAATGTATTGAGGCGGATTTCTGATTATTATTATTTCATCTACTGTACATCGCTACTAAGTTCAACGGCCGTGAAGTCAATAGCCGGATTGCATCTCTGCAATTTGGTCGACAATAATACTTTTCAGTGGAGAATTAAATCACGGTTTGTTGTCGAGTTCTCTTTACCGTAAATATCATACTCTTTCCAAAGCCTGTCGAAAGCACAGCCAGAACATCTTTACGTTTTCAAAGTACCTTTACCCAGCCGCGGAGAAAGAAGCGAGCAGCTGTGTTCTCTCTAGAAAACCTTTGGAACCAAGGTAAAGGCGAAGAAGGGTAAAGGCGAAGGCGAACTTTGAAAACGGAGCAGGAGGAAGCTATAGCAGAGTCTACTTCTAAGTAAAGATCTTCTGGCGCTATGGAAAGAGCATGATATTTACGGTTTACGAACTTGCAAAAGAGAACTCGACAACAAACCTCTCGCAGTTCGCCGCTTTCTCCGCTGAAAGCAGGCTATCTGCAACACGGCAAAGGGCAGCTTTCGTATTCGTATTCTGAACGGGTTCCATAGTCAGTAGAACACAGAGATCAAGCACGTGTGTTGTTCCTGTCACATCTGCGCCTGCGTAGCGCCTGCGTTTATTACCAGACCTAACAACTCCAAGGTGACTACCGAGGAGTTCTGGGTACGAGGTTCCCAAGGTCAACCGTGAAGTTACTGAAGCGTGAAGTTCAATTCAAAACGTCGAGTTGAAAATAAAAGTCATCGACTTTGTAATGTGAAACTCGAACGACGAATGCATGACGTGGAGTTTAGAATGAACAGTGACAATCTCGAATGTAAAACTTGAACGACAAATATAAAACATGTATGTTGAAACCTTAATAAAGCTTATAAAATACAAAATAACAATATGAAATATTCTACTTGAGTGTAAAATTCATGAATTTTGGCGGGGATGGTAACGCCATACAGGTGGGGCAATTTGATTACAATTGACCATTTTTTTCTTTCCCCAGGGTGGGGAATTTGACCAAAAATTCTCGAAAAAAGTCAAATGCCGCACATCTGCCCAAACCCCCCCCCCCCCCCCCCACCCCCCTCCGGCTTAACATTGATACATGCATAATAACTTGCATAAATAGTCTGGACATAACTTTGTCTTTGATACGTGGAATCTTAGATTTTCAAGCACAAACGCCCAAAAAAATAACGAAAATAAGAGAAGAGAATAACTTACCTAGCTGTCTATATCCACAAGCGTAAACATACCACTCTCTAAACGCTGAGAATACCTTCTGTCCCAACGACAATCGACTCGCGGCTCGACTCCCAACATACGCCATTTTGGAAGAAGGAAGAAACAGCCCATAATATTATTTATTTCGGGTTCATTAGCAATCGATAAGTTGTCGGTTGAATAAACATTATTGGATGAGCCTAGCCCCGGCCTAGCCTAGCCATGAATCGATCATTGTGCCAATGTTTTGATTAGTTTGTTTATCAACGGCCACCTAGCTAGAAGGCTAGCTTTTAGTCTAACTCAAAGGAATTATTCGATATTCACATAATTAATGCCAATCTTTCTGATTTTCGCGCAACCTTGAAAACCGGTTGAGCGCGCAATGATTCATGGGCTCGGAACCTTCGTGAAGAAGCACAGGCAGCCCAAGCTTTAGTACTTGTTACAAACCGACTACTTCAAGAAGAGAAGACGGGGGTCCCCCATAGGCCTGATACTCAGGTTAAGGTGGCTCGCCTGGATTTTCCAGGGACGCACCATTTCCAATTTGAACGGCTGCTGCTCCACTGTCAGAGCACGGTCGAGCTAGCCACTTCACCCATTTACTAGAAATAGAATAAACTTTCCAAAAATGTAGGTTTGTTTGACATCGGTGTTACCATAGCAACACAGCGTTGACGTCATGTGTTTTACATATCAACAATTTTCTTGAAATCTAGACCTAAACTTTTAAAAGGACCTAGTGTCCCTTGTAGTCTAAATGTAGGCCTTCAAGACTGCAAAGTTTAAAAAAATTGTATGAGAGCGTTTTCGAAAAAAAATGGGTTGAATATTTTCATTCAAAAAATAAACAATTCGCTTTACTTCCTGTTTAGTCGTCGAGAACTGTGTGTTCCGGACCGATTCAAACGCTGTATTTAGCACATTTCATACCTGTGACATAGGACTACTTGCCATGAAAATTTCATTCCATTTGCTTTATTCGATTCCGGTTTATGGAATAATAAGTAATGTAATAAATATGCTCATTTTACTCAGAATAGTAATGTATTTGCTAAGGAAGCTGTAATTCGAAAACTAGTCGATACAATTTTTTTAAATCTTTTCACCTAAAATTCAACATGTACTACCCTTGCCCTGTAAATTTCAAGAGCATTGAATCATTTTAAGGGCGCGAAATAAAAACAAAAACACAGGGAACTTTTACATTCATCCACGCAAGCTTCATTGCTGTATCATTTTGTTTATAGCTTGTGTCTTTCCGAAATTTCTCTTTTTTCTAGATTCTACATACTTGTGTGCTTTTGAACTAACAAGTTTACCATGCATGCACGCTTGCTACACTTCGCTAATGCCGGAACGCTCGTGCAAATTCTGTTTTTAGTACAATAGTCACGCTGCCAGTTGTAACGCTGTTATAATATAACTTATAGTATTTATTTACAAAAGGTTTTATAATATCACTAATACAAAATCTCGTTTTTAATTTAGATTTAGAAAATGTGGTCTATAAGTCACGGGCACTTTTTCCCGATCTGGTTACTAAAAACACACTTATTCAACATTATCATCCCGCCCTGCCAAGCTTCATGGTTTAACTAATTTGCATGTCATTGTCCTAAGAACAGAATTTGCACGAGCGTTCCGGCAGTAGCGAAGTGTAGCTTGCTCAAGCGTGCATGGTAAACTTGTTAGTTCAAAAGCACACAAGTATGTAGAATCTAGACAAAAGAGAAATTTCGGAAAGACACAAGCTATAAACAAAATGATACAGCAATGAAGCTTGCGTGGATGAATCTAAAAGTTCCCTATGTTTTTGTTTTTATTTCGCGCCCTTAAAATGATTCAATGCTCTTGAAATTTACAGGACAAGGGTAGTACATGTTGAATTTCAGGTGAATGGATTAAAAAAAATATTTATCGACTAGTTTTCGAATTACAGCTTCCTTAGCAAATACGTTACTATTTTGAGTAAAATGAGCATATTTATTACATTACTTATTATTCCATAAACCGAAATCGAATAAAGCAAATGGAATGAAATTTTCATGGGAAGTAGTCCTATGCCACAGGTATGAAATATGCTAAATACAGCGTTTGAATCGGTCCGGCTAACACAGTTCTCGACGACTAAACAGGAAGTAAGGCGAACTGTTAATTTTTTGAATGAAAATATTCAACCCATTTTTTTTCGAAAACGCTCTCATACAATTTTTTAAAACTTTGCAGTCTTGAAGGCCTACATTTAGACTACAAGGGACACTAGGTCGTTTTAAAAGTTTAGGTCTAGATTTCGAGAAAATTGCTGATATGTAAAACACATGACGTCAACGCTGTGTTGCTATGGTAACACCGATGTCAAACAAACCTACATTTTTGGAACGTTTATTCTATTTCTAGTAAATGGGTGAAGTGGCTAGCCCGACCGTGCTCTGACAGTGGAGTAGCAGCCGTTCAAAGTGGATATGGTGCGTCCCTGGAAAATCCAGGCGAGCCACCTTAAGGCTCAGTAAATATCCACCACTTATCACCACCATTTTGGGGAATAATTATTAAAATTGTATATCAATTTGGGAGACATTTTTGGTTGCTATTAAAGGGGTACCTCATGCCCTGTTGAAATTATTTGGATTATTTTTTTACAGACCAACTATTATAAACAGAGACTGATTATATAATTAATATAAATAATATAAATACAATAACCTATTTGTGGCGTCGAAATATACCCTGATAGTTCGTCCGCGGACATTAACTGTTCCGAGAAGAGAACAGGCTCGAGAGAAACTGTGAGATATAAATTAGATTTTCCTTGTAAAGCCTGTTTTTAGCTTCGAGGATCAGATAATGTCCAAGGACAAATATCAGGGCATATTTCGACGCCACAATGTAGGTTATTGTTGTTATCATCCTTCGAATATTTTCTTTGACGCGCGCTTATACGCTAGAGGTGGTGTTTCCCTGATATTTCCCGTTCGCGGAGAGAAAATTCGGGTCACGTGACGCATTCAACCAATCACGCGCGAGAGAAATTATTTGATAGTTAACTGAAAATCAACAGAAATAGAGGGATATTAAGCGAGATATAATTAAAGAAATGAAAGGCTTGGCATTCAAAACAAAACTGAATTGCATCAGTAAACTGAAATTGACAACATTTCTATTTTGTTTTGGCGTCATCAATATTCCCTTATTTGGTCGAATTAAGAGCCATGATCCATGTATTTCCTGGCCTTGCACTCGAATGAAAGACATATTTTTAATACGTACAAGGAAGTTTTGTCTCACCAGTAAGGTGTACTTACTAACACTGCAAGCGAGTCAAGTTAGGTATTTTACTACGATATCATGCAGGTATGAATTAGTGCTCTTAATTTATTTTCCCGAATACACGAACGATTCTTGCTCATTGACTTTTATCATGCCAAAAATTGAAACTGGTTTATTAGTTGTGCTTAGTACCTTTTACATGTTCATATCCCTGTGTATTTGTGCTAGTTTTTATTTAATTTTACAATATACTCTTTTATATGCATCGAGCGAGAAATGAGACCCCACTGCCGGCCGCCTGTATATAGCTTAAGTACAGTGGTGTAGCTAGCCTATATATATCCCCATGGAATATGCATGTATATATATCACATGGCGTATACTATGGCCTATAGACCCGGGCCTACACATTTTACAGCCTACTTGTTTTATTACAAATGAATGTTGAGCCATGTTGAGGAGCTGTCAAAATACACAAAAAAACATGACTTGAAAGTGCAGGAGAAGGCATATGCGAAACGGTCTATAAATCTAAAACATTCCCACCCCAAGAATCGGCACGTTTGGGCCTACAACCTTTAAAACCTGGCTTATATCACGCCGGAACTGGAAGCTATCACAAATTATTTTAGCGGTGAAATTAGGAACCTTCATGCACCAAAGAGAACTAAGCTGAAACTGAAACTATTTTGGACCGTCACTAGAAAGACAGTACTCACAAAGGTGAAATCTGTGAACTAAACCAGCGCTCAAGTGATGTGTCACGACAAAGAGACCGTTTCACGAAGCTTATACAAGTTATCGGAAGTGATCATCGTCGCAAAAGTTAAGCGAGTTTAACAATTCGCATTGCAAGTCCCCTTTGATATCATTTTCAAATATTCAGTTTTATTTTCAATTCTTTTATTATTGCTTTTACGGCTTTTAGTTTCGGCAGGTAGGAAGGCATCTCTTCAATAGTGCTATCGAGGCTTCCAACGTGTATCACCTTCCAGATTTCTAACTATTAAAGATTATATGTAAAAAAGTGCTAAATAAAAAACTTTAGATTGACATTCCATCTATTTTATGGAAAAGACAAATTTTGCGAAAATTTAGACCCGGAAACCTGCAGAATGTATCAGTTGTCAACCAATGTCGAACACTGCGCATGTGATCATGAGCATTTATCGGTATGGAACTTGCGCACTATAAATGTTATTTTTTATTATTACTACTGGCATATACCGTAGAATCCCATGTATAGCCCCCGGGGACTATATATGCATCATCTGATAAAGACCTCTAGGGGTTATGCACGGAGGGAGGGGGATTATGCACAGGAAAAAGGGGAAGAAAATAGCCAACACTCGCATTCTTTTTGCTATAGTACAGCATTTTAATTGCGACAACTAACATTTTAGTTTAAAATAACAAACCATAAAACAAAACTACCGCACCCATGTAAGTATCAGGGCACATGTATTTCTTACAAGTTACAAAATTTGTTTTTTGGAGGGGTTTATACTTGAAGCCGGGTAATGGCATATACAGGAAAGAGGAGGATTATACACGGGGGGCGACAATGTACAGGGGGATTATACATGCACATGCGGGATATACGGGATTTTACAGTGTACCCGGCAATGTATGATACAATCCTTGTCTCTTGGCAAGAATATGGGTGATCATCTCAGCAGTGATCAACACTGAGTAAACAAGATAACTAGAAGGAATATATATAAAGTTATAATAAAGAGTAGGCTCAATAGTAATATAAGGTCAACATTATTAGGGTACCGCCGACAAATATCACTACATATTTCCACGTCACAAGTAGATTATTGTTTGTATAATATATCCCGTACCAGTAGACGAAGTTAAGCCAAACCAAAATGAAGTAACTGCATTTTTTGGGATAGCTCGATAAAATATACCGTAGTATTATTACTCTCAGCACCGCGCTCTTGACTCGTTTGCTATCTTGGATCTCAATGATGCACGACTCGAGTTAATGGAATAATAGGGAAGATTCGTATTCTCACGGACGAGCTGGAATGGGCACTCAACTGGTTGCTCATGCGGGGGCATCCTTTCTGATGTTAAATAGCTTTTATGAGCCTCCATCGAGGGCTCGTCCATGAGAATACGAATCTTGCCTAATTTAGTCTTTGGCCCGGGGGGGGAGGTGGGGGGGGGGGGGGGGGTGGGGGAGGGGGGATTTTGGGTGGGATTGTGCCGCCCGGGTGTCAAAACCCTGACCCTATTTCACACCAAAATATGCGATTTTCCATACCCTTTTTCAGACCTGTAGTCTATTTCATAACAAGAGAAATATATGAAAATGTGCGGTCTCATACCTCCCTGTCACTGAGATCATACTCTATTCCAGACTAAAAAGGAAAATATATGAAATTTATTACCCTAATTCAGATTAAAATAGCTCGAAAACCATACCCTTTGGACGGCACATGCCCGTATAGCTTATGTATGGGAGTATACCTCCTACTCTTCCCCCCCCCCCCCCCCCCCTCTCCCGTGGGGGTATTTGGTCGTTCTTGGTCTTGGCATAGTCTGTACTTGTTGATTTGTCTTACTATTATATTTCCCTTTCAAATCGGGTATCACGGAACGAGATCAGGCGGCTGGAGTATCACACAGTTCCTGTGCAGATGACATGGTGGGTTATCGAGTAGTTCGTGGTCCTGACTGGCAATCATCTGACCAGGACGGTGGTGAGGGATTTCTTGGTACTCTGGTTTCTGGTTCACGCCAAAGAAGACCAACCGACTGTACCTGGAACTGTATGGGTACGCTGGGATTCTGGTATTAGCAGCACCTGTAAAGCAGGTTTGGGCGGAGAAATGGAATTACGGGTCTTCGACACCTGTGTCGTAGGTTGGTAAACACACTGGCGAGAGAGGGTACTCCACCATTTTTGGGCTGGGATGCTCCGCTGGAACCTAAGGAACCCTACCCCTTCTCAGACTTAAAACTTCAATTTTTCCTACCCCCATTTCAGACCGGAAACTTCAACTGTCAAAAAAACTACTGGGCAGAAAAAAGAGAAAAAATAGCAAAACATTGCGTTCGAAAATTGAAAAGATAACGCATTCCCCATCTCAGACCTAGGAGGTCAAAAATCAGACCCCATCCAGCGGCACATGCTCGTAGAGCTTTTATATGGGAGTATTCCCCCTCCCGGGTAAACACAATCAAGAAACCAAGCAACACTAACAAGAGGGGCTGAATGGGGTTAACTGATAACTGAGAAATGGCCAAAAATATTACTGTTAACTGAGAATTTTACCTTTTTTTAGCTGTTAGCTGATATTTGTGAGATAGCTGTTACCTGATATTTCATTATTTTTTATTAAAATGACGTAACGTCACATGCTATTATTGGCTTTTCGGATGGTTTTCGACAGATTTGATCCAGTTGATAATAGTCAAATATTAAACATGACACATCAGAGTTATCTGATACTAGAAAAATCTATTGAATAGACAAAATGTAGTGTTTGATGTTGAATTAGCGGTTATTATTCATTTCATACCAGCAAATATGTATTCAAATCAGGTTAGGGTAGTCTTTTTATATAACTTAACTGATAACAGCAAAATTTAACTGATAACTGATAAATAGCAAAAAATTTAGCTGTTAACTGATATTGGTACCCCCCCATTCAGCCCCTCTAACAACAATAACTTTATTTGTATTAATTATAAATTAGATAAATACATTAAATAAGTAGAATGATGAGATGTTGAGAGTACTGGAAGGCCTGAAGCCGTATGAGACTAATCGAATCAGGCATCACAGAACATATATGGTCGAGCAAAGTGCGCCTACATAAATTATTATTATTATTAATTTAATATTTTAACAGGAAGCTCTTTCACACCAATGATTTTCAAAGAGGTCCTGCAAAATAGTAATAGAATAATAGCTAAAATATTAAAAGGTCACGAAAACTACGATTACATAGGGATATTACTAATTAAAATACGAGCTAATAAGGAATGAGCTAATTTAAAGCTAATAAAGTGGAAACAATTACAAACTTCTAACATAGATACAAATTAAATAGATTAAATAGATTACAAATACCAAGAGAGCATAAGTAAGAGAGGGAATCTCGCAGTGTGTGGCGTGCGATGGTAATGTCGAATATAATCTATTTTTAGTAACCTGAAGCAGTTGAAGCAAGTGCGCACGCCATTTTTCTAGTTGTCGCGCGTGCGCGCCCACTTTGCTTCAACTGCTTCCGGTTATTAGAAATAGATTTTATTCGACATTATCATTGCACAGGCGTAGGCCTAGCTACAAATATCGCGTAAAATCGCCTAAATATGTTTCTCGAAATTCCTGATTTGTTTTCTAAATATTTCGCTTTTCTCCCTAAATATCTTGAAAAAATTCTAAATATCCCAAATGTTTTCTTATCATTTTTCTATAAATATCACAATAACGACTTCATAAAATCAAAAACATCATTTATTGGCAAGACGGGAGTGCGTCACACTCTATACAAAGTGACTACTAGTACATGTGAACGCGTTCAGTACATCGCTACTGACGATACAGCAGCATTTTCTGCCCTGCTTGACAATCAATGGTATGACATTCATCTCTATGACTCTATGCTATACTCTTTTAAACATAAACAACAATATAAACTCTGTTCAATTCAAGCCAAATAGCGTCTCTGCTCTGGCTAGCTTTCTCTACCCGGTTCAGCTGTAGGAACCGCTTCAGGTTCAGCAGGAACCGAAGCCTCCGAACTTTCAGCATCTGCCATTTTGTTCAGGGTTGGAAGTACTTAGTAGTACTACTTACTAGGACTCATGGGGTATAATATTCATGAGGAAAACCGCTGAACAGGACCACTGCTGACAAAGTAGATTTCATCTCAAGTTTCAAAGAAAAAACATGCGTGAACTTATAAAACCATAGCAAAAATCCCAAATTTAATCATTTTTTTCTAAATATCTCGTAATTTTCTAAATATCCCAGGAGCTTCTAAATATCTCAAAAAATATCCGGATATTTGTAGCTAGGCCTACACAGGCGCGAGCGCGTATCGGAGATTCCCTCTCTTATTAATGCACTCTTGCAAATACTAAATACAAACTATATACAGAAAAGTTCATGAGAAGGCCGGAGAATACAGATTAATAAACACGAAAATATAGATTATTGAAAAAATAAACAGAGGCTGGACAAATCTAAATATTCTGATAAAAGCGGCTATTATGTTTGAGTTTTGATTTAAATGAAGGTTTATAAGATCTTCACTGAAAGTGCATTCCAGATTATTACACCTATTAATGCATTGTGTTCAAATTCTGACAACTATTTACAATAATTAACGAAAGGCTAATAAAAAATAGAGGAAGAAAATGCAGCTAATTCTCCTGGGTTGAGTGAAACGTTTTGCAGGTTTTTTGTTGGCGATACTGAGGAGAGTAAAGCATGTTACAATCAGCCTTTCATCTTGTCTTGATATTCATGTTGTACATCCCACATTCATTAATTTTGTAGGAAAAGATCACAAACGCGTCAGCTGCGACGGCTGTGATCAAACCCCTCTACTGGGCATGCGCTGGAAATGTTTGGACTGTCCTGACTATGATCTCTGTACCACGTGCTATATGGCTGACGAACATTACTTGAATCACAAATTCAGAAGGATTGACTCACGCAGAGACGAGGGGTATGAATACCGAAAGATATGTCGGCTGGTACTTTTACCCACAATCCTTTGCGCACGAAAATATTTAAATCCGTTATAAAATTGCTGTAGAGAGGTGTTAAATCTTAAAAACAAGCCAGTACAAGTGACGTTGCCAATACAATGTCATTTAAAAGAATAGAAGATTTCTACGTGTGCGTTTTACTGTGTTAGGCTCGCAAGGGATTGTGGTTAAATGCGCAGCTGCCATCTTTTTTGGTCTGTTTTATTATTATTATTTAATATCAATAAAAGAGCAAGCAAAAGTGTCGTTGTGAACTTCCCGCGGCCGCTTCCATATTAGGAAAATTCCATATTCCATATTTGGAAGAGCTGCCAGGACATTCAACATGACGGTTTCTAGGTCCAGGCCCTAAATCGACACTCGTTGTTTGATATTGAGTAACGGTGGATTAAAGGATAGACTGTAAACCATGTGTGAAGCTGAAGTACTATATCATAAACGAGAGCGAGTGTTACCAGCGGATCAAAACATCGAGAAACAGATGAAAACACGACGCCGCAGGCGGAGTGCTTTTATTATTTCGAGGTGTTTGGATCCCCTGGCAAAACACGAAACACGAGTTTTTGATATTACGCTTCTCAAACGTATTCATAAATCATTAGGAAGGATTTTTTGCCAGTTTTTTTGCATAGAATTCATAGACTACAACGGTTTTGATTGGTGTTTTCTCATGGTCGTTTCAACAAACGGCGTGGTAGTCCTCTGTCTTGTCCACTACACTAGCTAGTAGTCGGGAGCAGTCGTGAGGACGATAGTTCGATGTGACTCTTGATCTGTCATTTGATTGGATATCAATATTCACCTGTCATTTGATTGGACATCAAGAAACACTACTTGATCTGTCATTTGATTGGATATCAATATTCACCTGTCATTTGATTGGACATCAAGAAACACTACTTGATCTGCCATTTGATTGGATATCAATATTCACCTGTCATTTGATTGGACACCAAGAAACACTACTTGATCTGTTATTTGATTGGATATCAAGATTATTCATGCACGTGGCAAGTCAGTGCCACACGGCCTTTACCGGGTATAAACCTCATGCACGTAACAAATTGCGTCGTTCGCCTGTATTGGCTGTTGACCTCATTAATTATTCATGAGCTCGAGAGCATGCATTCCAAAATACATCTATCTATGTCTATATCTATCTTAGCTTCTTGGCTCATTATCTAGCCGGGGAGACGCCTGTATTCCAGGCTATAAAGGTAAAGGTATTAATTTATATAGCGGCAAATTATATATGAATATATTAACTGATGCACTTCACAAGGGAGGACTTGTTGTCATATACGGACTGCTATTGTCGGCGCAATAAAAATAATAATAAATAACTTTATTGACGTGTCTAGTCTTCTTGCTGACCCTGGAAACACACCGCGGCAAAACGTTACGCGCATGCGTGTTTACTATTTCTTGTCGGCGCGCGGACGCCCCCAGTTTTCCGCGAAACCTGAAATGAAACAACGGGCACATACCCGTGATTTTAAAATTTCTGCTTAAAAGTATCCATTTGTGAACTGTTTTGTCAAAAAATAAGAAAACTACTTAAAAGCTAAGCCTAAGACTTTAACAGGTTGAAGTTTTCTTAATTTGTAATTCACTGTGAGTTTACTAAGTTATAAAATTATTTACTAAAAAAGTTGAAACCCTCGGTAATTTGTATTTGATAGCAGAGCCTTCGTTCTTTTGGCCAGCGGAGTATACCGTTTTGCCGCGATGTGCCCTGGAAAGGGTCTACTGATCGGGGACACGAATTCCTCGGTCGAATTGGAATTTGGGTTGGTTTTTGCTGCCATACCTACAGAATACAGGCTGTTGTGGCGGGAGACAATCCCCTAATCTGTCACGAAATGGCACACCAGGTTCTTTTACGTCCCCTGGTATAGATTAGACGAGGAAGGAGCAAGGCCCCCGGGAATCACAAGTCCGGAACTTTACCACTAACTGAGCTAACTTGGGGGCGGTGCTTCCTTCCTCGACTTCCTCGGGATTCGAACCCACGGCGTCCCGGCACTTTACCGCTGAGCTAACTGGGAGGATCAGGGGAGTAGCCAGGGGGAGATTCCTGGGGTTTCTAGCCCTCCTTACCCTGAGGAAAAAAACCTCTCCCTACCTATACCATTTCCAAGCCAGAAGAAAAATGGAATACAAAAATGAATTAAAAGAGAAAGAAAGAGCGAGTGTGTTTCGTACTCTCATAATGCAGGAAATGCCATTTAAGAGACCTTAGATTTTCAAAGTTCCACTGCTCAAGTTCACTCCACGCTAGTTTTATGACTATTTACAATATTTCAATTTCGCGCGGTAAGCAAGCACTACTGAGAGCACTCAAGCGGAACATCACAGAGAAGTTCCATGCACAAGTTCACTCCACATATGAAGCAATAAAAGAATAGCGAAAGAAAACAAAGCAATAATACATACACTCACGGATTACTTCCCAAAGTTTTTTATGGAACATAATGGAACAATACAAGTTGGATGAATACCTGAGATAATTAAAATAAAAGAAGATGTTAATGCAGAAGAGATGTGCATGACTCTCCCTTTGTACCGGAACTTCTCGTTTGATTATTCGACAGAAAACGATAGCAAATGAAAATAGGATGCGGCAATGAGCTAGCATATTATCCTCACATACTTTGTTTTGCTTGAATATGCCTTGAAGGCGCTGTGTCACGGTGAGACCACACCTTTCTGTTCCGAGCAACACTATTTTCAGTAGTTTTCATATAAACTGATTACCCTAGCACACGTGTGGGATGGATGAAATCAAAGTAAATGTGCAAAAATGATTAAACAACTGTGCGTAGATCTAGTCTAATTATATCCTTTCAATCAAGCATTAAGGGAGGGGACTTTAACTGTGTGAAGCCAATAGTCTTAGTCAGCTTGCCTGTTTGTTGCCATATATTTCAGAACACGTAATAGTTCTCCAGCGGATTCAGTGCTTTGTTTACCAATTATAGAAATTGGTACATTTCCCTCTTGGGTACAGAAAAACAAAAAACATTACTCAAGGGAAAAGTCACGTGGTCTGAAATGGGACAACATGTAAACAAGCAAGCTGACTTGGAGCGCGTTCGATTGACCGTATTCCGGAATAAGAATAGATGGAATAATCTCTGGAAATCACTGGTTCAGGCACATTTTGCACTGTAAGCTCCTAAAGTTTGCTGAAATATGATATTCAGGATACATCTTGTATTCCATGGACTCAAAATTCCCGAAATAAGTGATTTGTAGTTATCATTCTGTGTATTCTTATTCCGGAATACGGTCAATCGAACGCACCCTTGGTCTATTAACAGTCACCAATCGAACATTGATTCCAGACCTGCGCAAAACCATGACACAGCGCGTTTAAGTGCTGAGGTACGTATCCACAGTCAAAGTTACGAGCAGAAAATGAAGGAAACTGTATGCTGTTGACCAATTGTATTGTGAAAACTTAAAGAAAACACCATTCAGCCAATAGAAAAGGGGAAAACAAAAGATGACTGAATTAGAAATTTTAGAACTTTCCTCAAATCAAAATTAAAACTTCAAAGTTATCCATGAAAATATATTACTTTGTTGGGCTTCTATTGAATTTATGAGTATCAACCAATGAAATTACGGAAAAAAGGAATAGAAAACACATGTTACATTCGTTTGTCGTTATGCTCGACATAGTACAGTACCGCTGGAGACTTGTATTCTGATCGGACCATTATACTGTAGCTCTATTGTTTTTGAACTGCTCGTTCTAAAGGTTAGGGTGTTTTGTATTGTTTGGTAAGCCAATACTGTGGCTCGTTTCGAGCGGTACTGCATGTCTACCTCTAGCATATCGTTCTTAGCCTGAGCATTACTTAAACATGTATGTGTGTACGTAAGAAATACATCCGCCCAACCGTTCATTACTTTATTTGTTTGAAGTGTTTTAGTTGGTAAACGAGAAGACGCCACAAAAATCCAAGCACGAGGTATCTTTCCTTGTTCACGTGTAGCACGCGAATCAGGTGACTCGAACGCGGACGGAGTAACAAGAGAAGAGGGTACTGTGATGAAGATCAATGACTGGAAAAATCAGGGCCACAAATGTGGTATAACTGTTCAATGGGACGATAGCTACAAGGAAGAATTTTACAGGCTTGGTCTGGAAGAGAAGGTAACTGATATGCGATAATACCTAGGGTGGATCCGGGGAGGTAGCAAGGGGGTTCGATGGAGAACCCTTTCCTCTCAATCGAACCCCCCTTTCTCTCCCTCCCTTTTATAAACCAAAAAGACTTCCTTCACAGAGAATACTGGATTCGCCACAGAACAGGGGCGTAGGGAGGTCCTGAAAATTTGGGGGGAGGGGGTAAAATGATGAATTCTGGGACATTTCATTCTGGGGAGGGGGGGGGGCAAAATGATGAATTGTGGGACATTTTCATTGATGACTTCTGTCAATCTCTTTTCTGGGACTGGGCAGAGGGGATAACTGCCCCACCCCCCTCTCTACGCCACTGCATAATATGTAACAAGGATCATACGCAGTAATTGTCGTGACGAGCCAAAAGAGCGCCGGTCTTGATCTGCGCAGGAGGCTACTCGAAGCCTAGCGTTAATCCAATATAAAATGATAACCGAGGATGTTGGTTCTCTTGGTAAAAGGTGTGTTTCTTTATTCTATTATTACAAGTAGAAAGGTACTTCTCGTTCCTCATCAAACAATAAGTTTTTAACACCAAACCAGTGGTCCACGAGTTAGTACCATTAATCCTGAATTAGCCTGAAAGTGCCCCAAACCCCATTTTAGTTTTATTTATTTTCAAAGTCTAGATGAAAATTGAAGACGAAAGAAAAAGAAAAAAGTTAAATCGATATAATTCCTGATTTGTAAATCGTGATTAAAGTCCCGCGCATTGTGTTTCACGACCGCGCAGTGTGGGGTCTCGGTCGAGTGACGTAAGATAAAAAAAGCCATTGTTCACCAGCACTTGTTGTGGTTTCTATTGTTATGGATTCTTGATCTTACGTCACACACAATGCACGACGTACTAGGCCCATGCTTCTAATTAGTGTACTGTGGCTCGGTCATGAAAAGAGCCTGTTTGCTTTTCGCAAACTTCAACAGGTTGTATACAATCAAGGATTCAAGCAAACACGAAACATTTTGACTACACTGACAAGAGACTTCATAAGTATAGTTTATTGTGGGATAGTCGCCAGACAACTCCGTATACTACGATACAATTAACTAATATATATTGTATTCCTAACTAATGGGAAACTGCCAGATACGAAAAACCGCTTAAACCACGAAAAAAACCACCCTGGGGTTGTGGCCAAAAACCGTGGGGAAATGCGGAAACGTACTCCTCGACCTAATGCAGCAACCCGAGTTCTCCGAGAGCTAGAGAACTAACAATCGACTTACTAAGTCAATACAAAGTAACCGTACTATAATCAATAAGATAAATAAAATAAATTCGAAACAAACGTGGAGCTGACTGGCCTAGAATGACTACTTTTCCCGCTCGAAGCATTATATATGCTAGAAGCATTACCCAAAACACGCCGGGCACGAATAATCGTAAAAACGGCGGGGTTGAGTGTAGCATAAAACGTAAAAATAATGCCATTTCCTTACTTCTACTCTAAATTTGACGAAATGTTGGCAGGTTGGTAACAAAGTAAGACTACATTTTTCGGGACCATTGTTTCTGTATTGTGACGTTGTTGTGATGTCATAAGGGATGCCTCAACCTTTAAAACACGTTTCAAAAATATTACGTCATCAGAAAGCTTTTATGAAATATATTAATTTGCCGAAAATTTGAACTTTCTACGATAAACATATTCAAAGTTATGGACGATTTACTGTTTTTATGACGTCATTATTAGTGACGTCATACTTCAAGCTTAAATCAGATTGCCGACTATAAAAATATTATTAATAATAATAATAATAATAATAATAATAATAATAATAATAATAATAATAATAATAATAATATATTCTTTAACCAGGGTAAACCCTTCAGACAATGCTGTTATCAGTGGGTGCCCTGGGAGATCAAAATAATGTAAATAATAAAGTATAAAATATCAGATAATAATACAGTAAAAGTATATGTACAAAGTTATACTATCATTAATTAAAAAATAACTAAAAAATCTAAAAAATATCTCCTAATTTTGTTTTAAAAACTAACAATGATGATGTTTCTTTAACTTCTGTTGGTAGATCATTAAAATCTTTTGCCCCTGAGTAAAAACAGCCTTTCTTTGCAATTTCTGTCTTAACTTTAGGAATTATGAGATCCAGGCCATTTCTTCTAGTGTTGTGGGCATGAGAGGTCTTATCATAATATTGACTAAAAAACTCTGGACCATTACAATTAAGACATTTAAATACAAAGATAACACGGTGCATAGTGCAGCGTGCTTGAAGTGATTTCCATCCTAACTGGTGAAGCATATCTTCATGTGTAAGGTCATGTTCCTTTAAAATTATTCTTGCTGCTCTTGTCTGCAAGCGTTCTAGTGCAGCATATCTGGTAGGAGCTAAGTTATTCCATACTATATCGCAGTATTCTAATTTCGGCAATATCATTGACTTAAACACTCTCTCTGCTGCCTGGACTGTAAGGTTATTTCTAATTCTACTAAGTAACCCTAACTGACTGGATACCTTACTGAATAATTTAGAGGTGTGTTCTTTAAAAGTCAATGATTGATCTAAGTAAACGCCTAAGTACTTATAGTAAAGAGAATTCTATGACTTGTGAGTGTTAGCCAAATGCATTTCATTGATAAAATTCCAAAAACATTGAACTGGCTAGTTTCTGAGGGTACACAAATATATTTATGACGTCATAATGACTAAACAAAAAATGGGGCTTCAATTCTAAGTTGTTATACTCAACAAATCAAAATTCTAAAAAGAACATGTTGTTATTACTAAAGAGCTCTATTATTGTGCAAAATATGATGCACCAGTATTTCGAACTGTAAAAGTTAAAACAAGCGACATTTTCATAAATGGAGTTTTATGCTATTTATTTCCCGCCAATTTTTGGCGGGAAAATTACCAAAATTTAATAACTTTCGTTTACTTCAACCGATCGATAACGGGTTTTCGATTATTTCATTCTCATGAACAAGAGATTTTAAAAAGATCTAATAAAACGTTTTTAGAGGTAATAAAAATTTATAAGAAACCTATTACAAAAGGATATATGACGTCATTGTGACGTCATAATGATGGCTATATTAGCTTAACTTATCAGACTATGTTTTGTTTACACTCCTTTATACACCTACCAAAATTCATTCTTCTATGTCGAAAACTTTTAAGTAGTAGTTAAAATATGATCGGACGCGAATATTTTATCTTACTTGTGAAATGAATAGATAACTAAAAGCCATTGATATGCCCAACATAAAATTTTAACCTTTGATTTCTCCCACCCTGCTATCGATGTGGGATGAATTAGTTTCTCACAAAAACATATCCCACATCGAAGATACAATGTGTATGCAATAAGAGAGCAGAGCGTAGCATGCAGAAAAACAGGTCCCACATGGAATAGATGGTGTGTACATAATAAGAGAGCAGATGTACTTTGTCACTTCACCCGTCCCGAGATAGGGGTAGTCAGTGATCGGTCGTGAGACTTCCCTCACTAGCTTAGCTAGTATTCTGTACCTGATACAGAATCACTACTAGAGCTGTAACGGACCATGGGGTCTGTATCACGGACCATTTGTAAAAATCATTAATAATTCATAAGGGTACTAGCCAATCCCATGTGCTGAATGACACCACATGATCGCCTCTGTATACCCACGTAGAAACCTGATTAATAAAACATCAGGTTCTGTATCGATATAAAGACCCCATGGTCCGCGATACAGACACCATGGTCCGTGATACAGACCCCATGGTCCGTTATAGCTCTAGTAGTATTCTGTATCAGGTACAGAATACTAGCTAAGCTAGTGAGGGAAGTCTCACGACCGATCACTGACTACCCTTATCCCGGGACGGGTGAAATGACAAAGTACATCTGCTCTCTTATTATGTACACACCATCTATTCCATGTGGGACCTGTTTTTCTGCATGCTACGCTCTGCTCCCTTATTGCATACACATTGTCTCTTCGATGTGGGATATGTTTTTGTGAGAAACTAATTCATCCCACATCGATAGCAGGGTGGGAGAAATCAAAGGTTAAAATTTTATGTTGTGCATATCAATGGCTTTTAGTTATCTATTCATTTCACAAGTAAGATAAAATATTCGCGTCCGATCTGTATGGGCTTTACAATGGCTCGCCGAAGCGGCTCGCCATTGTAAATGCCCATACAGATCTCCCGCTCATATTTTAACTACTACATAAAACCCGCCGTTTTTAAGATCATTTGTGCCCGGCGTGTAAATGCTATAGTCTCCTCCCCAAACCTCTTTACCGTGCCGGCAGAATATCAATTTCTGACTATATCGCTCCTGCGTCGCTCAATCGTCAGAAGTTACATTTTTTTCGCAGAATTACTCTAAATATTATAAGAACTAATATCTACTAACACATGGCTATCGACCAATCAGAGCGCGCTCTTCGCACTGTTTATTGTATAATCTAGCGGTTTATCCTATTCCACTGCAGGTTATCCTGATTTGCACCAAACCCGAGTCAGGAGGATTTTATTACAGGGACCATCTACCAGTATTAGTAGTTGGCTTTTCTGTTGGTGACAGAGTGTTCGTACATGTCAATACTACCGAGGAGCTGAGGGAACTTACCGATGGACACGGTGAATGGCATGATAATATGTCCAAGGTAAGCGATACCTGCCATATACTCGAATAAATAAAAGCGCAGAGGCGAGAGAGAGAGAGAGAGAGAGGAGGAGAAATAAGGAAAAGAAGAGCCTCTGGTATTATCCGTTGAGAAATTCACTCCCATGTGAACATTAGGGTCAGAATTTGAACTTAGTCCCTGATTGGATAATCTACTCGAGTGAGAGAGAGAGAGGAGGAGAGAGAAGATAAAGAAGAGCCGTTGTGAATCTCACTTCCATGTGCTGAGTTCAAATCAATAAAACACATCAAACCGGTTTCGCCGAGCCATTAGTAAGCCAATGAAAATTACCTCTCAGCACTCACGGTTGCGCCTGGTAATGAGTAGATTATCCAATCAAGGACGAGGTTCAAATTCTGAACCTAATGTTCGCATGGAAGTGAGATTCTCAACGGATAACACCAGAGTTCCTTCTTTTCCTTCTCTTCTCTCCCAGGGACCAGTGACGTCGCAAGCTTGATAATATTTTTATACGAGCTTCTGATAAACAATGTTTGCTCTCAAATGATCCTTATAGATGCCTACGACTGCGTCCACACGAAGGAAAAAAGTCTCATTCATATTGTTTTACGTTCTCCTGGAAATAGAAAACAATATCAATCCGAAAACGTTTGCTCTGTGTAGACGTAGTTTAAATCAGGATCCACTATTGGTACACAACAAAAGAGCTATTGTTTTCTGACAATAGGGACAACATGGTGACGTCATAAAATCCAAGATGGCGGCTCGCGGTAAACTTTAAATGAGTTTCATGGAAAGGAAAATCGGTCCATATTATGACATCTAGTGTACAAATATATTTAGGAACATTTGAGAACAAACATTGGTTATCAGCCGAGCTAAGTTATCTTTAAGAAATGTATGATCCATATGGAATGTGGCTTAATTAATCCCGTATGTCAATGTGGCGTTTTGTGCCAACCTCAATCGATATTTCCTAGCCTCGTCCCCAGCTTTTCGTGAACGCGCGGTTGGATATTGTGACGTCACTGTTTCGGTTTAACCCGGGGAAGAGGCTTTCTCTTTTCACCTTCCTATAGTTTTTCTACGATCTACTGATACTCTTCTTTCTAGTTTATATCGACAGTCGGCGAGGTTGACAGGGTTTCAATTTCTGGAGATGTTTTTGTCAAGTACGGGGAAGAAATACTGCAGTTTAATTCTGAGGCACTCACTAAGGTAGAGTGATTGGTGTTATTTGTTGTTTGTGTATTACTGTAATCTAAATATGTGAAAATGAAAATGAACAAAATACCTATACAGCAAAAATTATTAAACTGGAAAACTTCAAGTGTGAGATTATTTCCTTTTACCCGCAATGAAGTCTGCATGCATACATTCTTATAAAAAAATACCCCCAAAAATGCCAAATGGTTTATTTTGTGTCGAAGATACAGTGAGCCGTTATCAGGTCGAGCCAAGTCTGAATAAGGCTTAATAAATAATAAAGTACTGATAAGTCACTGACAAGTAAGCCGTGAGGCTGTAGCTGTTTGTTTGTGAGATTGTCGGTGCTGATTGTGACATCTGCAATTGCTGTATGACGTCTAGTTCCAGGCAGTTTTCTGTCTGTTTGCACGACAGACTGCAATGTTTACGAATAATGCATTTTTATATGTTGTAGGTACCGAGGTTCGAAAAAGGAGACACGGTTTCAGTAAAAAACGACGAACAACTAGTGACGAGAATGCAGATGAATCATGGAGGATGGGATGCCAGCATGAGGGCGGTGAGATTCCTTGGACCAGTTGTATTTCTCAGTGACTAAACTTGATTTCTTTTAATAGAGCGGCCTTTCGACTGAGTGTCGTAGCAAAAGGTAAAGGTCACTCAACCCTGTTTAACGTCGGTAACCACACAACAACAACGTGGCCCTTTTAGGGGGGTATGCATGTCCCCTGACTGAGTTTCAAAATTGGTATTTAGGACCCGGGGGGGGGGGGGACTTGCGTTTTAACAATCACTGCGCATACATATCTAAGAAGAGTAGTCGTACTTTAGATTTTCTTTCTAGAAATTTCTATCATTGTTCCCGCGAGGTCAAATCCAAATTATATCTCAGCCTCGTACGGCCTACTATGGAATATGCTTGCATAGCGTGGGATCCTTACACACACCGGAATTCAAATTTACTTGAGAAGATCCAACGAAGAGCTGCGCGTTTTGTACACCGGGATTACTCCAGAGAGTCCAGTGTTGGTGCTATGCTCAAAAATCTAGAATGGCCCTTACTTTCAGTGCGTCGCGAATGTTTCCGCTTGAACTTTATGTATAAGGCTTCTCATGGTTTTAACGCAACTGACCTTAACGAATATCTCACACTTGCATCAAAGTCAGTTACACGCCGTAAACACAACTTAAAATACAAACATATTTCGACTCGGACCGATGTTTTAAATTCTCTTTCTTTCCCAGGACTGTTCCCATCTGGAATGCTCTTCCAGAGGATTTAGTTATGTCCCCTAACATAGATACATTTTCTAAAAAAACTATGGCTTTCCTAAACAACATGCATAAAAATGACTAGTAAGACCTACTTATGTCCGACTTAATCATATATATCATTATTATTTATCATCGACTGAATTTATATGTAAGTCTTAAATAGACACTGTAATTTTCTAAATATATGTAATGTAATTTTGTAATATATGTAAAGGCACTGTCTGCCACTATCGGTTTTGTAATGCAACAAGCTTTACCGATTAAACATACAGATACAGATACAGATACAGATACAGATATGGGCTATACGGGTATGTGGCGCGGGATAGACCCTATGCATAAGTCCTGGTAACTAGCATGTCAACGAGGCCGGTAGGTCCTCTGGAATGTTGAAATTGAAGCGCCAGGGGAGATTGTGAAATGCACTGAACGAATGTTGAGTGAAACAATGCCGTTAATTTGCTATGCGCCTGGCTGGTTGTACTATAAAGAAAAATAAAGGATAAATGCATGGGGACAGATTAGCAACATTTTAAAACTAAACAATCATGTTCAACACGTTTCACACCTCCTGCTAGTATTTCAACTTTAACATTCCAGATGACCTACCGGCCTCTTTTTCGTGTTGTGACCGCGCGAGTTATGCATAGTGTGTATAGGGTATGGTTTTTGAGCTGCGGAGGTCTGGGATAGGGGGGGGGGGGGGAGGGGGGCGGTCGACACGAGCGCCAGACTGAGGCGCTTATCTCTATGAGAGAACGGGGCATGCTATTCATTCAATAATTTATCCAAGGGGGAGGGGGGTCACGGACACACTAGGACCCCCCTTAGCTACGTACGCCCCTGACTATGTAAGTCTTAAGCTTTATTGGTTGAAAGAACCGAGAGAAAAAACAACGATAAGCCCTATGAACGGTAATTTAATACAACAATAAACCAGGTATACAATGCTTCCTAATGATTTTTGAAAATAGATATTGTTATTGCGTGCAATGAGAAAACAGTAACAACGAAGAAAGGCTGATTATATGGTAATGGTAATTTATATGAACCAATATTTCGGCTGGCACAGCCAACCTTCTTCAGGGTTTACAAGTGAACTGGCAAGAAAACGTTAAAAATTCAACAGTATGGAATCTGACACTGTGGTGTGAAATTACAAACATGGTGATTACATGAGTCATGAGCGTGATGATAGACGTAGGAATAATACAGGAGCTAAGGAATATAATATACAGTATGAGAAAACCTCGCCATTGTGAAGAAGTGTATCGGCCTTCCGCTCGGGGGTATGGAAGTATTCACCTCGGGTGCCACTCTGGGGCCGACTGACCCTCGGTGAATAAATGCCATACTCCGAGCGCGAAGGCCGGTAACCCTTAGTTACATTACCTATGGATTTATGTTTTTATCTTCTTCAGATGCTGGGTAAAACCGGAAACATAGTTGGTAGCTATGATGATGATAGTCTCCTGGAGTTATCTATTGATGGAGAAGTTTGGCACGTCAATCCAGCTATCCTTACACTTTGCAAAGAAGACAGTAATGATGCCCAGAAATGTAATGGCGTCCCTCAAGGTGTGAACCGATATCATCCTTCCAATACACGACTTCCATAATGGCTGCCTCCGGCCACCTCCTAATTTACATAATTTGGAAGATAAATCTGTAGGGAGAAACCAATGCTACCACATGAAGTATCACATTATAACTAGTAATTGTTTTGAGTTTTGGGGTTATAGGCACTTTAAGCATTTGTAATGCAGAAAAATATGAAAGCGAGGCTAGAAAGGCCTCCGTTGTTTTTCTCATACAAATCTCTCTGATTTCAACTGGATGTAACTTCATTGCTTTATAAGCTACAGCACTCAACTTTCACAAGTTCACTAATGTCGACATGCTCTTTCACATGGCAATGTTCATATTTTCTATACATGTGGATAAACTACCGAATCGGGAAATCACATATGCAAATTAGGAGGCGGCCATTATGAAAGTCGTGTATTCATTGTATATACCAGAAGCCCATAACCAGGAGCGTCCATCCTGTGCTACAGCGTTTTCGCAAGTTAGGTTATTTTTAGAACGGTTTCCCGCTATTCTTGGATTACAATGAGTCCTAAGGGAATAAAATCACAAAAGCGTAGCGGCCATGTTGTTTGGTATAACAAAAGTAGCTAATGATGCATCTTTATTGGCGGGAAAATAATCTAAAAATAGCCCAACTTATGAAAACGCCGTGACACCTATATAGGAGATACAGACGCTCCTGGTTATAGATCCTATGCAAAAAGATGAAAACCTAATTAGTATAAATTCTGAATTACAACATTTACAAAAAGAAAATCACACTGCCTACTGAAGAGCAGTAAGAAGTTAGTTGTTTATAATAAACAGTAATAAGAATTTTGTTCCAGAGTTATTAGCATTTAAACCTTTGCAGAAACATGAAAACGATGCTGGTAGGATGTAGATGTTCGTTACAGTAATAATGCAGAATACGTTATGTAAGAATGGCCACAAATGTGATATGGGATTTACCATCGCGAGTAATGCTTAAAGGCCACGAGGGTGAAGCCCGAGTGGCCGTTAAGCTATACGAGCGATGATAAATCTCGTGCGTTCTGATTGGCTAAAAAGGCATGTTGTCGTACAAAAGCAATGTAAGACGCTTTCATGTTTCTGTTCTCTGTCATAAATACGCGGGACATGGAAAGCATCTTATATTGCGTAAATAATATTACCTTTCAGTTTGCAGTATACAATTTATTTATTGGTTTATTTAATCAACTTGAAACTTAAAAATAGCCTGGCAGGGAAGCGAGGGTTGGCATTATGCAAGAAGTAAGACAATCAATAGAATTCATGAAACTTTCGATAATAACAATACTCAATAGTTCTACGTTATTCCGCGTGCGTTTCAGTAAAATATAACAAATACGCTACAATACCTTGAAGTAATTCTATCTTTCGCAGAAGCCAGCCATACCGGGATCGGAGCGTCCATCTCCCATACGAAGTCTGCGAGTCAGCGCACACAGCGGTCAAACGTCTGCGGATGTGTGTCAAAAGTCTTGCAACAACAACCTATTCCAAAACAAATTCAAAGCGAGCTGGCGCGGCGGCCGTCACTGTTCACAAACCCGCTTTCAAACCTTGAGAACTTAATCTTTGGTAAATTACGAAACAATTTGGTAAACTCACAGTTTGCAGTTTGTTCAATTTCCCGTCGACTGTGAAAATTTAAAGCTTAACTTTCACGTATTTTTCTTAACTTTTGGGGGTAGAAGTTCACTGTAATATGTTTTAAGGTAAATTTTGCGCGGGAAATTCGCGCGGCCGCCCACGCGCAGACGTTTGACCGCTGTGTGGAGTCAGCGTATGACCGGATTGAGCTATATTTAGAACAGATCTCACGGGAGTTCTCGTGCCCTCACTTTGAGAATCCAATCAAACCATAGTCAGGACAATGCAGTGTTAATAAATCACTTGCCCAAAGCTTAAAAGAAACAAAAATCAATCTCGATAATGGCGGAAAGCGTATGGGCTTTTATCGCACGGCGGCCATGTTGAGTCCCAGGAGAATAAAAACCTTTGTTTTCGTCCGGTAAACTCGTTCTGAAACCAACCAGTGCGAGGCTACCGGGGCCAAAACTATTGTTTTATCCAAGATGGCCGAACTGCGATAACAGCCCATAGGGACCTCTGCGGAGTCAAAAGGATGTTACCGGGAAACACATTTCTAAAAATAGCTAGCTCAATCTGGAAATACGGTGGATGATGCACGCCATGGTATACAGCCGTTTAAAAGATTTTAAAGGTTGTTCCGTACGAACGACAACCGACATTCTCAGACCGCAATGGATTGTGGTCTCCTGCGAATCGGTTTTCGAATCACACTGTACTTTATCCAGTTCGCACAGCTGGACAGTTATAACCACAATCTAGTTCTGTCTGGGAATGTCGTTTGCGGTTTGTCCGGTACAACCTTCGTTGAAATAGCTATATATATATATATATATATATATGGGCTCCTGCTTTATATATATTTTAACAGAGCTCGGGAGTTTTCTTGAGGCCGCCTTAGAAATGGCGATACAAGAATTGTTGTCAAAACAAAGCAATACGAGTGATGCAGGTGAAAGTAATAAGAACATTCCCGAGGGGGACCTCCTGGTGAAGATTGCTGCACGTGGGAACCTAGCGCAAGTCAAAGACATCCTGGATTCCAAGCCTCATTTGGTAATATTGTAGTTTCATTTAGAACTTATCACTATAGCAACGCCCGCTGCCATTGTGATAAATTTACGAGGGCGGTTGCGAACTAGCGATATTAGTGTTGTCAGTAATGCCATTTATTTTTTGATGACTCTGAATGCTGTAATCTGATTGGTTGCTCAGCGGGCAATATTTTTTCATGTTGTCCGCTCACGGGATTTGCCCAAAGCGCTAGCGATAAATTACATACATTTTGAAAGAATCCAAACAAATAGCCACATAGAGGCAAACTAAAAATAACACTAGAAGAAGTGTATGAACTAAAAAAGAACGCTGTAGCCGAGTTTCGTAATAAATTCATTTCGGAACAATCGACAAACACGAAGGTCAAGATACAAAGCAATGTGTTTTCGCAATAAGATAAAAACCTTATCGACCAAGCTAATGTTCGGTCAAGATTGAGGGTATTGGACTAGCAAGTTATTTTTCTGGCCGCGCTCTTCCTCCCACGGCTGGACTCGTGGACTTGCCATTGTTAGTTTTGACCAATTCGTTAATCCTGCCTGTAGAATTAGGGGCCGGGGGGGCTCGTGCCCATGTTTTCCAAAAACAAACAAACAAGGTACCTGGCCCCCTCGGAAACCCAGGGGTTACTTGCGAAATGACTTTGTGCCCCCCCCCCCCCCCCCCCCCCCAGTTTTTTAGGGCATGCTACGGCCCTGCTACAGGTCGTGTTAATTCCAGGAAAGATTACGCCTTAGTACAGCTGACGAAGAGAAGGGGGATTTCTTGGTGTTACAGATCACCACATGACGTAAAACAAAGAAAACTGTTGTCTTCTAAAGCAAAACAATACCCTGAAATACAAAGAACCGCCTAACCACAGAATCAATGAATCAAACAATGAATCTGCTACAACAAGAAGCACACGACGAAGGAGTTTATTGTATTTCGCATTGGTACATTGGTAAGATAAGCTGTATTTGATGCATTTTATAGTGTACGAAATTGATAACGTTTTGGACTCTAATTTCACTTTCGAGACTTGAACATCTGCAGTGACGGATTTGTAGATTATATTTAACAAATAAAGAAGCCTTAGCCATGTTTTATACTATCATAAAACACGATGGGCATTTGAGAACATGAGAGAAATTTTAAAGCACAAGCCGAAGGCGCGTGCTTTCAACATTTCTAGAGTGTTCTCAAATGACCAGAGTGTTTTATGATAGTATAAAACATGGATTTAAGGCTTCTTTATCTGTTTTATAATATAGATTTACGCGCGCGATGAAAGGTAACCGCCAGTTGAAAACTATATAACACGGCTAACCATGTTATATACTCTGGTAAAACATGGCTTCTTAGCCAATCAGAGCGCGCGTACTATCGTATCTATATTATAAATTTAGTTAGATGACAGTGTATACGTTAAATATTTAAAATTACGTCACAAACATGGTTGTCCGCTCACACGTCCAGCGGTCTCTCCTCGGGGGTAGAGCGGCGGACTCGAGCCTACATATATAATACCAACAAGGCTAATATGAATCATGTAAAATGTGTCTCCTAGATTAATCACTTTTCCGACGACGGCAGCACTGCACTGCACACATCATGCCATCATGGGCGATGTGATGTCGTAAACTTACTACTGGAGAGAGGTGCTGATGTTAATCTATTGGTACGTACTATACAGCGATCCCAAGGGCGCGTTTGGGCTTATTCCAGCTATTCCGAAATTAGATTCCCTCGAAATCCTGCACATATCCCCCTTCCGAAATGTGGAAAGTAGTCGCTATTTCCAATACGTCCTTTACGAATTACTGATTTAACGAGATTGGTTTATTGGTGTATTTCTTGTCTTTCTTTTTCGGAATACTTGGAACTGATATGTCCCCAAAACGAGCCCCAAATGATGTTGTCCTGGCGAATCGCCACTAGGTAAAGAGGACAATGGGAATTATATTGATTATGCCAGGTCAAAACGTTTTTGATGAGCCCAGCGCGCGCACATCCCGACAGTTTCGCGCCCAAACTGAAAGAAAACAAAGGCAAGTACCCCTGTTTCTAGATACACTGTACTTTAACAGGTTTAAGTTTTCTTAATTTGTAATTCACTGTGAGTTGACTAAATTATAAAACATAAACTGTTTCAGTAAATAATTTTATTATTTAGTTATGTATACTGGTAAGCGCTGTAAATATAAATATTTATGCAAATGTTCATATGCGAAGTATCAACTCGTTTGGGCACGGTTCTCCTAACTTAGGCACGGTTCTCCTAACTTAGGCACGGTTCTCCTAACTTGGGCACGGCTCTCCTAACTTGGACACGGCACAAACAGGCGGGCCGAGACTATCTTTTCATAGGGTCTCAGCCGAAATCCTACATTTTCAGGCACGCGTACCCAAAACATTTCCATTTAAACGACAAAAACAGGGGTGCCGTGCCAGTATTGTTTGGCACGAGTACCTAAAATTTAGGAGGCCGTGCCTAACATGCTTATCGTGTACACCGAACGTTACCTTAAGAATGACAAGCACTAGCTCTCACGGTAAAAATACAAACCTTGTTTTACAGGATAAACAAAGCTATACTCCACTCCACCACGTAGCATGTGGGTAAATATCTCACCAAGACTAGCACTGAATACTACTCCGAGTTCCAGAGACTCGAAGAAATGAGGCAAGAGAGTCAGAGAAGAGAAGAGGAGAGAAGGTAAAGAGCTTCTGGTGTTATCCGTTGAGAATCTCACTTCCATGCGCTGCTTTTCAAATCAAGAAAACACGTCAAACCGTTTTTTTTCTGGGCCATTGGTGAGCCAATAAAAAATTACCGTTACATCCAGCGCTCACGGTTGTGCCTGGTAATGAGTAGATTATCCAATCAGGAACGAGGTTCAAATTCTGAACCTAATATTCGCATGGAAGTGAGATTCACAACGGATAACACCAGAAGCCCTTCTTCTTCTTCTCTTCTGTCTCTCGCCTTTTGTTTGTTCGAGCCTCTGGCAACCAGGGTAATGTTCGGCGGGAGCACATTAGAAATGAAGCCACCTTCGCACAAGACTTGTTCAGGAGCCATTACCCGGAGCGTCCATCTCCCATACTAGGTCTATGTCACAGCGTTTACTTACTTCGCCAGTGCTAAATATAGAAGTATTTCGCGGGAGTGATCGCGCCCCCTTCACACCCCATTTTGGGAACCAATCAAATTCGATCCCGAACAAAGCACAACTAACGTCATACTTTAGTCGTTCAGCTAGCTTTCACAACTATAATGGCTGAAAGAGAATAATTCAATGCTTTGCAATATTCAGTTCGCGGGAAAATCATTCTAAATTATAGCACGAAGTGAGTAAACGCTGTGACATATATATGACTTGTTCCATTCTGGAAAACGTTCTGAAAACTGGTTTCGATCTTTCTGAAATCCATTTTATAAACCAAACTTGGTTGGGATTTTCTTTCTATGACCTCTGAAACAATTTCAAAATACGATAGATGTGTAAGCTATGTCCAGCAATTAAATTAAAATCGTCATTTGTTTTAACCCAAATGCAATACCTCCCTTGGGAGTGGGGGGAGGGGGAACTTTGTAGTGAAGTTGACTTCCCCGGTTGACTCTGAGCGCAACGAGATGCCTGGGGATGAGGCGCCCTTGCACAATCCAGCACAGTTGGCAAGTATGCTGATGTGATTCAGTAACGTGTTTGTTTGTTATAGAGACAAGAGTGGGGACATTGTTATGGTATTCGCCAAACACGGCATTAAACCAAACAACAACAACAATCCCGAGGAAAATTCTCCTCTGCACCTGGCTGTGAGACAAGGAAATGAGCCTGCAGTCAAAAACCTCGTACAGAAAACACACTGTGACGTTAACATTCAGGTTCGTTACACCTACGACTTACATTAAAAAAAATAATCGTCAACATACTAGACGGATTACATATATTTCATTTGTAAGATTTCCTTTAATGAATTTTGTTGGTAAAATAGGTCATTAGTTATTTTCGTTGATAGTTCTGAATCCCCTGAGCCGACCAACGCTAGTCAGCGGTTTCCGTCTTTGCGCATGCGTGGCATTGTAGTAGCCCTTGTATGGTTCTCGGTCAGTTTGTACGTCATGCCCTCGAGCAAAGCATTTTCTCGTCCGGCTCTATCATTCCTGTACATCTGTTAGGCTTGCTAGCGGTCGTGTCGACTTTTGCAGTGTTTGGAAAAGTTATGATTATTTAAGTGTTGTGGTCATTGAATTATCTCCTATAGGCAGTATTGTTGGGGAAAATCGTTCAAAATTTCCGGCATAAAACATCCAAAATATTCCAAAAAAGCTTCCAAAAGCCAGTTTATTTATCAGAAATTTTATGTCCAAAAGAAAATGGTCCTAACATGTTTTTAGTTAAAGTATCTCACGCAATGTTACACCACTATATACAGCTATTTCAAAAAGGTTGTCCCGGACTGAAGGGCAAACGACAAGCCGACATTATTGACCGAAATAGATTGCGGTTGTAGCTGAAAGTCTGGTGAATTCGTTTGTTTCTGGGTCAAAAACGTTAAGACGAATATGGTTTACTGTGAATCTATTTTCGAATTACCCTGTAGTTTACCCGTTTCGCACAGCTGGACAGTTATACCCACAACGCATTTCGGCCTGGGAATGTCGCTTGTCGGTTGTCCAGGACAACCTTTTTGAAATAGCTGTACATGACTACTGTAACCAAATACTCCTTTTGTCGAAATCATCGGTAGGATATTTATGGTAATACTCCATTGCATGACGCCATTTTATGGGGAAAGAACATCATGGTGGACGTGATTCTGGACGCTGCCTTTATTGACCTGACTATTTGCAACAAGCAAGGGTTTAACTACCTTCATTTGGCTGCACTGAAGGGAAACAAACAGTGAGTAGATTGCCCGGGGGCACTCCTGTTTATTACGTAATATGCATGTGTGGCCCGGGTCCGGGTTTGAACCTAATTCCCATTTCCGGTTCCGGTTTGAACCTAATTCCTATTTCCGGTTCCGGGTTTGAACTTAATTCCGATTTTTCGAGTTATGGACGATTCAGAACAGTGCAACTGTTCCTGTCTTGTACCAATCCTGATTTTCAGAGACAATTCCATCTATTCTTATTCTGGAATACAGGAGGAATAAAGACAATCAAAACGACCCGAAAGTCTCGGTACATATTTCTCAGAAAAACGTCTCGAAGTATCATAATCTCAGCTTGAGTTGTCAAGTCGAAAGACAATTGTGTGCAAGTATACGTAAACCTATTAAGTGCACTTTTCATTTATTCGGCCAGTTCGTACTAAGTGGGCTGGTTCTTGTTGTACAAAAGGTGCGCTCTTTTATAAACGTAAAACTCGGCGTTTTCACGTTGTGTTTTTGCAGTCAAATTGTATTTTCATGTGCAGCTATTGAATTTTGTCCCTAATTGTATTCGTTGTCGACCGATCGAACTGGTAGAACTGGCTGGCTAGGTCTCCTCCCTGAGTAGGGCCAGTCTGTCCCGAACCAGTCCTTAGAACTGACGCGCTCCGTTTGAGAACTGGCCGCCGGTTCAGATCAGTCGGTTCGTGTAAATGGGAAACGCCCTGACATCAGTTGACCTCTGAGAATGGTCTAAGGACGCGTTCGTGTGGGAGCTATTCTGCACAGAATAACCAGAATATTCTTATTCCGGAATATCCCAAACGAACGCGACCTACATCAGAAGAACAAGAGAATCAGCGCAAAGGATTCTGGTCGTTATTGTCACCTGACGTCATAGTGTAAATGGCCTTTTCATTTAAAGTGCACCTAACGTTTATTTTGTTATCATAAATATCGATTCTACATCAAGTTTTGAGTACTTCTGTGAAGAAAGTTTTGGTTTACAGAGAATACTCTATGTTCTACGTTTGTTTGAAATCGTGAAAATGTGACCTTTCCTGACCCATGACCGCGTAAGCAAAAGCCTGGATCGATCCTGGGTTGACGTCATCTTATTAATGCGTTATTCTCCATGGCGTCTTTCTATCACAACACAACATCGATTTATAGAGAATATACACTGTTTGCGAGTTGTTAGTAAAGAAAAAAGTCGTTTTAGTCAACATGTTAAGTATTTATTGAAATTATTGCAAAGTCGAATTAATTATATGACGTCTACCCAGGGATCGACCCAGGCTTTTACGCGGTCGTGGGTCAGGAAAGGTCACATTTTCACGATTTAAAACAAGCGTAGGACATAGATTATTCTCTCTAAACCAAAACGTTCTTCACAGAGGTACTCAAAACTTGATGTAAAATCGATATTGATGATAACAAAATAAACGTTAGGCGCACTTTAACTAATCGCTCCTGTCACGCGGCGGGTATTGTTGGCTCATCCTCGGATACCCAGGGGCAGTTTACCCCTTCTCCCCTCTCCCTCCGTCCGTTTTTTGCCCGTAGCTCACTAACTGCCCCTGGGTATTCGAGGATGATGGCATCAATCCGGTTTCTGGGAAACCCCTACCTCTCCCCCATACTTTACCCTAACCTTTAGTGGTTAATCATTAATAGAACGACGCATATCCAAGGGAGGGGTGGGTGGGTAGTCAGTTCCCAGAAACTGGGTTTGAGCCGGATGATGTTGGCTAGAATCAATATATTTCTCATGTGCACTGAGCAGTTTCATAACGAGGTTAAACGGGGAGATCAGAAACAAAGGTTGTTATTCTCCTGGGACTCAACATAGCAGCAGCGTGATAAGAACGAATAATCCCGGTTTTCAACTAAAATTACGATGTAAGTAAATGCATTCCTCCAATTTCTCTAAGTGCTGTCGAAAGGCTTCTGGAGAAATCTCCTGAGCTGTTGAACATACCTAAGGAGGACGGTTCTACAGCCCTGCATTTGGCAACTATAAACAATCAACACGAAGTCGCGGAACTCTTGCTACAACAGGTATGAGTCTTCATTTATACCTCTTACTAAACTAAACTCGCTTGCTCGGTCAGTAACGTAGCAGGTTATCGATCCTCATTTTTTCTGTTTTTTTTTTTTTTGCCCAAGCGCGAATCACGCGGTTCATAGAAAAGGGAAAAACAACGGTAACTTACGGTATACGAGCCGAGCAAGCGAGACAAGTAATAATATGTTTATTATAAGGCTTCTGGTTCTTACCATTATTTTGGAATCTGTGTTTTATGATCATAGCCGCAAACATGAGTTCATAAACTTTACTCCGTAGTCCACATACACACCTGAGTAAATTAAATACGAATACAAAGTACCGACATCCTTTGCGGTCTTGGCTTGATACTTTTTATCGAAAAACCTTTTTAAAATAGTTCAGCCTTCACCATTTAATCATCCCATTCTGATGGATGCCATTATTATATTTACATTGCCATTCACTCAGCTTTATTTTTAGTTATTTACTCGTGTTGGTTCAGCTTTTTTACCTACATCTGTAGAAAGGGCTCTAGACTGCTAGCAAGTCCCTTCTATTCCGCTAATATCTATTTAAGCATGGCTAAACATGGCTAAACATGGCTAAACATGGCTAAACATGGCTAAACATGGCTAAACATGGCTGAACATGGCTGAACATGGCTGAACATGGCTAAACATGGTTCAACATGGTTCAACATGGTTCAACATGGTTCAACATGGTTCAACATGGCTAAACATGGCTAAACATGGTTCAACATGGTTCAACATGGTTCAACATGGTTCAACATGGCTAATCATGGTTCAACATGGTTCAACATGGCTAACATGACTAAACATGCCTAAACATGGCTAACATGCCTAAACATGGTTCAACATGGTTCAACATGACTAAACATGGATAAACATGGCTAAACATGGCTAAACATGGTTCAACATGGTTCAACATGGTTCAACATGGCTAAACATGGCTAAACATGGTTCAACATGGTTCAACATGGTTCAACATGGTTCAACATGGCTAATCATGGTTCAACATGGTTCAACATGGCTAACATGACTAAACATGCCTAAACATGGCTAACATGCCTAAACATGGTTCAACATGGTTCAACATGACTAAACATGGATAAACATGGCTAAACATGGCTAAACATGGCTAAACATGGATCAACATGGATCAACATGGCTAACATGGTTCAACATGGCTAAACATGGTTCAACATGGCTAAACATGGCTAAACATGGCTAAACATGGATCAACATGGATCAACATGGCTAACATGGTTCAACATGGCTAAACATGGTTCAACATGGCTAAACATGGCTAAACATGGCTAAACATGGTTCAACATGGCTAAACATGGTTCAACATGGCTAAACATGGTTCAACATGGCGCAGTTTAGACATGTTGAACACAGCCATGTTGCACCATGTTAATCCATATTTAGCCATGTTTCACCATATTTAACAATTATTCACCGAAGTGGAGGTGAATAATTGTTTTAGTATATACCACACTGCAGGTGAATAGCCAGCACCAAATAGTTATTTTATTTTCTGTCAAATGGACACAAACTCGCGCGAGGTGATCGCTGCTTCGCCCAGAGGTGAACTGATGAAATCATATTCACTGCATGTTTGAATATCCAATCAGAGCGCGCGAAAAGTGATATTCACTGGTGTGGTATATGCTAATTAATGAAGATGAACCATGCTTATGTAAAAATTAGCGGAATACGGAAGGGACTATGTCTTGCTAGCAGTCTGGTCAAGGGCTTGGAGTATAATTGTCTCTTTTTCTGATATCTTCATATTTTCTCTTATCTTCCATTTGACAGCCAGGGTGTCCTACAGACGCTCGTAACAGGAAAGGCCAGACTCCTCTTCTGTTTGCTGTTCATAAAGGTTACTTAACCATGGTACAGACACTTGTGAAGAATGGAGCGGACGTCAACGCTGAAGACGAAGAAGGAGAAACCCCACTTCTCTCTGCCTTACAGAGAGAGAAGCTCGCAACTGCTGAATTAACAGAGGTAAATAACGTACTATAGCTGATATTTGTAATGTTATTAATTAAAGTGCATATGAGCCCAAATATTTTATCATTAAAATCGATCCTACGTCAAGTAAATAGTTGAATAGTACATCAAACACTTGCATAAATTATCCAAACTTTGTTCCACGTTTTTTAATTATATGTTCGTTTGAGAAGCCATATCAAACACTCGTATTCGTGTTTTATCACGAGATCAAAACACCTCGATCCGAACCGAGTTTCAAAATCTCCTCTGCGCATTGTTTTCCAACTTCTGAATCAGTTCTCAGTGTTTTGATCTCGTGATCAAACACTTGTAAAAGTGTTTGATATATATTAAAAATATAAACATTATTAATGTTTCTGCCTGATAGGCGAGAGAATCACATGGTAAAATGGTGGATAATGTGGCCGATAAAAACAGTTCGTCTTATGCCGCCATATCTGAATACCTGCTATCACGTGGTGCTAATGTTCATCACTGCGACAGCAATGGTCAAACACCGCTGGAGATGTGCGAGGGCTCAAAAGTTGAGGCCTTGATCAGAAAAAGGTCAAGAGAATCTAGGTATTGTACCCTGACCTAATATTGCCATCCTCCAGTCATTTCGAGAGACCTGGAAAATAATCTCGCTGTTTACACTCTTGTTTGAGTGGTTCTCGACTGAGTGTCGTAAAACCAAAACCACAGTAATTACAGAGCCAATCACGAGCAAGTAAAACCACAATAAGCCAATCACGAGCAAGTAAAAACACAATGAGCCAATCACGAGAGCAAGTAAAACCACAATGAGCCAATCACGAGAGCAAGTAAAACCACAATGAGCCAATCACGAGAGCAAGTAAAACCACAATGAGCCAATCACGAGAGCAAGTAAAACCACAATGAGCCAATCACGAGAGCAAGTAAAACCACAATGAGCCAATCACGAGAGCAAGTAAAACCACAATGAGCCAATCACGAGAGCAAGTAAAACCACAATGAGCCAATCACGAGCAAGTAAAACCACAATGAGCCAATCACGAGCAAGTAAAAACACAATGAGCCAATCACGAGCAAGTAAAAACACAATGAGCCAATCACGAGAGTAAGTAAAACCACAATGAGCCAATCACGAGAGCAAGTAAAACCACAATGAGCCAATCACGAGAGCAAGTAAAACCACAATGAGCCAATCACGAGAGCAAGTAAAACCACAATGAGCCAATCACGAGAGCAAGTAAAACCACAATGAGCCAATCACGAGAGCAAGTAAAACCACAATGAGCCAATCACGAGAGCAAGTAAAACCACAATGAGCCAATCACGAGAGCAAGTAAAACCACAATGAGCCAATCACGAGAGCAAGTAAAACCACAATGAGCCAATCACGAGAGCAAGTAAAACCACAATGAGCCAATCACGAGCAAGTAAAACCACAATGAGCCAATCACGAGCAAGTAAAAACACAATGAGCCAATCACGAGCAAGTAAAAACACAATGAGCCAATCACGAGAGTAAGTAAAACCACAATGAGCCAATCACGAGCAAGTAAAAACACAATGTGCCAATCACGAGCAAGTAAAACCACAATGAGCCAATCACGAGAGCAAGTAAAACCACAATGAGCCAATCACGAACTGAAGTAATCTGTGCTATGTTTTACTTGAACAAATCATGAGGCAAAGTAAACGCAATTGTGATAACTCTCGCTAAAAAGGAAAATTGATTGCCGGAGCGGTTTTCGATTGAGTGTCGAAAGCAACAAGTGATTGCTTTGGTTTTGCGTTTGCTTAGTTTTTCTATTGGCTGTGAGAAATGTTTTCTAATTATCAGCCAATCAAGTTCTAAACTAAAACCAAACGCAATCACGCAATCAGGTTTTGTTTTAGCGACAGTATTGACGACTGCGTTTACTTTACCTCGTGATTGGTTCAAGTAAAACCAATCGTGAATTACTTCAGTTCGTGATTGGCTCAGCGTGTTTTTACTTGCTCCTGTGATTGGCTATTTTGGTTTCACGACAGTCAATCGATATATGCTTCACTCACAAAGATTTCAAAATGATGCTCCGGGGAATAATGCTCAGTGATTCGTAAAAAGAGAAAAGAATACATTTAATATACCCCGGAGCCTCATAATGAAACCATTGTGGGTGACAAGTGAAGCACATATCGACAGTGGGCCACTGGGAACTTTTTCACAGCCAATAGAAAAGCTCTCGCGAAGGCCCGATTCAAACGTCGAACTTTTCATGCGCCGAACGCAATTGAAACAAAAGATAATTAGGCGGCTTCTTTTGATCTAATTAGGTTCGGCGCATGGGAAGTTCGACGTTTGAATCGGGCCTAAGCCAACGCAAAACCAAAGCAATCACCGAATTACTTTCTACGCTCAATCGAAAACCGCTCTATTCCTTCCTTCAGTTGAACAGAAATACTGTTTCATTTCTCTTAATGGTTTATCTTCTTCTTAATATGTAGAGGAAATCGCATGAACGCGAGTGCTATACGGCGTGATTTATGGGCAATGAGTGATATTTTGAAAGTTCTGATAATTTCACGAGCCTTTTTAAGCGAGTACAAGTTGAGAACTTTCAAAATATCACCATAAATCAAGTATAGCACGAGCAGTTCATGCGATTTTTTGTTTATAATATACTGAGCAAACATTTGTTGAGAGCATGCGACTGTGCACTCGATAACCTTTAGATGCACTCGTCATTGACCAATCAGAATCCAGATATTTTGTTGAGTATATTAATATAAAGCTATCATTACTTGATTACGCAGAGTTGAAGAGCAAGATGCTAAAGAAGTTGCTCGAGATACGGTGGAGAACCAGGAAAACTCAGAAACGACAATACATGGCACTCGTGATGGGCCAGTAGGCCCCTCGGAAAGCAATCGGGATGAAATGGAAAGCGCTAACACCACATCGAAACATAATCGAGATCATTCGGAAGGTGCCGTGGATGAATCGGAAATCGCTCGAGAAGCAGTGAAACTCACAACCGGAGATGATTCAGAACAAGAGAATGGCGACAAGAGAAAGTCGAAGGCTGATGATGCGGTGGAGGACAAAGCAATGCGCGTTACTGCAGAGGGGTCACAGAGGAAGGAAGATTCATGCTGGACATTCGTGGATCCCGAGACACACATGGTGTTTCAGCTACGTCGTTTGAAACCTGTGTGTCAAGGTAGGTGTTGATCCCAACTGGAATCTAGTATCACACAACAACATCCAATTTTCTTGCTTTCTGATTGGCTCTCGCTCGCAGACATTTTGGGTGGGAGTGTGCCGCCCGGTTCTCAAAACTCTGACCCTATTTCAGACCAAAATATAAGATGTTCCATACCCTTTTACAGACCTGTAGTCTATAAAAGGGCACATACCCGTATAGATATATGGGAGTACCCTCCCCCCCCCCCCCCCGGGTTTCAATGCCACCACCGAGTCAGCTCAAGTCTAGTCAAGTCTAGAATACTGGATTATTTATTGTTCGAGAGGCCTCATGTTGCACACTCTTTCAACCTGAAAACCTTTTTACTTCTTCCTACAGAATGTTCAGCCCGCATCAAGAATTGCTATGAGTGTAAAGCCATGATAAACGACAACACAAAACAAGGTAATGCAGCACAACTTATAACATTAACTGCCATCACCTTGTATCTCACTAGTATCTCAGTCCACAGCATTGCACATTCAGTTTAAATTCGCAATAGAACAATTGCAATAGCAGCTATAAACCTTTGAGTGGATCGAGGATTCCAAGCCCAAATGTAAGTTATAGTTCGTACATGTTACAATTCGTTGCACAGAAAAGGCGTCCAAACCCCCCCCCCCCCCCCCCCCCCCCCGGGGGACTCCTGTTTATGACGTAATATTAATGTGCGGCGGGGGTGGGTCAGGGTTTGGACCTGGGGGGGGGGGGGATTTGAGCCTAATTTGGGCTGTCAGGGTCAGGATTTGAGCCAAATTTGGGATGTCAGGGTCAGGATTTGAGCCAAATTTGGGCTGTCAGGGTCAGGATTTGAGCCTAATTTGGGCAGTCAGGGTCAGGATTTGAGCCTAATTTGGGCAGTCAGGGTCAGGATTTGAGCCTAATTTGGGCAGTCAGGGTCAGGATTTGAGCCTAATTTGGGCAGTCAGGGTCAGGATTTGAGCCAAATTTGGGCTGTCAGGGTCAGGATTTGAGCCAAATTTGGGCTGTCAGGGTCAGGATTTGAGCCTAATTGGGCTGTCAGGGTTCATTTTACAAAAAGTAGGGCAATCAGGGTTTTGGATCTCCCTTTTGGGGTAAAACAGAGCCAGGGTTTGAATCTCATGGCCGCACATACTTGCCCATTTATCACGTAAGTCCCAACCCCCGGGCGTCCAAATTACTCTTCTATATCTTAGTGCCTACTCATTACATTAAATGCTTTTATTCTAAATGCTCTTTATTCAGATGGCTAGCTGGTACAGCCTGCAGTCGCCGATGCGAAGCCTGGTTAAAATACCTACAGAAACATTTCCATTGGATTACAATATTTAGTGTTACTTGACCTCGATATTAAATTTAATTCGATATTAAAAGCTAGCAATAGTGTATCAACCATTAGCATATACCTCACAAGTGTATAGTGCTTTTCGCGCACTCTGATTGGCTACTCAAACATGGGATACCTTTGCTGTTCACCTCCAAGCGAAGCAGCGATCACCTCGCACGAGTTTTTGTCCATTTGGCAGAAAACAAAACAACTATTTGATGCTGGCTATTCACTTGTGTGGTGTATCTTAAAACAATTATTCACCTAGTCAGTGTCGGTGAAAAGTGGTGGATATTTACCTTATATTGACTTCGCCTTCGGCGAATAATTGTTAATTATTAAGAATGGGATTCAATAAACTAGTAAGTAGACACTAAATATTAAATATTGTGTCCTGTTGTGGTGTTGTTGGTTTTTGTTGACCTATTATTTTTTGGGTTACGTGGGTTTTCGTGGGGCTTCTGTATCAAACGTGGAACGGTTGCAATCGTGTGCTTTAGTTTAGCAATATTATTATACTTTATAATATAACTCAGAAATAAATCCGCGCCTTCGGCTTGTGAGTTTCAAGCATTTCTTGTGCTCTCCCAACATCCCGCGTGCTTTATTTCGCCAGTAAACACATTGAAATGTGTGGTCTATTGCTTTAGTAAACTACGAGCGCTTAATTGGTTTCTAATATGCAAGGTTATTTTCTTATAAACCAATCAGATTTTACTTTACATAACCTGGAAAGTGAGGTAATGTTCCTCGAGAAAGTCTATAGTCTCCTGTGATTGGTAAAGTCCATTTATGCAGACTTTAAAAGATTTGGTAACTAGTACTCGATTGTTTTTAAATATTTGCACCATGGCGCCAACCACACCGCGGCAAAACGTTACGCGCATGCGTATTTGCTATTTCTTGTCGGCGCGCGGCCGCCCCCAGTTTCCCGCGAAAACTGAAATGAAACAACAGGCACATACCCGTGATTTTAAAATTTCTGCTTAAAAGCATCCATTTGTGAACTGTTTTGTCCAAAAATAAGAAAACTACTTAAAAGCTAAGCCTAAGACTTTAACAGGTTGAAGTTTTCTTAATTTGTAATTCACTGTGAGTTTACTAAGTTATAAAATTATTTACTAAAAAAGTTGAAACCCTCGGTAATTTGTATTTGATAGCAGAGCCTTCGTTCTTTTGGCCAGCGGAGCATACCGTTTTGCCGCGGTGTGGGCGCCAACCAGCTGAGAGTTCGCGCACCAATTCAAAAAATAGGCCCCTAATGGGTGCATGTGTCTACTGCATGTGTAAAACAGATGCACAGGCTTTAAGATCATGGGCAAAGTAGCGCTGGTTGTTGAGCATGATTGATTGTACCGCTATGGTTTGGTTTTAAACTCCGAATTGAGTAAATACTGAAAATACGAGATTAGTCTAATTTCTAAGTGATGATGTGGATCACCATGAATCTAATGTGAAATTGTCCTGAAAAAGTCACCTGAACCCCCTACATCTAGAGGTCTCAATCCCAGTTGAGGTAATCTTAACTTTAATAATACACTGGAACCTATTAATGATAGAGTTTGACTGTTGGCATTGTGCACATGACCTGGATTTAACTCGATATCACCAGAAGTCAGAAGTCTCATCCTCGGGACGCAAAATCTGGCATTCATGAACGTACATTTAGTTGAATTCCTTGTTTGGTAGTGATATAAACAGCATTTAAAAATAGGTGCCCGTTTGCTTTTTTCCGACAGGTTCTTAGTGTTAATTTTTTTCAGACTCGTGAAGTTACTGAAAAAACAAACACTTCTGTGCACATACATGTATATTACGTACCAAAGTTTATAATAAGTAGCTATATGCTATTCATTCTTGAAGATTTAGGAGTGGATTTTCGAAGAATGCACTTCGGTTTATGCCGTATTTTTCTCCTTTTCATGGAACGTATTATATATATCTTCTTAAAGTGGACGGTTCTCGGTCTCACCGTCTCACCTGTTTAACCACATGTACCGCAGGTCATTCTACGTAACGGTTATTTCCGGCGATATTTGAAATTACAGTAAATGTATGGAGTTTTAGTTCGAATGCCTGTTTGCTCTAAAATAAAATTCAATAAAACGTCAAATTATTCTTACTTGTCTCTTGTGTTTCCTTTCAGTTTCTGTGAAGTTTCAAGCCATTCCGTTCAATATTGAGGGAGTTTCAGTAATAATTATACTAAAGGAAGGAGAATTACTGTAACTCCCTCAATATTGGACGGAATGGCTTGAAACTTCACAGAAACTGAAAGGAATACACAAGAGACAGGTAAGAATATTTTGCCGATTTATTGAGTTTTATTTTAGAGCAAACGGGCATTCGAACTAAAACTCCGAACATTTACTGTAATTTCAAATATCGCCGGAAATAACCGTTACGCATAATGAGCCTGGGGTATATGGTACCTGTGGTTTAACTACTTTCGAGTTTCTAGCGATTTCCCAACCTCCAGCTAGCGGTCAATCTCCTCCGGGGAATGAGAAATCCCTTCGACTTCAAGGGATTAAATTATCTTATGCTAGTTTCTGGGCAGCATTTACTCGATAGAAGTTCTGTCACCGAGGTTAAGGCACCTTTCATTCACCGAACAGCGGCGAAAGCTGTGGCAAGCTGTTGTGTAAACATTTATTGTATTGAATCTCGTACAAAAGTGTCATACAGACTATCAGTATCGGCAGCACACGAGCATTCTGATGGCGCCGAGTACATCCACCTAGAACTTCAAAGTACGACCGGTTTGGCACATTGTTTCTTCGAAAGCTGTGACAAATCAGATTTGTAAATTTTAAGAAATTCATGGTAAAATTTACACTTACCGAAGCAAAAACGCTTTCCACTAGCTCTAATCCTCGTGGTCTTTCAACATCGTCCCCAGGGTCTTCCGTGCATAGTTGAATCACGTGATATTTAACTTGGCTTCATAGAAGCAATAGACACAAAATTTCTAAGAATAGCTCTCATTGGGCAGGGAAAAAAAAGTGCTGACGTCTTGCTTGTATTTTAGAAACTAATATAAGCGCTCGGGTAAGCAGACGTTTCTTTTTCTTCGAATTTATGAGAGTGAAAAAAGAATTCTTGGAAATTGACAAGCTTAACCGGTTTTACCAGGCTCCATTGCAATTGGTCAGTTTCTGATAAATCGGGGATTCCCCTACCTTGAGTTCAATAACAACGGCATGAACTGAAGTATAAACGAATTGTTGCGATACGATTCTACCAGTTCAGCTCTGGATCTTCCTGGCTGTAAGTTGAATGTATGGTAAGTAATTGTAATCTGTTCTTTATTTTTCTCTTAGCCGGGACGCGTTGCTTTCATACATAACCGTCTTTTACTTCGTTACAAGTCTTTAATAGCTATTTCTGTCGTCCCGGTAAAATCATTGTTTTATCATTTTTTCGTCCCAGTTAATCAGTTTTTGTTTCGGTTTTCGTTTCAAGTAAGGCATTTATCAAAAGGAAAAGTTTGTCGTGACTTGCCCTGTAGAATTTTACCATTTAAAAAATATATATAATTTTTTCGATAAGGTTTGCTATTTCAAATTATAGATAGCTACTCCAGTTGACCATAGCAAGCTAATCGGCTATTTGTGATGAAATATGCTTTTTTTAAATTATATACTTCAACTCTTTACTCTATAACGAATTTAGTGTTAGTTAAAACACGTTCAATCTTGAGAAGACGCGGTATTCAGTGAATCGACTGATATAGCTGCAAAGATTAATGCAAAACAAGCGATCTTAAAGGTGCTGACTTGCATTTCTGCTTCCGCATTTAAGAATGAAAATGAAACGGCGTCCACCAGCCACTTATTAATATTTATATATAATGTAGAATCACATAGCATTACTCAAACTCGCGCGCTGATTGGCTAACGAAGCGTTTAATATTTTGTGGAATTCAATGGTTTGAAAGCTGTATTCAACGGTTTGAAAAGCTGTATTCAACGGTTTGAAAAGCTGATTCAACGATGTACAGGAAGCCCGCGCGTAAATATTTTGTTTATTTTTATTATCGCGAACAGAGACAAATCATGCATGTTAATTGTTACAAACCAGGATATTCACAAAGTTAACAGTAGTCAAAGAACGTGAAAATTATATATCTTTTATTCCGTTTTTCACGAGAAATGATATGTTTTGGCTCTCGACTGAACAAGAAGAAACCGACTCTGATCCGAGGAATCGACAAAACCAACTGCAGCAAAACTGTGTGATTTTGAATGGAAAAGCTGGAGCTTCGTGGATTTGCTGATTTAATTCATATAGTATTTACACAGAGAAGCTAAATGACTGAAAACAGTAAAAACAGGACGAAAAGCACGGCTACAGAAAGGTACTGAAATCCACAGGGAGTCCCTAACCGATACTAGAATCACAGCTAGAATATTGGAAGATTGGATCGCAACATTAGTTTTGATGCGTGTGGGTTACCTGTGATTTATTTGCCGCGCGAGAGTGGTTGTGAATTTATCGTAGTCTGTTTGTTTTTATCCCAAAATTGTTCATTCGCAGCCTAAAATTCGGACAATAAAGTTATCTGGCTGTAAAATGAACCAGCTAAATGTGTAGCTCATTTATTATTCTGTAGTCTGCATTAGTTTTAAAGATACCGGATAATGTTTTGAGCGAGATTTAAGCGCTTGAGTTCACCGATACCTGTTCGCTGATTTTCGCTAATTGATCCAAAAATGTACTTTCTCATCCGAAAAATGGACATTTGTCTAGCTGTAAAACAAACCCGCTGAATGTGTAGCTTATTTATTATTCTGTAGCCTGTATTAGTTTGAAGACATTGGAGAACGTTTTGAACGAGATTTAAGCGTTTGAGTTCACGGACACCTGTTCGCTCATTTTCACTACTGTATAAGTATTAGAAAGGGAAGAAACGGTGAGCCAAGGTTTTTACTTTTTGACTGCAACGTATAACCCCACGGGGAACGACCGAACATGCCTTACCATATCCTAGAAGGGAGATACGTCACGCGACATTTTTCGTGACTCATAACTGACGACTCAACCCCTTAGTACCCCGAAGGGATTTATTTGTCAAACTAAATGTTCCTGGTACCTCCCCTACTGAGTCGTTTTTTGGTCAACAACGTTGCAGCGAAAAAGTAAACACCTCGGCTCACAAAAACGAAAATGAAATGTGTTCAAATGTTGTCCTAAACTATAAGGCTTGCCAAAAAATTCACATCAGGAGTGAGAAAATGCTTAAACAACTCACACATGTGAATTGAATTAGAGATTATGAAATTTGCAAAGGACTTCTGGTCGGTTTTCTGAACGCTGTGTCTTCCCTTACAATACTTTATAGCAAGGCGATCGGCAGCGAAAATCAGCGAACAGGTATCGGTGAACTCAAACGCTTAAATCTCGCCACAGGCAGCCCAAGCTCTAAATATCTAGCTAATACTTACAGGGTCTTACAGCGTTAATTTGTATGGGAATTTCAACGAACTTGAAATACGAAAGAATTAGTGAATAAAATGCCTTACCTTGCTTCCATAGTGTATTACTTGCTGTCTGAGTGTGGTAACAGGGTTGATATGAAGCGATTTTAGCGAGTTTTCATTTCCTCTGCTCTCCTTCCTAAGAAAAAAGACAAGGCAGCACACTAGTTTCGCGAGGGCCCGCCACGATTGTCGATTGTCGATTGTCCGGCGACAACAACAAAATTTACTACCAGGGTCCCCACGAAGTGCATGTACAGAGCAAATCAAGAAAAGCGACCAATCAAATCACAGAGGATCGTGTTTTGAATACAGATCGATACATACTGTTGCAAAAGGTAAAACGATTGCTCTTCATAATTGCATTTTTTCAATGCTCTCTAAAAATTGTGTCAGTGTTGTCGACAATCGCCGGTCAGGTACCCCGCGCTGCTTAACTTTAGGTCGAAGGCTCGGAGTCTTTCGACGGTTACCCAGCAGCCTTTGACGGCCGGGCAGTCGACCCCAGCTGGTTCAAGGCTCTCTACCAATTTATAAGCGTCACTTTGGAGAAACAAAATGCTTCGTCGTGCTCGTCGCAAGGTTGGAATTGCGTGGCAATCGCATTCAAAAGAAAGAGCAACCTTTCTGCTGGGATTCTATGGAGGAATTGTGGCGGCCACAATATTTTGAACTAAAATATTTCGGTTGAAGTGGCGGGCCCTCGCGAAACTAGTGTGCTGCCTTGTCTTTTTTCTTAGGAAGGAGAGCAGAGGAAATGAAAACTCGCTAAAATCGCTTCATATGAACCCTGTTACCACACAGACAGCAAGTAATACACTATGGAAGCAAGGTAAGGCATTTTATTCATTAATTCTTTCGTATTTCAAGCTCGTTGAAATTCCCATACAAACGCTGTAAGTATTAGCTAGATATTTAGAGCTTGGGCTGCCTGTGATCTCACTCAAAACATTATCCGGTGTCTTAAAACTAATGCATACTACAGAATAATAAATAAGCTACACATTTAGCTGGTTTATTTTACAGCCAGATAACTTTATTGTCCGAATTTTAGGCTGCGAATGAACAATTTTGGTATAAAAACATTAAACAGACTACGATAAATTCACAACCACTCTCGCGCGGCAAAGAAACCACAGGTAACCCACACACATCAAAACTAATGTTTCGAATTCTAGTATCGGTTAGGGACTCCCTGTGCTGAAATCGTGGTACAAGGAAAATTTTGGAAACGAGTGGACTGAACACAAGTAACATTCAACAGTTTAAAAACAGGCTTATTTATATTGTGAGACAGAAATTGAGCATTAACATTTGGAATTTGTTTATAAAGTAAGGAACAATTAATACTTACAAGTTTGTGCGTATACTTGTGCAGCAGCTCTTCGGTTTGTCAGGTTTTAGATTTTCACTTTTCGACAACTGGTTTCAACAGGCCGCCGGTTTTCTAAATCTTTCACAAACATTCACAATTTTGTCTCCAGTTAATGCACTTTCGCTTTCAGTCAATTCTTGGTAAATATTAGATCGAAATTAAGTGTACCTAAATAAAATACAGGTCTTTTCATCGATAAAAATGCAGTTTTGATGTCGGAAAACCAAATTTTGTGAGCAACGACTGCAGTTTAATAGTTGTACCTCGTGTGAGTTTCAGTCTAATTTTAGCTTGATTCCTATTCGCTCGTTAGTTAACAGCGCAATGGGTTCCTGGCGCGTGGCGGGAATTTCAGCAACTTTCAAACTGACTATATTCTTTATTTATTTTCGTCAATCACTAAAGGTGATGTTACACGAGACGACTTTTAACGACGATTTTTCCCAACGATTTTTAATGCATGTTACACGAGACAACTTTTAGCGAAACATTGATGCGGCAACGGGTATGTTACACGGGACGATTTTTAGCGCAACATCTAGCTAGCACCTAGGCTCCTACTCCGAAATCCTCGTTTAAAAAACATAGCGGACGAGCCTCGTTTCCGTGGGCGTAGCGAACAGGTTTCTGGGACGACGTTGCGCGAAAAGTCAACGGCGAGGGTGTTACACAAAGCAACTCCAACAAAATTGGGGAAACAATGTTGCAAGTTTTTCAAGATATTTCAAAACTTGCAACATGATTGCGTTAAAAATCGTCCAGAGCGCCATGTTACACTATGTTGACTTTTCGCGCAACAATGCGAAACATCGTCGTTAACAATTATCTCGTGTAACATCACCTTAAATGCTATGGGATTCAAAGAAAATTCATTGCCCGACTCGGGAATTCCACGTTAAATTTCACTTGAAAACCGATATCGCACTCATCGCTTCGCTTAACGTGGATTTCCCTCGTCAGGCAATGAATTTACCTATATTATTCATAATTGTAATATAAATTACGGGAGCATCCTAAGAACGCGCGATGTGATTGGCTGTTCAGCGTGCTTGATTTTTTTTATAATATGCACGCTCGAGCATTTCTTTCCGCGTTGATCGAGTGTTATATTATAAAACAAAGAGAAGATGGTTCTCCTATGTCCTATAACAAAATAATGCACTTTCGAGGTCTTGAAAAGCTGCTAAATGCACTCGCGTTCCGCTCGTGCATCCGCAGTTTTTCAAGACCTCGAGCGTGCAATATTTAAGGGTTAGAGACTGATGTGCGTTCTTTATCGGAAAATACAGGCACGCGCTGACTGGTCGATGAATAATGAATACTGCGTGAGGCCGAAGGCCGAATGAAGTATGACGAGATTTTGAGTTCATCGTACAGTCAGGAAGTGACTGTATTTGCCGATAAAGCATAAACAAAGTCTCTAATAATCAAACTGAGTGCATGCACTGCCAGCAGTGAGTTTCATTGTAATACCATAGAGGATAAATTAATCCCTAATTTCAACTTGAAATTTCACGCGTAATTTGTAATTTCACATGTGAAATTTCAAACGCCGCCTACGCGCGCTTAAAATAATGTTTTTTTTCTGGATCGTAATTTGCCCTCCATAATATTAATGGTAATCAAATAGTGACTCGTGAAATTAGGGATAACTTTCACTTGTGTTTATCAAAATCTACGTAATTTCCCTCGCCGAAGCGGCTCGGGAATTACTTCGATTTTGACTAACACGCGTGAAATTTATCCATAATTTCACTTGTCCCCATTTGATTACCTATACAAATAATTTCATAAAGAAGTCAAATAATGAAATATTCCGGATGAATAAAATCATTTTACGGTAAATATCTCCACAAAGAAATGTAATTTCAATATAAAAACAGGACTTTTAATATCTAACTAAGTAGAAAACTTTGCAAATAATAATTTGCTTTTGGCTATGATTGTACATTTAACTCGAAAACGTTTCTCCTGGAGCCATGTATTCAAATATCAAGTATTTAACCGTCTTATCTCCTAGACTGACGAAGGACCTTTTGTTCTGACGAAGGGCTAGCGCTCGAAACGTCAGCTGCTACTCGTTTTCCACGGCGGTTAGCATACCTCAATCGACTTTAGTTGATTACATACCAGTGTTTATCTTCCCCGCCGACGCAGACCAACACTAGTTTTTACAGGAACTAGTTGCCTATCTTATCTCCTAGACAGTCTAGCTACTTTCTTTAATAGTTTCTTTCATTCGAAAATGAATAACCTGCAGATTCCATGCCAGTGAATTGAAATCTTGAAACCGGCCTCCGTGTGCTCGGCTGTGATGCAAACATTTTCCAAATAAAAAATCCTGGGTTTTCGAACCATCCACTGAATTCTGGCTTCATTTTCTCCTCTTACTGACAGAGTAAGGTTTCGGAAATAAAATTCATTTCTTCAGTACTAGAGTGTTAGTCTAGTGTTGTAGAAGCTTTTGTTCACTCGGACACATGTTGACTTGGTGACTGTACTTCCAGCGCTTGCAAATCAGCCATTTCCAATGTCGATTATGCAAATGTTCGCCTCAAAATATATATCTTCTGTCGCACAGGAGACAGAGTTCAATCCTACCGTTACCTTTCAATAATTGTCTACATTTTCACTGTTAAATATGCGATTGGAATGAGGTTTTCCAAGCCGTCCAAACACGTAATTAAGCGAAGGGCTGGCTCATGCTCATGCAAGTGTATCAGTCCAAAACGATGATCAGGCCTTTAAGTATTATTTACATTTTATTATTCTTGACGACGGTGTGGTGGTGTTCCCCCCAGGGGATTCTTGTTTATGGTGTAATATATATGTGTGAGGAGCCCATTACCAGGAGCGTCCATCTTCCTCATTAGGTCTGTTCCCAGCACCGGAGTAGATGTGGCTATATTTAGAATTGCATTTCGCGCGAAACAAACAAAGGCCATTTTGGCTTAGCCAATCAGATAGCTAACGTCACTTCTCATTATTATTCATTATCATTCTTCTCACTTTCAACACGGGAATTCGAATTGCTGGTTTTCACTCAATCCCCAGAGATTCAAATGACAAAGGGCATGGCGGCCATGTTGGTGCCCCAACAAAAGAAGCTAACGAGGAATCTATTGTTTAAGGGCACCAACATGGCGGCTATGACGTCAAGTGAAAACCAGCAATTCTGATCTAAATATAGCCACATCTACTCCTGTGCTGGGGGCCCAGCCCATGACATAGGAACGCTCCTGGTAATGGGCTCCTGTATGTGTGCGGTACCAAGTCCGGTTTTGAACCTAATTCCGACTCCAGGTTGTCCGATTTCACAGTAACTTGTCAGGAAACCCAGATCTTGTAGTTATTTTTCTCTGAAAACCGGGTCTGCGCAACAACAACATCTTTATTATAAAGGGAACCTCGGCTGAAAAACAATGTTTGTTCTCAAGTGTTTGTTATGCATGTCGAAGTCTGCTGTTGTCAGGTTTGTCTCTTGTAAATTGTACACTAGATGTCATTTATGCACCGATATTCTTGTCGATAAAACTAATTTGAATTTCCTGCGCGCCGCCATCTTGGATCTGATGACGTCACAGTTTTGCCCCTATTGTTACACAACAAAAGAGCGATTGTTTTCTGACAATAGGGACAACGCTGTGACGTCTAAAATCCAAGATGGCGGCGCGTAGAAAATTCAAATGAGTTTATCGACAGGAAAATCGGTGCATAAATGACATAGTGTACAATTTACTGAAGACAAACACAGAAACAGACATAGGCATGCATAACAATCATTTGAGAGCAGACGCACGATGGAACAAGTCAGTCACCTTAATTTTGCCGTCAGTAGCATTTGAATAGTGAAAATAATGAGGAAGTCATTTGAATAATATATATTCAGAATAGTCTTTTTATTCTTAAATTAGATGTTATCTTCAATCCAGCTTCATACCAGAAAAGAAAATTCTCCTTGTGAGTCATCAGTCAATGTCAATATGGACATCGGGTGCTTGGTAGTTCGTGGACCTGACTGGCAATGGTCTGACCAGGATGGTGGCGAGGGATGTGTTGGTACCGTGGTACAAGTGGAAGACAGCTCTCCTGGTATGGTATGGGTTCAGTGGGATTGCGGCGCTAGAGCCAACTACAGAGCAGGCTACGAGGACAAGAAAGATTTACGCGTTTTTGACAGCAGTGCAGGTAAATGAACCTTGAAGGAGCTAGTGTCCTTCGCAGCCGTTCTTGGGTCGTCACGCAACGCCCTTACCTCCACTTACGAGGCTGTTGCGTGACGACCCTAAGGACGGCTGCGAACTGAGGAGACTGAAGAAGCTGTCTGTCAAGTCATTCTTTCCTCAGACACTAAGCTTGTAGAATGACTGCTACAATATCACACACGATTCCAGTCATCATCACAATAACTTCAGTCCCGAATTTCTGTAGTAGATCCTGCGGGAAACAAAATATGGCTGTCAGTACCACGACTCCAACTTCCTGCACAGTAGAAAACCCAAGCTGCTGATTGGCTTTATTGGTGACCACAGTACGCTGTGCGCTCAGGTGGAATATTAAAAGGATTAGAGACTTTATGTTTGTGTGTTTTGTTTTGGCAAATACAGGCACCTGCTGACAGTACGATGAACTCAAAGTTTCTTCATACCGCGTTCGGGCTAATCAGCCTCCGGCCTCATGCAGTCTTCACCATTTTCGTTCATCGTACAGTCAGCGCGTGTCTGTATTTGTCAATAAAATTCGCACGCCAGTCTCTAATCTTAATATGCTGTCAACCGTTTTGCTCGAAAACGAAGTGAAACACTGTCGGATTTTTTTAAACTGAAAGTTGGAACGGCATGCTTACCTCTCGGCTTGCTGAGTCGGTGTCCTTCATTGGACTCCTTTCTTAACTCCATGCCACAAGTGGCTAAATGCTCGTCCAAATGAGAGCAACATCGTCTAGCATGTTGCGCATATAATGGAAGAAGACAAGGATTCATTGGGGTCTTAATTTACCCTTAATTAGGCCGCCATATTATGTGGAAATGTAAATAGGTGTATAGAAGAGTCCAACAATGTTGCGCAAGACTGTTCAAACGAATCCAACATGTTGTGACATGGTTCATCGAACACAAGAACAAAAGAAATGTTGGATGATGCTGGTTGGAAAGTTTGACCGAAATTAAACCTCATCCAACATCGTCTAACATGGAGTCCAAACGAGCGCAACATGGTGCGTCCAACAATGTTGGATGATGTTGGACCAACGTGTTGCGCTCGTTTGGACAGGCCTTGACGCTCGAAACCGCGGTTAAAAGCGACTGGAGGCTTTCCATGGCGGGTAGCATAACATTTCAATTTTAGTCCTTAACTTGAGGAACTTCACTTTGTCAGGTAAACTCCATCCGAACATCATGTGTGATGGATGTGATGCTCATCCCGTGCGAGGTATGTGCTGGAAGTGTCTCGACTGTCATGACTACTATCTCTGTACCAAATGTTACATGGCCGACACACACGAAGTGGATCACAGTTTCGGAAGAATGGACAGCTGCGGAGAAACTGGGTACGTCATTTTACTGAGTTTTATACTTCGTTCAAGAGGGAGCTTGCACGGACACACACATACAGCTATTTCAATAAAGGTTGTCCCGGAAAATGGCAAACGACAAGCGTCGACATTCCCAGACCGAAATGGATTGCGGTTGTAGCTGAAATTATAATGAATTCATTCGTTTTTGGAGTCAAAACGTTACGACGAATATTAATGGTCTCCTGCGAATCGATGTTCCGAATTACACTGTAGTTTACCCGGTTCGCACAGCTGGACAGTTATAACCACAAACCATTTCAGTCTGGGATCGCGGAATGTCGCACCTTTTTAAAATAGATGTATAAATATGTGGTTTGTATGTATGTTTCTTTGTATGTTTTGCAGAGTTAAAACTGAGGAATGTTTAATGTATTTATTTAGAAGATTCGTAATCTTTTAAAACAGCTAATAAATAGATGCACTCAATCCCCAGAGATTCAAATGACAAAGGGCACGGCGGCCATGTTGGTGTACAGAACAAAAGAAGGTAACGAAGAATCTATTGTTAACTGTACACCAACATGGCGGCTATGACGTCACGTGCAAAGGGTCTATAGCTGGCCTAGATCGTTCATTTAAGCTTGGAAGTCTTTTGTTTCTCATGGTGAACTTATTACAAACAAAAACACGTACTTAGTACATGTTACTTAGTATTTGGTCTGCATGCACCTGTGCTGTCTGTGGAGAAAGAGGAAACTAAATCAGTATGAATTATAGATGACAGAAACCATATCCATGTCATTTTTGTAGCAGCAATAGCTTAGGGACCGTCGACATATATATACTTAGTACCCAGCTTAAAGTCCACTCGACGAGTTAGGGGGAGGGGTCGGGTATTAAGACCACGCAAACCGGTTCTGGGAACAAGAATGGAACAAAAACACGAGCCAACATGGCGGCCATGGCTTCTGAAGTTGAAGCAAACTGTTTGGACTTTAGACCTAAATGACAGAACCAACCCAATTAAGATGTAGAAGTTTTCATAGACCAGGTAACGAGAACACAATCGATCGCCGATACATGTCCTAAAGCTTCTTATCGACTACACTCAGTGTGATTTTTGACTGAGCTACAACTCAATACATATCAGTAAAATAGCAAGCAAAAGTGTCGTTTTGAACTTCCCGCGGCCTCTTCCATATTAGGAAAATTACGTATTCCATATTTGGAAGAGCTGCCAGGAATTCAAAATGGCGGTTTCTAGGTCCCAGACCTCTAAATTGACACTCGTTGTTGGATATGCCTCACACAAACGTTTGAGGTGAAGGGAACTAAAACACATCCTTAACAAACAACAGGAAAAAATATGTGGACGTTAAGGGCGGAGGGTAGAGGGGTCCGACCTTAATGTTCATTGGACGTTAAGAGGGGCACTATGACTATGTCGACGGTCACTTTATTAATAAACTTGCTCCTATTCACATCCGAACATTATTAAAATCTAAGATGCCCGGAAAAGACCAAATTTCCAGAACCTGGTATCTGCCTTCCCCATAATTGTTTGTACTAACTACGCATGAGTCAGCAATTTATATTTGGTATATCTGTTATTACCTTTGGAGTCATTTTCTCAAGCTAAAAACCCAACAATTTCAAAAAATCTTAACCATTTTCGACCCAAATCATTAATAGAACGAATCTAATGCACCTGAACTAAACTGGAGAATTTAGCGCAGTTGTGAAGTGTTCTTTTGAAGGGAGGGATATTCTGCAATTGTGCCGCGCCTTACCGGTTTTTTACCTTGCTCATTCTTTCAGTGTTCATGTCGGTGAGCGTGAAGGAGCTACAAAAATCCAGGCCAGAGGTATCTTCATTGGCGCACGCGTAGTACGTGGACATGACTGGAGTTGGGGCGACCAAGACGGTGGCCCTGGCCGAGAGGGGACTGTGGTGGAGAACATGACGTTGATACCAAAAGGTAATAAGTCTAATGTCACCATCAGGTGGGACTGTGGAAGACAGCAGAACGTGTACAGACGAGGACACGAAGGAAAGGTAAATATCACCTGCGATACACAGTTCAACATGTTGGCTGAACAAATGTTGAACCGTGTATTATCGGCTTTAAATAGATAATAGTGTGCTCTTGTAATTAATAATTATTCACCGAAGTGGAGGTGACTATTAGTGGATATTTACCGAGCCGAGCGACGAGGTAAATATCCACCGCTAGTCACCGACACTGAGGGGAATAATTATTTTAGTATATTCCACACAAGTGAAATAGCCAGCCTCAGATTAGTTCAAAAAGCCATTAACAAGTGAATACCAGCTTCACGCACGGAAAGCACTATTCACTTGTGTGGTATATACTAATTAACAATTAGACTACGAGCTCGAGGTTTCTATTGGCAGATAGTTGCGCCTGGCTAGTCAGTCAGATGGCAAGTTTGTCAATAGACGGCAGCTGAATTATGCTAACAGCATTATTTTATTCTTATATCTTGCTTTAACTAAGGTCGACCTGAATTACACGACACCAGAGACTGGAGGTTTCTACTACAAAGACCATCTCCCAGCCTTACATGTAAAGGTCAGGAAAACCAAGAACGGTTTTACCACCGGCGATAAAGTATTCGTCAATGTCAGCACCAAGAAACTTAAAGAACTGGCTGTGGGGCATGGAGAATGGAACAAAGATATGGAGAAGGTGAGGGTGTAGGATAGTATTTGGCTGTGGGGCATGGAGAATGAAACAAATATATGGAGAAGGTGAGGGTGTAGGATAGTATTTGGCGGTGGGGCATGGAGAATGGAACAAAGATATGCAGAAGGTTAGGGTGTAGGATAGTATTTGGCTGTGGGGTATGGAGAATGGAACAAAGATATGGAGAAGGTGAGGGTGTAGGATAGTATTTGGCGGTGGGGCATGGAGAATGGAACAAAGATATGCAGAAGGTTAGGGTGTAGGATAGTATTTGGCTGTGGGGCATGGAGAATGAAACAAATATATGGAGAAGGTGAGGGTGTAGGATAGTATTTGGCGGTGGGGCATGGAGAATGGAACAAAGATATGCAGAAGGTGAGGGTGTAGGATAGTATTTGGCTGTGGGGCATGGAGAATGAAACAAATATATGGAGAAGGTGAGGGTGTAGGATAGTATTTGGCGGTGGGGCATGGAGAATGGAACAAAGATATGCAGAAGGTTAGGGTGTAGGATAGTATTTGGCTGTGGGGCATGGAGAATGAAACAAATATATGGAGAAGGTGAGGGTGTAGGATAGTATTTGGCTGTGGGGCATGGAGAATGGAACAAAGATATGGAGAAGGTGAGGGTGTAGGATAGTATTTGGCTGTGGGGCATGGAGAATGAAACAAATATATGGAGAAGGTTAGGGTGTAGGATAGTATTTGGCTGTGGGGCATGGAGAATGGAACAGCGTTATGGAGAAGGTGAGGATGTATATAGGATAGTATTTGGCTGTGGGCATGGAGAATGGAACAAAGATATGGAGAAGGTGAGGGATTCCCTGGTCAAGTTATCACTACCGTCCGATCTCCAACCAGGAACTTTTAAATGCCCCAAGAAATGATGTAACACTTGTGCGTTCACTAAAATTACCACACTCATTTCAGGACCCAAAGGCTGTCTTAACTGAGTTACTGACCATTTTGACTGTACGTCTAGTAATGTTATTTATTGTATTCACTTGCACACTTTGTAACAAACTCTACATCGGAGAAACAGGGCGAAGATTAGGAGATCGATTCCGCGATAACTTGCTAATTGTTAGAACTAACAGCTAGGATCTCGCCAAAGCAGTAGCTCGCCACTTTAATCTTACTGACCCGTTCTATTAATCACTTCACCATGTGCGGCATTTCTCTTCATCAAGGTACTACCTAAACCCGTAAACGCAACGAACAGAACTTTATTTTCAAATTAGGCACTTTGGCACCTAACGGCGTTAATGAATGCTTTTCGTTCATTTAATTTCATAATTCGCGTATTCATTCATACTTGGATCAGCATGTTTCATTACTTTATTCATAGACACTCTATCGTATTGCGGCTATTAGCATTTCTGTTGTTGGCGCAATTTCCTTTGATCCTATCTAATCCGAGTACATGTTTCCTCAGCGGTAATCATGCAATCAACACTATATTAACCGTTCCCCCACCCACAATTCCCTCTTTCGCTCAGACGAAGGGCTTGCGCTCGAAACGTCAGCTGCTACTCGCTCCCCAAGGCGGTTAGCATGCCTTAATCGACTTTTAGTTGATCAGACCAGTGAAATATATATATTGAAATATTTCCTGTTTCCAGTCTATGTCTTCAATTGGCGCGGTGGAAGACTTTACAAGTTCCGGTGACGCCATTGTCGAGTTCCAAGGTGTGAAATGGAGGTTCAACATTGAGGCAATTGCGAAGGTAACAATCGTATTAACTGTAGCTATTTAATTACATAGCATATCCCATCTTGTGCACGTCTTCTAACGCCACGTGTTGTCACAGCCTGCATATAGATCGTGTGCACGTGACGTCATCAAAATTCTAAAAATCTAAACTAAAGGATCTATAACCTTGTTCTTTTAATATGATTTAGGTATCGGTATAATCAGTATTCTTTGAAAATGTTAAGTCGATACGGTGAATCGTTATTGAGTTAGAGTATTTCGAATTTTGTGACAGCCCAGCTCAGCGTGTTTCCAAACTGTCATGGGAACCCATATATTCCTGCCAATTTAAAGTGTTAGACTTAACGTTAAAATGTAACGTTAAAAGTGATATATAAAGTGTTTTGAAGTGAATGCTAATCATATTGCTGGGAAAAACAGCTTTATTTGTAGAGTACGTTTTCGACCGCTATCTTGGTGTATCAAAGTGCACCAACATGGCCGCCGCATACAAATTACACTAAATTGTTTGAATATTATTTGTACGACAGCTCAGTTACGAAGTACTCTAATGTTCCAAAATTTCGGTCATTTACATATTTTTACCTGCTCTATACACAACATTAAAAATAAATCTTTTCTTGAGGGTATTTTTTTGTGACGTCAGTGAAAATCTCAAAGGTTGTTTGTTGTGTTTCATAAAGGTACCCAAGTTCAAAGAAGGTGACAAAGTTTTAGTGAAAAGCGACATCAGGCAGGTGATGAGACTACAAAAGGGACATGGAGAGTGGATCAAAGAAATGGAAACGGTATGCAGATATTTCACTCGTAAAGAGCGGATATCGTGTGCGTGCGCATGCAGGTTTAACCATCCGTTCATATTAGTATAGTTATACCATCGTAGCCTCGGATTCTTTCGTTCTCCGAGGCACATTTAAAGCACTAATTTTCCCTGATGGCAGGGATATTTAGAAATATGCATTGTTTCGAAATTTCCCCTGCATGCGTAATGAGGGAAAATTAGAAGAGAATGCAGGCTGGAAGTGAGAAGGTCAAAAGCATCAACTCCTGCTCCCCTCTGGCACGACTAGCCCTAACCTGTCTTCATCATAACCTTCAATTTAATCCATGTGGGATGACCTATTTCAATCTGCATATTCTTCTCTTAATTTCTCAAACCCGCTTCTTCCATGTGGGATACTTAAAACCATAAACGTGACGTAATTAAAATCCATTCATGCTCTTTGAATATTTAGTCAACCGCATAATTACATTGTATTTTAGTGTTATTCTTCTCAAAAACAACACGCTTTTCCCCAGGGGAAGCCAGGGTCGTTTAATCAATGGCGCTCAGTCAAGCATTAAACAAAACGTTTTCGAAAGCAACTCGACTGCGACGTCTTTAGTTTCGGCAGAGAAAACTAAACTTCTCAGAGATTTGTTCCGTTCCTCGGCGATCATGGCATTTCGAAGCGGCCTCGGGACTTTTACAAATCTTCCCTCGGCTCTCGGGGCAATTTAAATCACTAATACCCCTCGTGCCATGGTATAACTTATAAGTATTCATATGGATTCGAGTGCAATTCTGGATTAATTTTAACGAGTGAGATTTTCAAAGAGTATCAACATTGCACGAGCCCGTAGCGCGAATACAATTTGAACTCTTTGAAAAATCTCACGAGTTCAAATAAATCCAGAATTGCACTACAAAGCCATATGAATACTTGTTAAAAATATTCATCCGCTGTAATTGTGCTTTTTTTCGTAATGTTATTCAAAATATTTTGCTTCAGTTTTTCAATTTCTCCCGGCTGCAAATGTGAAAATCTCTCTTTGTTATTGTTCTACATTGTTGGAAAAGTTTGGAAACACCGCCGCCTCTCAGTTAATCCAATTCATGAGTTCTGGGTTAATATATTTTGTTCACATGTGAGGTATTACATGATTCGGCACTCAGGTATGATTCGGCACTGGTATTACAGGATTTGGCACTGGTGTTTAGCATAAATACAGCTGCTCTCAGTCAATCCAATTCATGAGTTCTGGGTTAATATATTTTGTTCACATGTGAGGTATTACATGATTCGGCACTCAGGTATGATCGGCACTGATGTTACAGGTTTGGCACTGGTGTTTAGCATAAATACAGCTGCTCTCAGCCAATCAAATTCGAGAACTCGTTGCATGTATATTACTAATTATAACCGTAATATGACAACGACTTACGACACGGTTACCGTACGGCGTGCCGTGACATTTAGTTTCCCGTGCATTATTTTGCACTGGAGTTATTGCATGAAAAACTAGGAAATAGTTTATTGTCTTTTCTTTACTAGATGCTCGGTCAGACGGGAAAAGTGGCTGTAATCCATCAAAACGGCGACGTGGGGCTGTCAGTTCGTGGGAACGTTTGGCGTGTCAGCCCAGCCATCCTTACACCTCTCGAAGAAGCAGACGATGATAGCTTTGGTGACCCAGACGATATCCTGGGCACGATTCTCAAGGCGCAGGCAGACATGGGAGCAGGTATGTGACGTAACAGGTGTTAAAATCCGTCCGATTTGTAGCTACTATAATCATCACTAATTAAGAACCTGGTCATAAATTATGCACTTATCAATTGAAATTCCGACCTTCTCCCCCTCTTTTATTAAAAACAAAGTACTGTGAAATGGCTTTCTGTGAATGAAAGAAGTGAACAAACTGACTGGTTTCACTGTACTGACTGAACACAAGAAGTCCCGGGATTTCCTGATGTTGTTCGGCCTTTATTTTCAACTCCCGTCAAGTATTTCCTTATTCACAGCAGCATTGTTATTCTTTATAATTTTAATTTTTTTAATTCAAACTTATTTTTTCTCGACATTTTCTCCAAGAGCAAAGCTCATCGAGGGAGATTATGTCAAGTGACCTACAAGTGACCTACAAGTCATTAATTTAATCTGAAATTGTCAGTGCTCCACTTTTTAAAATTGCTTTCGTGTATCTTAGAGCTTTTCAGCGATCCCTTCAATTTGTTTGGAATGCTTCATGGTCAACGAGTAGATCTAAATGGAGGTGACGGGAAAGATATCATTGTCATGGCCGCGAGAGTTGGAAATCTGCCGCACGTTCTACAGCTCCTGCAGTCTCACCCTGAGAGGGTAATTAATAATTATGATATCAACTGGGGGAGCATCCTAAGAACGCACGATTTCATTGGCTGAAACTGTTGAGAATCGCGTGATCAAAATCTAGCCAACCAGTAACGAGTGTTTTTTTTTGTAAATAACTTCAGCATGGCTTTTCTTTTGCTCTCACCAGCGCGCGTTTGCTTTTTGATTGGTCAAAAGCTATGACTTTGTGAGAGTATAGATCACGCGCGCAAATGACGTCATATCTCACTTGTATAACTTCATATAGATTGCAGCGTTCTGATTGGTCGAGAGATTCTAACGATAAATACAATAACCTATTTGTGGCTTCGAAATATGCCCTGATATTTCGTCCGCGGACATTATCTGATCCGAGAAGAGAACAGTTCCCGAGAGCGAAGCTCGAGGGAAACTATGAGCTTCGAGGATCAGTCCAAGTACAAATATTAGGGCATATTTCGACGCCACAATGTAGGTTGCTGTTGTTATCATCCTTCACATATTTTCTTTGACGCGCACTTATACGCTCACAGGGGTGTATTCGCTGATATTTCCCACTCGCGGAGAGAAAACATCGGGTCACGTGACGCATTCAACCAATCACGCGCGATAGAAACTATTTGATGGGTTATAAGTCGCTATATTTCCCGCGTAGCGCGGTGAATATGAGGACGGTTGATTCCAGCTGCTGTTTTAAAATCGCTGGAAGCAAATTTGCTCAAAATTTGGAGGAATAAATCGATTAAATGAGAAACAGTGCAAGTTCGTTTTTTTTTAATACAAAGTAAAAAAAAAGAATTTATGATCACGTGATTTATCATGTTCTCCAGCCGTGCATCTTTCATTGACGCAGCTCATGTCCAGAAAGTTAGTACATTATTCTTGTTTCAAGTTTCCCTGTTTTTGAGTCTATGAAATTACTGCTGAAACAATTTTCCACCTCAGCCTCGGTGCATATTGGTTAATATTTACCTCGACTGCGCCTCGGTATTAAAAATATTCACCGAGAATGAGGTGAATAATTGTGAAATATAATACGTGACCTAATTGGTTTGTAAGCTAGGTTGTAAATCATGGAAATGATGTTATATCCATGTTGCTATATGAAATTTTACTAACATTTTAAGCAAATGAAATCCCGTGTTTTTAAGAGGTTCTTCTAGTTTGTAATATATTCAGTTTAGCAGTTGTCAGTATCATTTCACTTATGTACACTCTTTTGTCATTACTTTAGATTAACTGTGTTGATTCCCACGGCCAGACCGCCCTGCACGCTTCCTGTCACAGTGGGCACAATGACATTGTGAAACTGCTTCTTCAGAGGGGTGCTGACACTAACTTACTGGTGGGTAGCCACACAACTTACTGGTAGGTAGTCATAGAACTTACTGGTGGGTAGTGACACAAATTACTGGTAGGCAGTCACACAAATTATTGGTAGGTAGTCACACAAATGATTTGTGGGTAGTCTCACACATGCAACACAAAAATTAAAGATTTATTAACGTATATTTTATAATTTATCTGATCTTAAAAGGGGACACAAATTTCTTGGTCGAATTGGAATTTGGGTTGGTTTTTGAGAAAAGAAGAAAACCGGAAGCTATTGCCACTGCGCCACATCCGGTTGGAGTTAGGTTAATCAAAATGGCCGCGACGTCGGTCTTTGTTATTTGATACTATAGAGCACTCTAGAGACTGATAAAAAGCCAAGAATTTGAGAAAAAGGGCCTCTTCAGAATTTTTTGATGCATTATTTCCTTATGTATAAAAACGGATCATAAGAAATTTCTAAAAAATGGTAACTATATAGCTCCGTATGCAGAATTAATGTGGTTTTCTTGAGCACTTAAAACAAGTAGCTATTTGGAATGTTACAAACTCCAACCGGTGGCGATGACGTCACCTTAAATTGAAGAATGCATTGCTTTCTTGTGTTTGTCTGTTTTGGTGAGGTGTTAGCAATACCAGGAGTCCATTACCAGAGCATCTATCTCCCATACTCGGTCTGATAATGGTGGAAAGCGTGAACGGACCGCAACTGAGTCAGAAAACAGTTCCCTGGAAACGCTGGATCACGGATATAGTGTATATATATATTGGGGAGCTGGGGTGGCGCAGTGGTTAAGCGCTTCGCCTCTCACCTCTGTGGCCCAGGTTCGATTCCCGGACGCGGCGCCATATGTGAGTTGAGTTTGTTGGTATCTCGCCCTTGCTCCGAGGGTTTTTCCTCCCTCCGCAAAACCCAACACGCTAAATTCCAATTCGATCTGTGGATTATCCGGGACCTGGCTTTGATCAGCCCCATGCATGGTTGTTTCAGGTCTCGTTAGAAATTCAGAGAGTTTTGTTAATGGTGATTCAGATAATAACGTACTTTTACTTTTCAGGACGGAGAAAGTTTCACTGCTCTTCATCATGCAGCATTTGGGTAAGCACAGGAATTGCTTCTTGTTTGTGCAACAAAATGTTTAGCAGCGTACGCTCGCGACAAAGCTTAAGAAATAAGCATAAGAACTTGTTTGAAGCTAAGTTCAGCTGTATCAGGTGTCTTAAAGTGTAAAGAATTGTCTTCATTCCATGCAATAGGTATGTCTGATGTTAGTGGTTACTTATTGCTCTTGAAGAGCTAGGGTTAGGTTAGAGGGATGAAGGAAAGGATGTGGGAATTCCGTAATGGTCTAAACTCGACTCCTTTTTCTTTCCGTCGACTTTTCCTGCTTCTCCTTGCTCCTTCCTTCTGCTTTCCAATAATTTTTCCACTACTTTAAACATGTTACAGTGACAAAAGCGGTGAATGCGTCAAAACATTGGCAAATCACGGAGTGGGAGTGAACATACACAACAATCCCAAAAAAACTACTCCACTTTATCTAGCCGTTGACCAGGGAAACAAGAAGGCAGTTACAGCGCTGTTAAAGCTGAAAGACTGCGACGTGAACCTGCAGGTATAATAAGTCACCGAGTTAAGCTGCTGTTATACGGTACAAGGTTTTCGTGAAACTTATTGCGAGGTAGGATTCACCAAGAATGCATATGGGCCTTTTGCAGGAATGATGTAATCACGTGGGTGTACTGGATGGCAAAGAAATATGACTTCATTTATTTTAAAGCAGTTGTACGAAATCGGTAGTGTTATTAGCAGAACCTATCAGGGACGGCGCAGCCGGCGCAGCCTTGTTACTTCTCAGTCAGTTTAAGACTATAGTTTGGTCATACCGGCTCAATGACCATTTTTAGCCCCCCCCCCCCCTCCCTTTACTAAAACAGCGTTTTCAAGTTTGTTTGCCATCCAGTACAGCCTTTCCCATGGCAACACGAGCGCAATTCATTGGTCACTGAAGTCATATATCAGCACGTGACTGTTTCCTCAGTGCAAAAGGCCCTATATCGAACGGGTTGTGTAGTTTTGAAACTAGTTTAGCAACAGCGAACGTACGTACAGTGTAATCATATATCATATAGTTTAAAACTGGTTAATTAAACAGCTTTTAAACATGGTATTTAAACTTTAATTGGTGTGAATGGGATATAAGACATTTCTGACCGACTTCAACGTTTTCGCGTTGCAGTTTCAGGAAAAGTAGAATTGCCTTCTATTCAGGCAACGGCCGAACAAAACTTTCTGAACCATTGCATCGTATAACACCCTCATGACATCGTTGCACGAAAGATTAACATAAATTTGCACCGTATAACAGCGGCTATGCCAGTTTATTACCAGTTGGACGGCATTGTGTGGCCATTGTACTTCGCAAAGATTGTAAAAACGTCTTATACAACCAGTACCAAAGAACTGACTTAACAACGATGACGATGATGATGACGACGACGATGACGATGGTATTAATGATGATAATGAGAATGTTTACAATATATTATCATGTCGTTTTCATCAGTTATTATTATTGTAAACGGTATATCGTTATCGTTAAAGTGCAACTAACCCCTTTTGCAATTTTTATACATATGAATCTTTGAAAGGTTTTGAGTACTTCTGCGAAGAAATGTTTGGCTTACAGAGAATACTCTATGTTCTAGGCTTCAGTTGTTTGAAATGGTGAAAATTTGACCTTTCCTGACCCATGACCGCGCAAGAAAAAGCCTGGGTCGATTCTTGATCTTACGTCACCTCATTAATATAATGATAAAGTGTCCGAAGACTACTGCAATGCTGATCAAATACAACGCTTGTCGAGGTTTATACGATATTTCGGCTGGCCAGTACCAGCCTTCTTCAGGTTTATTTTACAGTGGAGGTCACAAATGGATACAAGGCTTATATAAATTGCTAATTACGTAACTATGAGCGGAAATTACAAAATCGATGACATATGTTTTATACAATAGTAACACATAAAAGGAAATTACGAAATAGGTTTGAAAAGATAGTACAGATAGAGTAACAGCCGACAATAAAGGTCAAACGGTGAAATTACATTTCATCACGTCTATTCATTCCGAGTGGTTCGAGGGTTTTAGCTTTATTGATGAGATATGATTCACGTGCTTTTCTCACGGAATCGCGTTTAGAATAGATGACTTCTAAAGGAATAAGGAGCATGTCAGTACTAGAATGGTTAGGGCTGAGAAAATGTTCAGAAACGGCTGTAGGTTTAGATTTGATATTGGATTTATCTACAGGTCGTCTGTGTTCGTTAAAACGGTCTTTGAGGCATCGTTTTGTTTCTCCGATGTATTGTGAATTACAGTAGTGACATTGAACCATGTAAATTACGTTTTTAGTATTACATGTAATGTGAGATTTGATATGGTGAGTTTCGCCAGTGGAGGAAAAAGTGTATTGTTTGAGGCCATGTTCGATGTAAGGGCAGGTAATGCAGTTTTTACCGCAGCGATAAGAGCCGGGTGGCAATGGAGAGGTGTTAGTATTGTTAGGTAACTGAGCTCTTACTAAAATGTCACTTATGTTATTACAGCGGCGGTGGGCTACTAAGGGAAGATTTTTGAAAATTATTTCGGAACGTCTAGATGAATAGAGAATGTTAGAGTGTTTATGAATTATTGATGAGATGTTAGGTAGTGCTGGATTATATGTAATGATAAAAGGAATACGGTCTGCATCTGGCTTGGGTTTGTTTAAAAATTGTAAAAGGGGTTAGTTGCACTTTAACGATAACGATATACCGTTTATAACTTCATTAATGCATTATTCTCCATGGCGCCTTTCCATCACAACAACATCGATATATAGAGAATATACACAGTCTGTGAGTTGTTAGTAAAGAAAACAGTTATTTTAGAGTAAATGCTAAATATTTATTCAAATTATTGCAAAGTCGAATGAGTTGGATGACGTAAGATCAAGAATCGACCCAGGCTTTTTCTTACGCGGTCATGGGTCAGGAAAGGTCAAATTTTCACCATTTCAAACAAGCCTAGAACATAGAGTATTTTCTGTAAGCCAAAAATGTCTTGGCAGAAGTACTCAAAACCTTTCAAAGATTCATATATATAAAAATTGCAAAAGGGGTTAGTTGCACTTTAATAATGCCATTTATTGCGTAACCGTTTTACATCCGTGAATTTTATGACATGTCCTATAATCTCAGATTGTTGATACATACTCTTTCTAGGATGTTGATGGTGGTACTCCATTACTTGATGCTATCATAAAGGGTGATAGCGCCACTGTGGACGCGCTTCTGGAAACAGGAAATGTTAACCTGACGCTACGCAACAAACAGAAACGCACTTTTCTTCACGCTGCTGCACTGAAGGGAAACAAGCGGTGAGTTTATCTGTTCTGTGTCGAGCGACTCTTACGCTTCTTTCGTGCTCACTGAAAAAATCCAACCATTTATAGAATATATATTATAGAAGAACTATACAAAAAGTATGTAAAATATATATAAAATGCTCACATTTTACAAACATTTGATACAAACTTTTAAAATGGTTCTTAAAAGTTTATAAATGGTTGGATATTTTCAGTGGCTTATCATCCTCTCACTAGCCTGAGAAAACAGCCGCCTCTACACATCACGGTTCATTTCAATCCCCCGAGAGAGAGAGAGAGAGAGATGAAGAGATGGAGGGAGAGAGACGGAGAGAGAGAGAGTGTGTCTCTCTCTCGGGGGATTGAAATGAACCGCGATGAGGCGTCTGTTTTTTCAGGCTATCCTCCCACGTGCATGCGGATCACCATAACGCACACTGCGCGATAAAAGTCGTTTAAAAAAAAGCATTTTAGGAAGTATTTTGCTCATTGACGCAGTTGTGAAACAGGACAATTATATACGGTATCGAATTTGTATGCATTTTTCTTGTCAAAGTGTTGCCAATATTTTGCTGGAGAAGTCTGCAGAGTCGCTAAACGAGCGTGAAGAAAATGGCTTAACGCCACTGCATTTGGCAGCAAGCAAGGGTCACTACGAAGTAGTGCAACTGTTACTTAATCAGGTACTTGCAAATTTGGATTATTGCTGTCAGTAACTTTATTATTTGTCTCAGAGAGAAAGAGGTCAAAATAAATGCCCTACATATGGATCGACTAGGCAGCCCTTTGCTGTTTTCAGGATAACTGCTCAGTTCAGTAAATGACACCTCCGTTGTCATTGACATAGTAGAGTACATTTCTTATAAAATATATAGTCATTGCTGGGGATCTGTGTGGCGCAGCACGTAAAACCGCTGACCTCTCACCACTGTGGCCCGAGTTCGATTCCCGGACGTGACGTCATATGTGAGTTGAGTTTATTTTCTCCGGGTTCTCCAGTTTTCCTCCCTCGTAAAAATCAACATGTGAGTTGAGCATAGAGTGCAGAGAATATATGAACGTAGTAAGGAGTGAGTGTGGAATGAGTCTCGAAACATTAACATATCTTGCTAGCGGCCAGTAAACAAAAGATTTAACATTGGTTGAAGTCCCTTGTTTTACAAACATTTGAGGAACCCATACGCGCTCGCTGACGGCTGCTTACCTGAGTTACCCCCACCCCTAAATCTTGGCTATTGTATGCGTAAAATGAAGGTTGTTATCATTTTTTAGTGCGTAGAACATTTGATTCTGGATCGGCTAAATTGTTTCTAAATAGAACTTGATTCAATAAAATTACAACGGGCCGGTGCGGATCTTATATTCACTAGCTGTAGCAGAAATCATTACTACCAAACATGAAATACAAATATTTTTTACAGCAATGAAAATTGAGTAAAATGCGGAATGAATAGAGGATTTTACATGTCTGCGTGGAGATACATGTACGTTTTTTTTTATTTGAGTGGTGAACGCCTGGTAATACACGAGTGACCTCCGTAGTGAATTCTTTACCGTTATTTACCAAGCTATAAATTAACGGGTTTTACGTGCAATATAAAAGTGATTACGTCATAGATACATGATGTGAAATATAAATAATTAAAAATAACCTATTTGTGGCGTCGAAATATACCCTGATATTTCGTCCGCAAAAAAATGTTCTTCAAGAAAAAACTGATTGCGTTCGACGAAGGAGAATGCATCGTAATCTTGCGTTGGACTCACTGTGGTCATGTGTGGGGGAAAAACTTGCGATTCTTGACTCGGGCGGCCAAAGACCTGGCCGAGTAGCAAGAATTGTTATTGGCCTGATTGGACATTCGCTACTCGCTATCTATTATCAGAAGTCTGCTATTATACAAAATAATATAGTGTGTCCGTCGAGGAACTATCGGCTGATAGTTGCCTGCGAAAATTTGATGTTCCTAAAACAAATATAAGCCGGGAACGAAGTTCGAGGCTTATATGCTAGTTTTATATGGAGCGTCATTAGTGCCAAAATTCACTTGTGGTATTGTGAGGTGAGTATTTAATGATGTTGTTATGATGATAATTGTATCGAGTGAAAGTTTGGAATTATGAAGTAAGTTTGGTATCATGAAGTAAGTTTGGAATTATGAAGTAAGTTTGGTATTATGAAGTAAGTTTGGAATTATGAAGTAAGTTTGGTATTATGAAGTAAGTTTGGAATTATGATGTAAATTTGGTATTATGAAGTAAGTTTGGAATTATGATGTAAGTTTGGAATTATGAAGTAAGTTTGGAATCATGATGTAAGTTTGGAATCATGAAGTAAGTTTGGAATTATGAAGTAAGTTTGGTATCATGAAGGTATGAGCACTTGCGAGCGTACTCAACGCGAAAGGGCTCACGGGAAGACAAACAGCAAAGAGGCGCAGGACCCACAGTACAAAAGTTTCATTTATCCCCATGCAAAATACTTGGACACAGGTTTTTTGTACTTGCACATAAAAGTTGTGTGAATGTGCCGTCGTCGAAGGAAAAGATGGAGCACGGTTTAGCTGGACTGGGAGAACGAGACATTGTCTTTCAAAAAGATGGTGATTCAGAGCATGTGACCAAGAAGATTGTGGAAGCATTTCCATCATTGGAAAAAGCCGGAGGATTCGAAGTAATGCGTACGGTGGGTGGATCGTCCAAAATTTTGGAAGTCATCGGAATTCCCCCAGGGGATACAACGTTGTGTTTTTGAAATCTTCTCTTCTCCAGGCAAAGGCTTATGTACGGCCCTTACAAAAATCATTGTCACCCTTTGCGAGAGACAGGATGTAGATGTAAGTACTTTATTGCTGTTGACACCCCTAGTGGCGAGCGCCTGAGGCACTTGCTGAAATCTCTCGTACGTACACCGCGATAGGTCTCTCAATTCCAAATCTGTCCACCTCCTGGCATTTGTGAGGTATTTGACATTTTTGATTCAGAGTATTGCGATACTCCATAATACTCCATAACCGGAATTTGACATGTTTTTACCCAAGGAAAGTGAAAATGCAGGGTGGAGACAATTCAGGATGACAAAAGCTCCAATCCAAGACTGTGTTTTCACTTACTTAATTCCCATATATTTTGTGAAAACAGAGAGGAAAACACCCTGGGTTTATTGCTGGTAGCAAATACCCCACCCCTGGGATGTGCTCAACATGAAAATTACCCACATACATTGGCCTGGGGGAGGAAGGCGGATCTACACAGTTGGATTATTGCCAATTTAATTTTAAAAAGTACAAAATACATGTGCCATTCATTCATTCATAGTGTGACAGAGAATGGCCAAAGGAAAGGTGCCAGCAATGCGGTCAGCTCTTTGGCCTAAATGTTCTTCGTAATCATACAGAGACTTGCCAACTCCACTATAGCCAAGATCAATGGAAGACAACTCGATAGTGATAACTCTAAAAGATCTGCGTGTGCTTCCGCGATGTCCGCCATGTTTGTAGGCGATGAACGAACATGTGTTTGTCTTCCCGTGAGCCCTTTCGCGTTGAGTACGCTCGCAAGTGCTCATACCTTCATAATACCAAACTTACTTCATAATTCCAAACTTACTTCATGATTCCAAACTTACATCATAATTCCAAACTTACTTCATAATACCAAACTTACTTCATAATTCCAAACTTACTTCATAATACCAAATTTACTTCATAATTCCAAACTTACTTCATAATTCCAAATTTACTTCATAATTCCAAACTTACTTCATGATACCAAACTTACTTCATAATTCCAAAGTTACTTCATAATACCAAACTTACTTCATAATTCCAAAGTTACTTCATAATACCCAACTTACTTCATAATTCCAAACTTTCACTCGATACAATTATCATCATAACACCATTTTTTCCTCAGGAAATTAAATACTCACCTCATAATACCACAAGTGAATTTTGGCACTAATGACGCTCCATAGTTTTAAGAACATCAAATTTCCAAGGAAAATTATCAACCGATAGGTTCGAGACAAACATAATCTATTTGTCTTTATTGTTCATCACAAAATTGTCTTCTGCTCTCAGCGGGCACTATCACCTGTTTGTTTGCCTGCGCGGACGACAACTATCACGTCACGTGATCGCTTTTAGCCAATAAGCACACGCCTAAATTTTGTGGTGGATTATAACGCGTGATAGTTTGCATCCGTGGGCAACAACTATCACGTTACGTGATCGTTTTTAGCCAATGAGCGTGCGCAAAATTTTGTGGTGAACTATAACGGCTGATAGTTAATGAGGAGCTTAGCTCCAGGTCAACTATCAGCCATAGAAACTGAGAGCGAGTAGTCTAATTGTTTTAGTAGAAACCAACTAGCAGTTCAATCTTAAACTGAAACAATATTTTTTTGACATTTTGACGACTTGGCAGCCATTGTTTTGCTTTTGAAAACCGGCTTTTTCGTTACTCACTATCTATCACAGAATATATAGTGAGTAGCTTAGCCAATCAGATTGCAGGATTCGTGATAGAACACTAGTTGGTTTCTACTAATAAGAGATATGTATTTATGGCGTTGGTGAATAAACAGAGGAAATCGCATGAACGCGAGTGCTATATGGGATTTATAGGCACTGAGCGATATTTGGTAAGTACTGATATTTTCAGGTGCCTTTAGACGAGTGCAATTTGAGAACTTTCAAAATATCACTCATGCAGTGCCTAGAAATCAAGTATAGTACGATCATCTGAGCAAACATTTGCTGAGAGCATGCGACTGTGCACTCTATAACCTTTATATGCAATCAGATGTTTTGTTGAGTATGTTATAATAAACTATAATCTATTTTTTGTATATGTTTAGCCAAACTGTTTGAAGGACCCTCGAACTACAAACCACCAAACTCCTCTTCTGCTGGCTGTACACGAGGGACACCTTGACATAACACAGCTGCTGCTCGAGAATGGAGCTGACCTGAACGCTACAGATGAGAACGGCGAAACTCCACTGCACCTCTCGTTAGTGAGGGAGAAGCTGCACTCCACTGGACTGGGAAACGTAGGTTCTTCAATAATCGTAAACCAGCGTAAAGCCACCGCGGGAAACGGTTGTGCTCCGCTGGCCGAAAGAACGAGGGCTCTGGAGTTCAAATACAAGTTTCCGAGGGCTTAAATGTTTAGTAAATAATTTTAAAACTTAGTAAACTCACAGTGAATTACAAATTTTGTTTTTCGCAAAACATTTCACGTACATTCGCGTACGTAAATAAATTAGAAACAGGGGTGATTGCCTCTGTTCTCTTTTAGTTTTGGCGGGAAACTGGGGAGAGGTGCGCGCGCTGGGCTCATTCAAAGCGCATGCGCGTGCCGTTTTGTCGCGGTGTGGGTTCTCACTAGCAACACAAACATAAGCACAAGCAACATACGCAGACTTAGTGCTGTAATTGTGAGATAGGAAGAAGTACCGCTAATCATCAATGCAGTACTGCATATGCTGCTCAGTGTGTTTAAAGTGCATATAAGCCCAAGGCAGAAATCATTTATTTGGGCACAGTAAAGTGTTTACAATCTTGTTCAATCAGTTTGACTTATGGCAGTAATATTGCTTTAAAATGGATTACAAATCCTTGAAATGACGTCATTTAAGGCACATTATGCTAATGAGTTGAACATGAATTGAGTTGAACATGAATTGAGTCATAACATTGAATGTGTTTATTTTTTAGTTATATTTCAGGCTTCAGATATGTGATCCTTGCAATCTAATTGAAGTATCTTTTATTAAGTGGAGCTGGCATAAAAACAGAGCAAATGAACTAGAATTGGCTTTTGCCTTACATGACGTCACTGAAATTTGACCCTTACAGGAGCAGTGTCACGATTTTGATTGGTTGTTATAGACAATGGCAAAATCACGCTATGTCACGCGCCGCTGCAAAGTTCCCTTTCGATTAGCATTTTATTTAAATAAAATGCTGCTTTATAAAAATATAACATCAAACCTAACCATATAATACTGAAGTATAGTTTTAAAGCAATTTCGGCTCAAGATATCGTGCAAATACAACGATGCAAGCGGATTACTCACGGACTTCTACTTCTGTCACATCTTTTGATTTCTTGTCCGCCTGACACATTTTCAAACTTTGGGTATGAATACTAATCGTGACACTGCTCCTTTAATAAGCCTGGTTTCCACTAAACTCAGTAACGCAATCATTATTATGGCGCTTGTTCTTTAATATCTTACACCTGTGGCTAGAACAAGTACCGCTATTAAATGATATACTGCAAGTGCTGCGTTGTTGCTTGTGTCGCTAGTGAGGACTACTAGGCCTTAGCTTTATGCCGGAAGTATATGAGTGAATTGGAAAACAATAAGAAACCCAAACTTTGGGTATGAATACTAATCGTGGCACTGCTCCTTTAATAAACGAAAATGGCAGATGCTAATAATTTTGTTTTTTTATGTCGGTCATTTTAATTTGTTTCCCACTTTGACCTAAAATCAGTGATAACAAGGTCTACGCTGGAAAACAACGGCCAGGCTTGTAAAATACACCTGTAAAAGTTTATTCAATTAGCCCCAGGTCTATACACAATTTGTCTGTAGAACATGGAGAACCTTATTTTATTTGTTAAATAACTCATTGCCTCTTAAAGCCAACAGTGCTACTTTTCGTATTTTAGCTGCTCGGTTTTGGTCTGCCCCGTATGGAATGTAAAAGTCCCTCGTCGTATGTCGCCATATCGCGTTATCTGCTGTCACGTGGCGCTAATGTGCATCACAAGAACAATCATGGGAAAACACCGCTGGATTTGTGTGAAGGCTCAGCCTTGGAATCTGCCATCAGAGAACGAGCAAGAGACAGCAAGTATGCACCTTATTCGTACCCATGCCCGCGCGGGAAGAAGTCTAGTAACAAGAGCGAGGCCAGTTGTCCGAAAGATCGCAAAATTGAAGTCGGTCAGAAATGTCTTAGTTCCTGTCGTACTGCACTGTTGTGTTCTTTTGTGTCATAAGGACATGAAAGTTATTTTCCGCCATCGACTGTAGATTTTTTTTCCCTGTGACAAGCTGTAACAACTTGCCTCGCTTTGATGCTTTATGAATAATGTCAATGTCCGGTTAGCTCCTCCGAGCGGGAGGTTGCGGGTTCAAACCCCGGCCGGACCAACACTCAGGGTCTTAAAATAACTGAGTAGAAGGTGCTGCCTTTGTGAAACAACAACAACCTTCACGTCTTCTCGGATAAGGACGTAAAATCGTTAGGTCCACTGACAGAGGCAGGCCTAGAAGGGACCTAGAATCCTATTGTTTGTGCTCCTGTGATCAGGCCCTGATCAGCCTCTGATCCGAATGTCTCAAATCAAATCAAAATTTAATGTATACATTGTCGAACTACAGTATCAATGATGCTGAGTAGCTGCAGTGTAAATGCCTACTAATGTCTTACTTTGTATTGCATCGTATCTGCCAAGTAACTTTTTTTTAATGCAAAATACTGTTTAATGGTACATTATTCCTCTTACTGACTCATTAGCATTACGGTATGGGATAGTGACTCTCTGGCGAGCAATACGACAAGGAGCACGAGGTACTAAAGTCGTCAACAAGAAGGGTGGGTGGGACGGGCCGACTTTCTTCCAAACTGACACTTTGCATAATTAATTATACCTTATATAATGCTCATTACTTCATCGCGAGGGATCATGAATATTCATGCTCAGTGGGGTTTGAATAGTTGCATTATTGCTTATTTTCACGTGACGTCATAGCCGCCATCTTGGTTGAACGCTAACAAAAAATCGCCGCCATCTTGGTTTACGTAAGATCAACCAACATGGCCGCCACGTCTTTGTTATGTGAATATCTGGGGATTGATTGCAAACCAGTAACTTAGGTTATACGAAATACAGGTTATAAAACCAAAAAAAACCTACGTCGCTCGGGTTCTTGGTAAATACATCCTTCAGTTGAATTGAATATCGCATTTTTTTTACTTTGCTTTAAATTTTAGGCCAAGAGAAACAACCAACAAGACTGGCGTGAAAATCGTTAATGACTTTACAGAGAAGGTAGGGACTTAACGAAGACATACATGAAGACATGATAACTTGTGTTATTTTACATTTTACTCACTATCTCAATTCTGATTGGCTGAGAACGGTTATAGCATTGACTGCGCATGCGTACAATATTATCTGTAGGTATTATCTGTCGGTTGTGACGTCACCATGCTATTATCTGTAGGTAGCGCTCGATAATAAGTAAGTACGATCATTTTACGCTAGAAAGTAGAGAAATTATTTTGTTTTTTATCATTTTGCTATTCATTTTGCTATGAGAGCTCGAATGAGAAATAAAACATCCTGAAATTCAATTGTAAACACAAACCCATTCACGGCGTTTCATTTAGCTTCGTTTTCGCTAGCTTTCCGCTTTTGGCTAAAACATTTGTTTAAAATGTATTAAGACCTCGGTCTGTGTTATCAGCTTTAGGCTTCGACAGATAACACAGATCGACCTCATCCACTAATAATTGATTATTATCAGAATAAGCTATTTATGTTATTGTTTGTCTCTATTGTTGTCGCAAGTTGCTATTGTTAAAATCATTCCGTGTTACATTATTGTCATTACTTCAACAACTGCTCAACTACTGTAAGCTGCACGAGAATCATCGTTGTGGTCGATATATCGTATCACTAGTATACTTCTATTTCAAGAACGGTCGTCGGTGAATTTGACCAAACATCTTTACCGTGCCGGTAGAATATCAATTTCTGACTATATTACATATTCTGAGTACACTGACAAGAGACTTCATAAGTATAGTTTATTGTGGGATAGTCGCCAGACAACTCCGTACTAGAGTAAATTCGAAACCAACGTGGAGCTGTGAGGGACACGCTTTCTTTCCTTTATGTTCCGAGCCGGAACAACATTATTTTCAGTAGTTTTCATATAAACTGACGACCCTAGCACACGTGTGGGATGGATGAAATCAAAGTAAATGTGCAAAAATGATTAAGAAACTGTACGTAGATCTAGTCTAGCATTATGGAAGGGGACTTTAACTGTTTGAAGCCAATTAACAGCCTCCAATCATTGATTCCAGACATGCGCAGTACCATGACACAGCGCCTTTAATTCCTGACAGCGTCCTGACCGAAAGGGATCATGGCTAGAATGTCAATGTTGCCATCTAATATAACGGCAATTATAAATACAATTATACACTTCTGTATTTTAAATCAAGCAAGTAAGAACAGATGACAGGGCTTCACTTGACGATTTCAGAATTTCCATCTGATGTCCTTTGATCGCGTAGACTTGGGTCAGATTGACCGGAAACCAGGTTTTTAACCGCTTTTTGAAAGCGATTATGACACTATCCGATCGAGTCAAAAATAACTATGTCTTTTTAACATCGCTTTCTGTTGTCGGTTTAACAAATACACACTATGCATAACTCGCGCGGTCACAACACGAAAAAGAGGCCGGTAGGTCCTCTGGAATGTTGAAGTTGAAATTATAGCAGGAGGTGTGAAACGTGTTGAACATGATAATTGTTTAGTTGAAAAATGTTGCTAATCTGTCCTCATTTATCCTTTATTTTTCTTTATAGTACAACCAGCCAGGCGCATAGCAAATTAACGGCATTCGTTCAATACATTTCACAATCTCCCCGGGCGCTCCAATTTCAACATTCCAGAGGACCTACCGGCCTCGTTGACATGCTAGTTACCAGGACTTATGCATAGGGTCTATTGAGTTAGTTTTTTGTGCCTAGTTGTACCCTAATATTGACAATGATTTTCGTCCGCATAACATGGTCAAAATAGCTGTGGATTCAAGAGGCGTCTTTACGAGAACCGACAATGGACAATGTAGGCGACTTCGGCTTTTTACGACAAACTTTATGCGGTCGCGCACACCTCACGTCAGCATTATTACCTGTCTTCTTATTGACGATAAAAATTAGCCAATGAAAGAGCGAGAAATGGGCAGTTGTTGCAAAATTATTCCTTTGTATCAAGGTAGCTTACGTCGCTTCCGAACTGAACTCCGGTTAAGTCCAGGGTTCAGTTCGGATGCGACGCAGGCTATATCAAGGCTAACAGATACCTTTCGTGAAACTGTACTTTCAATTTTCAATGTCTAAGTACACTCCCGATAATTTTCGTGTTAATAAAACGTATTGATGGACTATGATATATATTAAGCTAGCTAAGTAATCAGATGCATCGTAATATTTTTTCTCTTATTAGAATTTATATTTATATGTTTTCATATATCGCTTTCTAGAGCGATTTTGTATTTTGTTATTTTCAATCCTTTTTGTTAGGGCCACAAGTGAGAATACGGTATTTACTGTAATTGTGCAGCCTCTTTGAATAACGTGTTATCTATCTATCTATCAAATCTAGCCAAAAACAGGCGCTGACAACAAGCATGAAGACAAGGATAAGAAGACCACAGGCGCAAAAACAACTGATGAGCCGGCACTGCCTCACGGAACTCAAGCAGTTGTGTCCAACATGCCAGAGTCGAGCAGTCCTGGGGAGTACTCACTGCAAGGTGCCACATCAGCTACGTCACATGACGCCATTACCAAATGTGGACCACAAGAGAAAGAAGATATGCAAAGAGAAAACACAGTCACATGTACTGAGGATGGAAAGGCAGATGATGGCGAGGGGAGCGAATCAAGAGGTACTAATAAAAAATCGGAAGACAGTGAAGAACAGCTAGAAAGACAACAAGGACCAAAAAATAATGAAGATGACAAGAAGGCTGGAGCTGATGACAAATCAAACGATGGTCCTATTGACTCGGGAGAAAGTCAATCTCAGGAAGTATTACCTGGAAAAACCGCCCTTGACAGTAAGGAAGTGGACAAGAACTTTGTGGATCAACAGCAGACAGAATCGACCCGGGATCAACCGGAGACTGAGTTTACGAAAGCGAGTAAGAATCAGTTAGAGGAAGACCTCGCGACCACGGATAAGCCAGCCATCGAGAAATCATCGGAAGCTCCTCGGAAGGAATCGGCTGAGGATGGGAACGGAGCTAAGAAAAGGCGAATGGATATCGATGAGTTCGTTAACACATTGAAGCAAGTCGCTGATGTTTTGAAAATAGCGCCAACGGTCGCTGAGGAACGAGAATCAAAGGCCAGCAGTCTAGAAGCAAAAGCAGAGTTTCTTAATTCTAAACCAAAACTTCAACTGCGGAATCATCTTAAATCCATGTCAGGTTACGAAGGGGGAATGTTCAAAGCTGGCAAAGAACAAGAGAATAGCGGTAACCAGGCTGGCGCTAAGAGTGACCAAAATAGAGTGGGACTAACTACACAATCGTCGGCTGGAGAAAAGTCATGTTTGACATGCGTGCACGCCGAGACCGACGTGGTCTTCAAACCCTGTGGTCACAAAATAATGTGTCGCAGTAAGTATACATTGTACTAAACTCAAGCATGTCAAGGCCTGGTTCATTTAACGGAAAATAGATTTATGTTAAAAACTATTTTCTGACAGAAATAACAGTTTAAACAAAATCGAATTACACCATAATACTAATATCAACTTCCTTAAATTTGTTAAGTGGATGGTTGTCGTATCACGTGATCGATGACGTCATAATTATATAAAATCGTTTAAGTGAAATGCGGCTGCGACGATAACATATGAATATAAAGTAACCCTGCTAAAACATTACTCCTCCCGCAGTGTTTCAGACCACGCTTAGAAAACTTGACTATCATGTAAAGACAAGGAGAGATCAAGGGTACACAAAGTCACGTGACCTATTTTGCATATTTTCGCCTTAATTACTCGTTAACGAAACATTGTAGTCATCTTTTCTAAGCTGATTTAGGTAAAAGGCTTCAACCTTAACTAAACATATCCACTCATCATTCTAGCTGTTTTAAACTCGGAGCCGCGTTTTAGATTTACCGATTTCGTGTTCTAAGTCACGTGACAGACCACGTGACACGTTTTACTACACACAAACCACTTAAGGTAGTCAAGAATGGCGATATCTATTATCGTGAGAAACTTGGTGTACTTACCACACTCGGCTGTGCTGAAATAAGGAAAACAGTTTTTACCCGAAATTTGACCCCTGAACCAGGCCTTAACGTGCTTGAGAACCCTTGAAATGTCGGCTTTTTCAAGGTAAAGCAACCTTATTCAATGTTGTGACAACCTTTTATAGTTGGCGACAATCCGAAAACACGAGAACGTCTAACAATTCATAGTTCCACACCTGTCAATTAAAAAGCACTTAAACCAATCAGAACGCTGCAATGTTTCCCCGTGAAAATACCGCCGCCATCTTGTCCTACAAGCTCGTCACAAGGAGATGAAAACACAAACTTGAGATCTTCGCAAAGATTTAAGAAATTCAGCGAAAGATAGGAAATACATAGTTTGGGTCTCTCGCCAAACTCAGCAATTTTTGGCCGCGTTTGTTTGAACTCCTCGGTTTAAAGTTTACGGCTTGTGGGACATAGCAACGGTAACTAAGGTTGAGGACGTAGCAACAGTAACTAAGGCTGAGGACGTAGCATCAGTAACTAAGGGGGAGGACATAGCAACAGTAACTAAAGGGGAGGACGTAGCAACAGTAACTAAGGGGGAGGACGTAGCAACAGTAACTAAGGGGGAGGCCGTAGCAACAGTAACTAAGGGGGGAGGACGTAGCAACAGTAACTAAGGGGGGAGGACGTAGCAACAGTAACTAAGGGGGAGGACGTAGCATCAGTAACTAAGGGGGAGGACGTAGCAACGGTAACTAAGGAGATGACGTAGCAACAGTAACTAAGGTGGAGGACGTAGCATCAGTAACTAAGGGGGAGGACGTAGCATCAGTAACTAAGGAAGAGGACGTAGCAACTGTAACTAAGGGGAGGACGTGGCAACGGTAACTAAGGAGAGGACGTAGCAACAGTAACTAAGGTGGAGGACATAGCATCAGTAACTAAGGGGGAGACGTAGCAACGGTAATCAAGGGCGAGTCGTAGCAACAGTAATTAAGAGGGATGACGTAGCAACAGTAAGGGGGAGAAGCTGGTTTTGTGGCCGTCGGAAGTATTCATTGCTCTGTCACTCTGATGAAGGGCTAGACTGCTAGCAAGTTGAACCAGCCATGTTAAAACAGTCATGTGGAACCATGTTTAGCCATCTTATGCCATGTTTAGTCATTGTATTCCATGTTAATCTTATTCCATGTTTCGCCATCTTGTATCGTGTTTAGCCATGTTGAACCATGTTTGGCCATGTTGAACCATGTTTGGCCATGTTGAACCATGTTTGGCCATGTTGAACCATGTTTGGCCATGTTAAACCATGTTTGGCCATCTTATATAGACATTAGCCGAATAGAAGGGACTTGCTAGCAGTCTAACGATGGGCTAGCGCTCGAAACGTCAGCTGCTACTCGCTCCCCGCAGCGGTTAGCATACCTTATCGAATTTCAGTTGATTATACCAGTGTTTATCTTCCCCACCGATGCGGACCAACACTAGTTTTTACAGGAACTAGTTATATCCATAGTACAGTTATCGACTGGAGATTAATATCGTTTGCAAAGGAAGAAATAATTTTCAATATGAACGAAGCATCGCTGAGCGCTATCGAACCAACATGTCATCATACTACTGTATATCTGAATAAAGTTTCATTGATATGCATGAAGTTCTGAAAGTCTTGAAGTTTAGAATGCATGTTCTTTGTTTTTCTTGACGTGAATATTGTCTAACAATTTCTTTTCTAGAATGTTCAGTTCGAGTCAAACGATGCCCTGAGTGCAAAGAAATGGTGGATGAGAGAGTAACACAAGGTAATGCCAGGCGTGGGATTTGAGGGATAATAACTTTGGGATTGTGTTTGGAGTGAGGAACTCTGACATAAACGATATTATAATAATTTATCAATTGTCTCAGTCGTAAATTAATTCGGCTAGAACTTTAAGTAATACGATAGCATGAACGGCAAAGGAATGTAAAATGTGCTAATTTTCTACTCTTTCTACAACAACAACTTTATTACCATACAAAATAAAGTAAAGAGCAGATTCATGTATAAATTGACAGAAATGATGTAATAGTTACCCAGAATAACTATCATAATTGAGCTAATCTAGCTGGGTAACAAACTAGTGTAATTAATTCTCGTAATTTCATTGGTTGATACTCATAAATTCAATAGAAATCCATTGAATGTATTTTTGATCAAACTAACTATGGTTTAATTTCGAAGAATATCGTGTGCTATCAAATTTGAGATTGAAAGATTTTTCGTTTTCTCCCTTTCCGATTGGCTGGATGATGGCTTCTTGAGTTTTCACAGTAAAAAGAACCCATAGCATAAAAAATACTTTATATTCTGGGTGTAGTTTGGATTGTAGACATCTCATACAGCACTTCAGGCATCAAGTAAAATCGTATGTGGGGATATGCTCATCGCCGCAGCCTATTGTCTTTTGCAACAGTTCTTAGCAGAATCATTACTTAAGTTGCTCCTACTGATTTATAGATTAAGTTTCAAAAGTCGATAACTGTAATTACATGCATTGTGGCCACGTAGTCAGTATAAATAAATTGAGAGTAATTAGAAAACATCCTTCATTAGAAAATAATCTATACGTAGTACCTGTTTAACCAAATCAAACGCAAGATAATAGCTCTAATAAAATTGTAAATACTCATGATATTCCTGCTTGTATAAGCGATAACTTCACTTCTGTCTGTTTTCTCCATAGACGACAAGTTACTTGAAGATGAAGAAAGCCTAATCGACAAACTGCAATCCATGGAAAAGAAACTATACAAGATGCAAGAGAAAATCATTTGTTGTGTCTGTCTGGAAAGAAATAAAAACATCGTGTTCTCGTGTGGACATGGTGCATGCCAAGTCTGCGCTGAAAAACTCGGCGCATGCGCAATCTGCAAGAAAAACATCGAGAGGAAGATTGCGATGTATTGAATAGTAACCGAAGCACAAGTTAAAGCTTGGCTTTCCGCTAGCGACGTAAGCACAAGCACAAACAACATACGCAGACGCAGTAATGCATTGATCATTTGCGGCGCTTGTTCTAATCTTACACCTGTGTGTAGAACAAGTACCTCTAATGATAAATTGTGCTTATCTCACACCTGTGTGTAGAAGAAGTACTGCTAATGATAAATATGGCACTGCGACTGTGTATGTTGCCTGTTCTTATCTCACAGTCACCTGTGGGAGAAGAACAAATACCGCTAATGGTAAATACGGCACTGTGTCAGCGTATCTTGCTTGTTCTTATCTCACACCTGTGAGTAGGACAAGTACTGCTAATAATAAATACTGCACTGTGTTTGTGTATGTTGCTTGTTCTTATCTCACACCTGTGTGTAGAACAAGTACCGCTAATGATAAATACGGCACTGAAGCTGAAGCACAAGCAACATACGCAGACGCAGTGATGTATTGATCATTAGCGGCGCCTGTTCTTATGTTATACCAACGAATAGAACAAGTGCCTCTAAATAAATGATAAATACGGCATTGCGTCTGCGTATGTTGCCCTATGCCCTCGCTAGTGAGGACTAGGCTTCAGTAAAATTTCATTTTACTTAGAATTGGAAACGTTTGATGACATGACTCAGAGCAGTTCAGAGCAGCCTATTTTCATGACTACTGAATCACAACCCTCGAATTAGACTACTTGCTGCCCTTTCTTTGGCGAAAAACCCGAGGAATATCACTTTCGGCGTAAAGCCCCCATACCGATTAATTAGTAACTGGCGCTTGCCCCAGCCCTCGCGCGGCTACCATAACACAGCAACTTTAGCTCTGATATTCCTCTGGTTTTTCGCCAAAGAAGGGGCTGCAAGCAGTCTATACCCTCGAATAGGTCCCCCTTAATACAGGAAATTTGAACTTTTGCAAGGCAATACGGTGTCTCTATGTATACACCTATTTTGAAAATGCCGGTTACCGCGGGAGAGCGTACATAGTAGGACAAAGCATCTAGGAGCTGGAAGTCTGGAAAATTCGTTAGTTTTGGTGAATAGCTTTAAACAGGGAGTTCCAGTATAAAAGATATATGTAGTTATGATATGAAATCATGTTTGCCGCGTAGCACTAGTAAGTGTAAAGAATGTGATGTAAAGTGGTAAGCTGTAGTGCTAAGTGTGCACGCCCTACGAGGGAAAGAGAAAAAATATCTGACCCAAGTGGGACTCGAAACCACTTTACATCACAACCAGTATAAAAGAGGCATGGCCAGGCCACTAACACCTTCAGTTGTCACTCAACCTTTGTGGAGTGAACATCTCTGTGATGCTCTGCTTATGATATATATATATATATATATATATATATATTAAACCGGAAGTTCCGGTATAAAAGGCCATGGTCAGGCCACTAACACCTTCAGTTGTCACTCGGCCTTTGTGGAGTGAACATCTCTGTGATGCTCTGCTTATGATATATATATATATTTAATATATAATTTTCGATGAAATACCAGTGTATATTTCTTTCTAATAAGTGATATCTTCACACGTGAAGATATAAATGATATCTTCACACGTGAAGATATCACTTTTGTAAATATGACTCGATTTCAAAGATTTCTAGCCTTTTTAGTAGATTGAAACTAGTATTTCATCAATAATTATATGTTAAACAGAACATTACATGGCCGCTTGGAGATACGGATTTTATCTTTTCGTGTTGATGAGTATATCTTACTCGTTCGCTGCGCTCACTCGTAAGATATTTCATCAACACTCGAAGATAAAATCCGTATCTCCGCGCGGCCATGTAATATCCTCTATCTATCTATTAAACCGTAAGTTCCGGTATAAAAGGCCATGGCCAGACCAATGACACCTTCAGTTGTCACTCAGCCTTTGTGGAGTGAACATCTCTGTGATACTCTGCTTGAGTGCTCCCTACTGATTGCTTATCGCGTGAAATTAAAATTAAAAAGATAAATGTTAAACTTCAGAGTAAGGGCTGCACAGTTCGTAAACAGTCCACAAATGAACAGCTAGTTTTTTTTAAATGCTTGTTCATTTTTAATCCATACAAAGAGGCGGAGGGGCTAACCCTTTTGTTGCTGGGTTGCACGTGACGTCATCGCCGCCATCTTGGTTGACGTTGACAAAAGTTCTTCGTTCGATCAACCATGAAACCAAAATATTTATTTGTTTGATTCAACCAACATGGCCACCACGTCTTTGTTATTTGAATCTCTGGGGACTGATTGCAAACCAGAAATACCGCAGCTCTAAAAACCTTGCATTTTATTGGGCCGCACTATGAGAAATCTGTTATTTTAGGGTTATAGGGTGAGGCTATTGTTTAGGTAACCAATAACAGCAGGTTCTTAGTTGGTCATTTTCCAACAATCCATTGCGGTCTTAGAATGTCGTTTGTCGTTTCTCCTTTGTACTGTCTTCATGACCTTTTATTAAATAGATGTAATACTATACCTTGTCGTTAGAATACGACTCTTCAGTTCTACAATGATAATTTATTGAACTAAGTAAAGTTAGTTTACTGCACCATAAATTGCAACATTGTAAACAACATGTACCTTATTCATATCACATGCCGCGCGGGAAGAGGTCTGGTAACTAATGGTATCAGAGCGAGGCTAGTTGTCCCAAAGATCGGTCAGAAATATATTGGCTTTTGTCCTACCGGCACTGTTGTGTTATTTTGTGTCATACGAAAATTAACGTTATTTTACGCCATCGACTGTATTCAATTGTTATGAAGCCAGAACAGGGCTGCAGAACCTGGAAATAGTATATTACTAGTATTTATATCGATGATAATAATAAATAACTAGGCAATAAATAAGTAGATAATAAATACGTAGATAATAAAATAAACTGACTAAGCAAATCTTGAATTGAATCAGTTGAAGATTGATGACAATCTGTTCTGTAAAAATATGTTTGTACAGCGGTTTTTAATTGAGTATTAAAAATTAATTGCTTTCGAATTTGATTGGTTAGTTATCCATGATTGCGTTTACTTTGCCTCGTGATTGGTTGAAGCAGTTCGTGATTGGTTCATTGGGTTTTTACTTGCTCCTGTGATAAGCTAAGGTTTTGGTTTTACGTCACTCAATAGGCCCTTTGCAGGACCTGGTCACGTGACCATTTTAGCCTGTCAATCAAAAAAAATGGCGCTAGAACAACATGGATGCCAGAAATGGAAAGATCAAGCCAAAATTAGTAAAAAGCTTGTCAGTCAGCAGAAATCAGCCTCGCAAACCCTGTTAAATTGTAGAGTTTTCAAAAAATTGCCATTCCTTCAGTTTTAAAGATATGAACCTAAGACTTACGCTTTTTACTAATTTTGGCTTGTTCTTTCCATTTCTGGTATCAATGTTGTTCTAGCGTATTTTTTTGATTGACAGGCTAAAAAGTCACGTAATGATGAAGTGTGTGACCTATTGCTTTAATGAAATAACTACGAAACAACGCAAGCAGGCGTGCCGATTTCTTTGTGTTTACCGGCACAATAGCGGACCATAGATTTTTGAGTCTATAAGCCAATCAGACTTGTTTCTTCTAAGCTACATAATAGCTGCTGTTTGAAAATATTGGTTCTTACAATAAATGAATGAGCGGACGAGTGCAGGTTCACTCTGTAAACCTGTATGAAACAGACCTGTATGAAACAGACCTGTATGTAAGCCGAAGTCAAAACTTAACTGCGTCCGCTCATTCATTTATTATACTTGCCCTACCACGATGGTATTGAGCACTCTCTGACACACCAATGCAAAACCTCTTCAGATAATATATATATATATTCTACACGCCACTAGCTTTGATAGCCTATTCTTATACATGCCACTGCGCATATGGAGATTTATAGATTAGATTACTATTGTAAGATTCTATTTAGCATAAGTCACGGCATATTTTTATATTTTTATATTTTTTCTTAATTAGGATTCTTTCGCCATATTTTTATCACATGTACAGAGTCTATTGTATGTATTGTTTGTATTGTATTTTACACTATAAATATCTTGGATTTTAGTTTTAGTTTAGTTCCAAGTAGTTTTTAAATTTGTACTAAGCATTGAAAAAGGCCGAAGGCCGAAACGTCTGATATTAAATTTATGGACCAGTGAGGAGTTTGTCAAGTTACTTCATTTTACTATTTAACATATATACAGTCAATGCCAAAAAGGTTGTCCAGCAAAACATAATATAATACTATAATATCAATTGTTTTGAGTTATTGTCTGGACCAAGACAATAGGCCAAAACAATGGATATTAAAGTATTATATTATGTTCTGCTGGACAGCCTTTTTGGCATTGACTGTATATATACAGCGAAGGGCAAAAACTTTGACCCCCCGCTCCTCTACTATATCAATATATCGGGTGCATTATGGTAGGAGTAAGTCATTAAAATACAACTACAGCCAAATATTCGCGCGCGTTTGCAAATCATCACAGCGAAGACTTGTGTAGTTGATTTAAATTTCAAGAATTTATCTAGAGTACAACACTTTTACTCGGAACAGGCAGGAAAGTTTAAAGTAAAGTAAATGCACTCTATTTTCTGTTTAGACAAATATTTTTCTGATTTTATATTATAAATTAATGTTTACGTTAGCAGAACGTAACGCGGACGGAACTATCATGCCGAATTTCATCTGCAAAGCAAGAATTCAACGCTATTTTTGAAACTGTTTCGCGGAAAATTGAAGAGATTTCATAAAACATTTATTATTTTGATTAAGAAACGGATAGAAATTAACGTATCCCATATCATTGCCATATTTTATGGTATTAAACGATTCTAAAAAAATTCTAATAAACTTTTAGTTATTCCTCTTGAAATTCTCTTATCCAGTTTTATTCAAGGTTCGGAGGGATCCTGTTTTTATGGTATATTTTTTTTAGTAAAAGCTTTTATGAAAGGTACGTTCGATAATTCTTGGATTCGCATCGCTGAATGTTCTTATTATTGTTGCACAGTTTTCTTTCATTCTTAAAATGTATTATGTATGCTATTTAAATCTCATAATTGTGACGAAACTGTTTATTATAGCTTCGTCATTAAACCAAAAACGTTAGCAGCTGTGGTCCCATTTAACAACATCACTTTATTGCGAATCCTAGTTTCCTAATTTCGTAGATAACGAGCCGCTACAAACTTTTGAATATTTAATTTTCGAAGTTTCATTTTGTAATTATATTGCAGCTCCAAACAACAGCAGTTTTTTATCAGATTGTGAATTTCATCTCATCGAGATCAGCTAAAAATAAACATTACACAACAGGTAAAGAAAACGATTCGATGTTCAAACTGTAATGCATGAATCAATGTTAAGCCGGAGGGAGGGGGAGTCGGGCAGATGTGCGGCATTTGACTTTTTTCGAGAATTTTTGGTCAAATTCCCCACCCTGGGGAAAGAAAAAATTGTCAATTGTGATCAAATTGCCCCACCTGGGGCAACGAAATTCCTCCTTAAACTATATATATACAGCTGAGACAATGGCGGAACTGGAGGTGATCCCAAATAAATGTGAAGCGTTCTTTTTAACTTAATGAAAACAGATGAAAACGCATTTTTGAAATTCATACCTTCCAACATCCAAGATGGCGACTCGGGGAAACAAGAGACTAGGACACAGTCCTCAAGCGGTCGAATTCAAATGTCCACACCCTGGGACCAAAGCTTGTAATCAAATTCCCCAGGGTGGGCACGCCAAGATTGATCAAATGCCGCACATCTGCCCGAGACACCCCCCCCCCCCCCCCCCCTGCGGCTTAACATTGATTCGTGCATAAGAGGTCCCTCACGTTAATACACTATAAAGTGTTTATTTTGCTTTGTCGATACGTTTTCCAACCGTAGAAGCCAGGCTCTTGTGCAGTCTGTGCATCCGGTCAGCTCCGGTCAGTACATGTGAATCCTTTCATGCTGCTCTTTGAAACGTTATATAAGTCTAATAACACTGATCAGTTCAGCCTTCACAGAAATAGAAGACAGAGAACGGAATAACTGCGCTGATATCGAGCTTAATTTTTTCATCGCTCTCAGTTTTGGTTTAGAATCACTGACAACAAATGTAGAATGTCAAAGTTTCAAACGAATTGATATTGGCCCTGAACCCACAGATCAGGTGTAATCATGTCACCTCTTCACGGGTTTCTCGATATTTTAATTAGGTCACCAGAAGATCTCCTAACAGCTTCACAGATAGTTCTGAATTCACACTTCGAACCTGAAACTTCGGCATGATCATTTCCCGTTCTCTTTCCGCCGACCAGGGATATGTTCTATTTTGCAAATATTCGATCTAACAGTAAATATATAGAGTGCATTTAAATACTCAGGTTTATTTAAGCTGTCCTGCCTGTCCCGAGTAAAAATGTTGTATTCTAGATGAAATCTTGAACTTTAAATCAACTGCATAAGTCTTCGCAAGAGACCATATGACGATTTGCAAACGCGCGCGGATATCGGCTGTAGTTGCATTTTAATGACTTTACTCCTACCCATAATGCACTCGATATAGTTATATAGTTGAGGTGTGGGGGTCAAAGTTTTTGCACTTCGCTGTATATATATATACAGCGAAGTTCAAAAACTTTGACCCCCCGCTCCTCTACTATATCAATATATCGGGTGCATTATGTATAGAAGTAAGTCATTAAAATGCAACTACAGCCAAATATTCGCGCGCGTTTGCAAATCATCACAGCGAAGACTTGTGTAGTTGATTTAAATTTCAAGAATTTATCTAGAGTACAACACTTTTACTCGGAACAGGCAGGAAAGTTTAAAGTAAAGTAAATGCACTCTATATTTTCTGTTTGGACAAATACTTTTTCTGATTTTATATTATAAATTAATGTTTACGTTAGCAGAACGTAACGCGGACGGAACTATCATGCCGAATTTCATCTGCGAAGCAAGAATTCAACGCTATTTTTGAAACTGTTTCGCGGAAAATTGAAGAGATTAAAATAGCTTAAAGGTTTACACAATTTCATAAATTTATTGACAACAAATTCATAAAACATTTAATTATTTTGATTAATGCGTAGTTCACACGAGCAAGTTTTCCTTGACAAGTTGCCTTGTTCAATAACTGGCACGCCAGTTTTTCAACAAGGAGACTTGTCAAGGCAAAACTTGTCATTTTTCGTCGTCTACACGAGCAAATAAAACTTGTCAAGGAAAACTTGCTCGTGTGGACTACGCTTAAGAAACGGATAGAAATTAACGTATCCCATATCATTGCCATATTTTATGGTATTAAACGATTCTAAAAAAATCTAATAAACTCTTAGTTATTCCTCTTGAAATTCTCTTATCCAGTTTTATTCAAGGTTCGGAGGGATCCTGTTTTTATGGTATAATTTTTTTAGTAAAAGCTTTAATTTATGAAAGGTACGTACGTTCGATAATTATTGGATTCGCATCGCTGAATGTTCTTATTATTGTTGCACAGTTTTCTTTCATTCTTAAAATGTATTTTGTATCCTATTTAAATCTCATTATAATTGTGACGAAACTGTTTATTATAGCTTCGTCATTAAACCAAAAACGTTAGCAGCTATGGTCCCATTTAACAACATCACTTTGTTGTGAAACCTAGCCGGTTTCCTAATTTCGTAGATAACGAGCCGCGACAAACTTTTGAATATTTAATTTTCGAAGTTTCATTTTGTAATTATATTGCAGCTCCAAACAACAGCAGTTTTTTTCTCAGAACATTGCACAACAGTTAAAGAAAACGATTCGATGTTCAAACTGTCAGAGGTTTTCTTACGTTTATTTTGCTTTGTCGATACGTTTTCCAACTGTAATCCGATCAGCTCCGGTCAGTACATATGAATCCTTTCATTCTGCTCTTTGAAACGTTATATAAGTCTAATGACACTGATCAGTTCAGTCGCTCTCAGTTTTGGTTTAGAATCACTGACAACAAATGTAGAATGTCAAAGTTTCAAACGAATTGATATTGGCCCTGAACCCACAGATCAGGTGTAATCATGTCTCCTCTTTATGGGTTTCTCGATATTTTAGGTCATCAGAAGATCTCCTAATTATAACAGCTTCACAGATAGTTCTGAATTCACACTTCGAACCTGAAACTTCGGCATGATCATTTCCCGTTCTCTTTCCGCCGACCAGGGATATGTTCTATTTTGCAAATATTCGATCTAACAGTAAATATATAGAGTGCATTTAAATACTCAGGTTTATTTAAGCTGTCCTGCCTGTCCCGAGTAAAAATGTTGTATTCTAGATGAAATCTTGAACTTTAAATCAACTGCATAAGTCTTCGCTATGACGATTTACAAACGCGCGCGGATATCGGCTGTATATAGTTGCACTTTACTCCTACCCATAATGCACCCGATATAGTTATATAGTTGAGGTGTGGGGGTCAAAGTTTTTGCACTTCGCTGTATATATATATACAGAATATAGGGAGAAAGACAACACACAACTCCTCACAGGTCCTTATAAGAAATATGCTAAAGACGTTTCGGCACTTCGGCCTTCATCAGTTAAAAAGTTAAGGCCGAAGGCCGAACTGCCGAACTGCCGAAACGTTTTTAATATATTTTTTATGAGGACCTGTGAGGAGTTGTGTGTTGTCTTTCTCTCTATATTCTGTATATTTATTCAAGACAACTACTAGGAATCCTTGAATCCTCCTACTGGAAGTTCATCGTTTGGTAACACCACAATGTTTATACTTCTCTCTCTCTCTCTCTCTCTCTATATATATATATACACCCGTTTTCAAAAACATTGCACTGCAAATAGATATATACCTTTTGTATTCTTGTCAAATTTGACAGTTAAAACATCTCTCTCAGAGCAGTGTTTTTGCAAACGGGTGTATATATATATATAAACATTCATGGGGTAATTTATTTGTGTTTGGGACAGCCGTGGAAGTCAGTCTCTCGATGAAGTGTGTGGCCTATTGCTTTTATGATATAACTACGACACAACGCAAGCAGGCGGCGTGCCGATTTCTGTGTTTACCGGCACAATAGTAGCCTCCTTTGCAGACGTTTTTAGTTTCGGTCCCATTCTCCCTACACACAGTGTGTAGGGAGAATGGGACCGAAACTAAAAACGTCTGCAAAGGAGGCTAGCACAATAGCGGACCATGCATAGATTTTTGAGTCTATAAGCCAATCAGAGCGCTCGTACTATCTGGGTTATATTATACATAGTTATAGGCCTAGGTGTTCAAAGCGGTGTGAATTTACACTTCTGACGTGTAAAACTGTTGAAACTGTTGTCGAATAAAGACAAGAGGGACTACATGTCAGTTGTCAGTTAAAAGTTTGGCCAGTTGTCAGTTAGCCCTAGTTAATCATTACTAGAGAACATTTACAATGTTTGACCCACAAAAACCAAATTTGTCAGTTGTCAGTTATTTTTCGGTTGTCAGTTTTCAGTAAAAAAATCGTCATTTGTCAGTTGTTACTGAATTACTTTTAAGTCCGTTTGTCAGTAGTAAGTTAACCCCATTCAGACCCTCAGACAAGACCCTGATAGTGATATTCTCACTATCTCAAAGGGTAGACAACCCATGGAAACGTGCAGCTTATGTTCATTAGGTGTCATTTCTTATCTTTTTCGAGTGTTGTGAATACATACAACAATGACGACCATGCAGGTGTAATATGTCGCAATACCGTGAATTACATGGTCTCGAGCGAGCCCCCCGGCCGTTTTAACGAAAAGAATGAGTAGTTTATACGCTAGCACGACAGAGATTGTTAAATAAATGCCCCACAGTGATATGAACTACGAGAATTTCACCTGGCTTCTTAATTATACGTTTGTGCGTTACCAACTAGAATAACAATATATTTTCACATCCTATTGAATTCACTTTATGTAGAGTACATTGTGCTTTTAAAGTCCCGCAGATTGTATAGTTGCGTATAGAACTTTCGGCTTATTTTTTTTGAGTAAATACATAAATAAATTTAACATTTTTCATCAAACTGTTTAAGTTATTGGAATACAAATATTGACGAGATTCTTGGGCTAACTCGGTTATAAATCGAATCGATTTTCGAATTACACAATAGTTTGGAATGTCGTTTGTCCGAGCGAGACAACCTTTTTTAGCTTTTAGAATTAGGTGCATCTAAACGAAACGAAGCTTCGCGATTTTGCATAGTTTGAAAAACAATATATTCTCTTGGAAAATGCCAACAAACGGTCACGAAGCGAAGAACTGCGTATTTTTCCAGTGTTGAACATAATTTTATGAAATCTTTCATTCGGAGTTCTCATTTCGTATGAAGCTCTTGTAATAATACCTAAATTACACGGAACCGATGTTAAAGGCTTAGTTTTCACTGCTATTTATCGCCGACTTGTTTCTTCTAAGCTACATAATAATAGCTGCTGTTTGAAAATATTGGTTGTTGAATAGTATATATATATAAACATTCATGGGGTGAATTGTTTGGATTTGGGACAGCCGTGAAATGCAAGACAAGGACGTACAAGGTCACGTGATTCCTTTCGTCCAATCATAACGAGCAAAAAATGGCTTCCAGCTATAATTACACTTGTTTAATTGTGGAGCAAAAAGAAAGCGGTTCACCAACTGCGAGTTAACACAACGGATCTGAAGTACTCACGGCCGTGCAGTGGAAAAAAATGAAGCCGGGATCACACGTTTCTCCTCGTTCGCTCTTCATCTTCCTCAACGTAATCTCTAGTTTGCTTGCCATCCTCGGGAATTCATTAGTTCTCCTTGCCGTTTACAAGACTCACAGACTAAGAACCATCTCCAACTTCTTCATATGCTCTTTGGCAGTGGCTGATCTTCTCGTTGGACTGGTTGCGGACCCGTTGAACATATTTCGTATGGTGCTGCCTTATTTCTGGCTTCACTCGTTATGTGCTACAACACTAAGTCTGTGTGCTATAAGCATCGACAGATACATTGCCATCAAATCGCCGTTGAGATACCAAGTTATAATATCCGTCCGAGCCTGCACTTATTCCATCTTCTTCATCTGGTTTTTCCCAACAGTTGCAGTGCTTCCAGTGGTTTTCCTGCACAAACCCACAAAGATGACATTTTGGGCAGGCGTTGTATTCTTTTCATTTTTCACCACGCTGGTTGTAATTTTTTTTTGTTATGTAGTAATCGTTAAAATCTCCCAAAAACAGCTTCAACGCATTGGCACTGTTGCACCTGTTGCCAATCAAACGACGCAAGACAAGGAGAGTGGTTCAAGAGCGCAGCCGCTCAAGAACAGAAAGGGAGCAACCACATTCGCTATCATCAGCGTGGTGTTTCTGATATCTTTTACACCTAACATGGTTGGCAATATCTTAGATCTTCTGCACATCGACTTTGGCAAACATCAGGGTTACTTTGAGTGGTCAGACGTGGTCCTGTTTATGAGTTCAGCTATCAATCCTGTTATCTACGGAGTTAGAAATCGCGAAATCAGAGCAGCTTGTAAGCGACTCGTAAGAATTTAGATATGAAAAGGTCGGTGGCATTTTATTCTCAGTATAGACAACTGCTCGAAAAACTGCTCGAAAAACACTACATTGTTCTTTTAATCGTGTGCATTAAGCTAAACTGACGAGAAATGTACTATTGTGATGTAGAAACGATACTAAGATACAACCGCTGATCATTCAATATTCAGTTTAGATTTATCTATAGTTAGATGATGTGGCCAACCTTTTGAAGCCGTTGGTTCGTGCTACGGAGTTCAAAAGAAAAGCTGGCACTGACTCCAATCACTAGCTTCAGAATTGTACTAATAAATTATATTAGGAGATGCGTCTGTGTTTATCGATTGAAATATAACATGGCGGGAACTGTAAGGAAAAGTGGAATCAGGAAAAACATTTATTCACCCCGGTGCTTTGTAACAAAACAAAATAATATTCACAATAAAACAGTGAACTCAGCAGAAAAAGAAGTGTTTACCTAGTAAGGCGATATAGATCAATCTGCTATGGCATGAATCAGCCGAATTCAATAATATATTCACCCCTTCACACAAAAACTTCAAGGCAAAAAGTAACAGATTCCCAGTTAAATTGTGCATGAAAAAGGAAAAATGAAACGTTTTCAAAAATGTTCAGTGGAAATTGTGTAATTAAGTCCGAACTTAACGGATTAAGTTCAACGTCTGAGAGACTGTTGATTCAGACGGACAACTCACTTTATCGAACCGATTCTAGCGATCAGGCCAGGGTATCTGGTTCTGTATTTGAACTTTCACGGAAAAAATAATATTACATAAATTATACATTTAGTTTGGAACACCGATGAAAGGAGTGTCCATTCTTGTGTCGCGGTTCTCAATTAAATCTGCTGAACCTAATTCCTCATCCGCACCTGAGCTAATTCAAAGATATCAACCCCAATAGATTGATTTAGCTTGTACATTTGTTGTCCCAATTCAAGTCGCCTGACTTTTCCCTAGAGTACTGTTTTCTCCTTTTTCTATATCCCAAGAGGAAATGTACAAATGTTTCTAACTGGAAAACAAAGCATCCTCTGGAGAGCTGTCACATGATCTGAATTGGGACAACAAATGTACAAAGCTAAATCGGTCTATTGATTCAGAAGTCGCTCTTCTGTCGTACTTAATTAATCCATTGAGTACCGGTCTTATTGATCTTTGCGAGTAAAAGTCAGTTTGATGTTTCCAGATCAGCGTATTTTAGCATGATTTTAGACTAATTGATACTGAGGTTTGTGACGTCACAAGAGACTTAATTTCTCATATAAATACAGCTTTGTTGTTACTGAAGCTAACGCGAATAATATCAAACGTTGTCAATAGTCCAGTTTCGTATTCGAAAATTACTGCTGAATGCGATGACTACAGACGCATGTACGCAGGGTTAGCCTCATTCTGAAGTTTAGCATTCATAAATACCAGCGAGAAGGTACAACGCGCGAAACTACAACAATACTGTTGTTAATAGCCCACCTTCTCGCTGGTACGCGAAACTACAACAATACGCAGAGTTGTTAATAGCCCACCTTCTCGCTGGTATTTATGAATGTTTAACTTCAGAATGAGGCTAACCCTGCGTACATGCGTCTGTAGTCATCGCATTCAGCGGTAATTTTCGAAACTGGACTATTGTCCACTTTAGAAACGAGTAAGGGGCTGGGGCGAGTTCGGTTTCGCAAAGGTGCTTGGGATCGTTACCGGGGCACTAGCAGAATACAAAGGAACAGCAAATATTGTAATAGCGTTCTGCCCAGATTCTAAATATAGAAAACTCATAATTGACGCAAAGCATCATGGGATTGAAATGCGGACAAATATTCCAGAACCCAACTCAAGATTATGTGTAGCTATGAAGAAAGCACTGTTTTGGGGGTATTTGTCGATCAGATTCACGATATACTGATAAATTTATACCGCCAGGAACCTTCGGGTCAACCTCAACCAATTCTTGTCTTTTTCCATTTTTTTCTCCCCGTGGCACTCTAACCAACGTTTCAGCTCCAAAACATTACATTCACCAGGTGGTTTGGTTAATTTGGCACCTGGAACGTACCTCATCTTCTGTGAGTAAAACTTTAAAATTATCCATACCGCACGCAGGAACAACTATGTCCGAGGCAGCCATTTTGAAATATGTGTCCGCATTTCGATCCCACAATGCAATGTTGTCATTATGCTAATATTTTATGACGTCAACTGGGCAGAACGCTATTAACTGTCCCCAGTAACGATCCCAGCCACCTTTGCGAAACCGAACTCGCCCCAGCCCCCTACTCGTTTCTAAAGTGGACACTGAATTGAACTGCACTATTCGGAGTTTTCGATCATTTTGAAAATATTTGTTTTTCATTCATCATACGGAAAACAGCACGAGAAAACAGATATCGCCCGAAGTCCGATGAATTACTTGATGATTTATTACTTTTGTTGATATTTTGCAGAATCAGATAGTCACAACTGAATCGCACGAGAGCGTTTGCGAAATCAGACGGGAGTGGTGACACCACTGCAGGCACGCGCGCTATTTATAAATCCTGACTCGGATCCTGACTCGAAATTAGCAAAATTTCAACAAAAGTAATTTCATCGGAATATTCGATTCAATCGCGACTCGGGCGATATCGGTTTACTCGTGGAATTTAACGTGGAATTACCTCGTCAGGCATGTGATTTTCCTATAAAGTTAATAGAGCGCGTAGCCTAGTACAGTGGTGATTCCACTCTGAATCACCCATCACTCTCAGCCAATCGACACACAGTGCGATTCAGCTGTGACTATGCGATGATTTTTTAAAGGCTAAAACTGAAACTAACAAAAAACTTAAGTTAACCAGCACGCTTTTCAGTAGTTCTAGCGCCGATAACGCCGTTACAAAACGAAAATAATACACGATAATTGCAACAGTTTGAATGTTTTGGAACTGAAACACCTAATTAGCGGGGCTAAATAGACGGTGTCTTTGATTTGTTAAGGTTTAATAGACCCTTTGCACGTTACGTCATAGCCGCCATGTTGGTGTACAGTTAACAATAGATTCTTCGTTAGCTTCTTTTGTTCTGTACACCAACATGGCCGCCATGCCCTTTGTCATTTGAATCTCTGGGGATTGAGTGCAAACGATCTATAGGTTTGATTGGCTTTTTGGAGCAGCTGAGTAACTTGGCTGTAAGGCTGTTACTTTGTGAGAAATATACGGATTTCACTTGGTGTTTCCTTAGGAACTAAACTATATTTCAGGAGAAGTTTGCCATGCCTTTTCTGTCTACCTAATTTGAAAAGCACGAGTTCATTGGTTTTTGACGGAGCAAGGGGATACTCCAGAAGGATTTTCTAAAATTGACTTTAAATAAAGGTCATAGGTCACATTCCATGTTAATTGTCACTATGAAAAGGTTGTAACTTTATCGAATCTGTCAAAGTTGTCAAGAATATATCTTACATGCACGAAGAGAGATAGACCACCCCCTCTTGATTTGCGGCGGCCATGTTGAGACCCATGCCTTAATGCACCTGAGTGTTTGCGCGTTCTCATTGGGCGAAAGGAATCACGTGACCTTGTACCTTTACTTCATCCTGCAGAACAGGCGCTTTGAAAAGAGACTCCAGGAAGTAGGTCTTGTGAGCAATGATGTTATCATTTTCGGTGCATTGAATAACACTGAGGACCTGTTTCGCAGGCTACGAGAGACTGAGTTTCACGATTCAGTCCCAAATCCAAACAATTCACACCATCACATTTTATGTTCAACGTATGCTTAACGACAAAATTATCGATGACAAAACTGACCAAACAGTACCTTATACATAATGACGTGAAACCTGGACGATTTTACATACTGCCCAAACTACACAAACCTGGTAACTGCTGGTCGTCCCATAGTTTAATCTAATAGCCATCCCACAGGACGTATCTCTGAATTTGTTGATCATCATCTTAAACCTTTAGTATCTTCTCTTTCTTCTTACGTTAAAGACACTAACGATTTCTTTAAAGAATCCAAGTCATCCAAAATGCATTGCGCGCTCACAAGTGCGAAGCCGCCATTTTGTATGCCAGGATAAATGGCGGCCATATAGGGAGTTTAGCAGTATAAGAGGAAAATCTGTTTCCATCGGCTTAAGGGTTTACGTTAAAGTCAATTGTATCATCAAGTTGTTTTTCAGAATTATCAGTCTTCGTGAGATAGAAGAGAAACGTATAAATAAAGGGGAAAACATATACCAATAAGTTCATTTAATATTAGATTTTGAGTGGATTCAAAAATATCATTCTTGAATTAATTTACAGTTAAAGCAAAATCGATGCAAGTGAACTGACCCCATTTCTGATCATCATCGCAAAGTTTCCGATTTTTGGTTGCAGCTAGTCTCGCGCGAAACAACAGAAGAAAAAGTATTAGCACATTTCATTTCTCACCTTTATTTCTCTCAGCATTTGCGACTTACTCCTGGTGTCGAGCAAAGGCATTTTGATTACGATTTATAACTATAAGGCTAACTTTATTCTTGAATCCCGCCTTTTGAGTTTTGGTACCGCATTTGCAGTAACACGGCATTTTAGGGAAACACTTTTGCACGATGAACAACCCTTTGTTTTGGCACCTTTCTTCCTGCTGCAGGTGTTCTTGCAGGAGCAAACCTACAAATGTTTATTCGTATGAAAGTTCATTTTTAAAATAGATAATAACTAAACTCAAATTTAAAGTACGATATTCCAAATAAAAACATGCTTACCACTCGGTCAGAAGTGAGAGTTCCCAATGCGTTTGGTGATGGCTCGTTAGCATTTCGCTCAGGCTGAGCACAAGCAACTGCAGTTGGAGAGCCGTAGCAATTGTGTGAAGGACCAGGACGACTTTCATCTTCACCTGCTTTTATCTACAATACTTGAAGTGAACAATATCAATTCCCGGGTCTCTATTAAACCTCCATTGCTCGATCGAGTCGAGTCTGTTGAAAGGTCCATGTCCCGTATGTAAACAATAACACGAGCGCGCAATGCCTTTTGGATGACTTGGATTCTTTAACAAACTACGCAAACTTGCTAAACCTTCAGCTAACGCTATGCTTGTCACCCTTGACGTTTCTTCATTGATGCATGTCGTCACTTCCTTCAAACTCGTAACAACAAACACATTCCCACTGAAACGCTTTGTGATTTAATACGTACGCATGATCCTTACTATGAACTGATAACTTTTCATTTAATAATAAACACTATCTCCAGATCCACGGCACAGCTATGGGAATCCGTATGGCCCCCTCTTTTGCTAATCTATTCCTTGGTAATTTTGAAATTATTAGTCAATATTCTTCATCCCACCATTAAATTCACTTCCTCCTACTTTCACAGACATTTCATTTCTCGACGTTACAGTCATCCTCAAAGACGGTAGCATCGAAACTGATCTCTACACCAAACCTACTGATAAACACCAACACCTATACTCTACTCTTCTTTAGTGCCATCCCTTACATTATACTAAAAAGGTTACCCTTTTAGTTTAGCACTCCGCATTCGTCGCATTTGTTCTATTGACGAAACATTCAAGCTTCGAACTAATGAATTAAAATCTTACCTCTTTTAAAAAACGAGGTTACAAGCTTCTTTTCCTCGATTTACAAATACAACGTGCTGCTAATATTTCTCGTAACGATGCTTTACAGACTAAAGTTGCACAATATTCTAATCGTGTTCCTTTCGTCATCGCATATAATCCAGCACTGCCTAACATTCTCCCATACTATCAGATACTATTTTCTTCTAATCGCTGTAAAGACGTTTTTAGAAACCTACCGCCGTTGTCCTAACCTTCGTGACCTACAATGTACCAGTTGTGGAATCGCAACTACGTAATATATCTAACAAACCTGCTCTCCCATCTGGCTCAGTCTTTTCGTTGTGGAAAAAACTGTGCCACTTGTCCTTACATTCACCATGGCCTTACACGATACACATTTTCTTCCACCGGGGAAATCCGTTTCATTAAGTCACACATTACTTGTAACACCAGAAACGTCATTTACATGGTACAATGCAATCGCTGCCAGTACAATACATCGGAGAAACTAAAACACTGACTTAATATTAAATCTACACCCACCACAGTCTCTGAACATTTCCTTTCCTGCTCTAACCGTACCACTCTAAGTAAACACTGACATGCAACTTATCCCCTTAGAAATAATTTACTCTCCACGAGACTCAATTCGTAAAGCCAGAGTCATTCCTTATCGACTTAGCTAAAACTCTTGAACCACTCGGGATGAATAAGCGTAACGAAACTTAATATGTATATTCTTTTACGCGGGTTATTCTTATCCGTTAGTCTACTTACCTCATTTCCTTTTTCCTCTCAGTGATATTGTGTAATTACTTTTGATATTTTTACTAATTACCATTGTGAAATATTATTCACTTGTAAGATCTACCTGAAGAAGGCTGGTTTGGCCAGCCGAACTGATATTGTTAACTTATCAATATATACGTTGTTTGATCAGCTTTTCTGTAGTCCTTGGACTTGTTCACTTACACCATGAATGTATATTTAAGCAATAGACCACGCATTTCAATATGTTTACTGGCGAAATTAAATAAAGCACTTGGGATGTTGGGAGAACACAAGAAATGGTTGAAAATCACAAGCCGAAGGCGCGGATTTTCTAGCATTTGAAGTGTTCTCCCAAAACCCCAAGTGCTTTATTTCGCCAGTAAACACATTGAAATGTGTGGCCTATCTCAAGGGGTAGATAACCCGTGGAAATGTGCAGCTTATGTTCATTAGGTGTCATTTCTTATTTTACACTTTGCGTTTCGTTTTCGAGTGTTGTGAATACATACAACAATGGTCTCGAGCGAGCCCCCCAGCCGTTTTAACGAAAAGAAGGAGTAGTTTATACGCTAGCACGACAAAGATTCTTAAATACATGCCTCACAGTGAATGGACTACGAGATTCTTCCGGGCTTCTTAATTATACGTTTGTGCGTACCGGCTATACCAGTGAGAATAACAATATATTTTCACATCCTATTCAATTCACTTTGTATAGAGTACATTGTGCTTTTAAATTCCCGCAGATTGTATAACTTGTGTCAGAGCCCATAACCAGGAGCGTCCATATCTCCTATAGACGGGTTTCACTCAATCCCCAGAGATTCAAATGACAAAGGGCATGGCGGCCTTGTTGGTGTACCTAACAAAAGAAGCTATCGAAGAATCTATTGTTAAAGGTACACCAACATGGCCGCCGTGACGTCATGTGCAACCATCCATACAGGTGTCACAGCATTTTTACAAGTTGGGCTATTTTTAGATTATTTCTCCAACCAATTTGTGGGTTGCACTGTGGGGGAACAAAAGAGGCCTCATTAGAACGGTCACGAAGCGAAGAACTGCGTATATTTTCAGTGTTAAACAGAATTTAATGAAATGTTTCATTCGGAGTTCTCATTTCGTATGAAGCTTTTGTAATACCTAAAGCCTGACATGGAACCGATTTTAAAGGCTTAGTTTTCACTACCATTTATCGCCGACTTGTTTCTTCTAAGCTACACAATAGCTGCTGTTTGAAAATATTGGTTGTTGAATAGTATACATATATTCATGGGGTGAATTGTTTGGGACTGAGCCGCGAAACTCACTCTCGATGAAGTAAAATGCAAGACAAGGACGTACAAGGTCATGTGATTCCTTTCGTCCAATCATAAAAGTTATAATTACACTTGTAAGTTTAATTGTAGAGCAATTAGCGAAACGAAAGCGTTTCACAAACTGCGAGTTTACACCACCGCGGATCTGAAGTACTCACGGCCGTGCAGTGGAACGAAATCAATGAAGCCGAGATCACACGTTTCTCCTCGTTCGCTCTTCATCTTCCTCAACATAATCTCTAGTTTGCTTGCCATCCTAGGGAATTCATTAGTTCTCCTTGCCGTTTACAAGACTCACAGACTAAGAACCATCTCCAACTTCTTCATATGCTCTTTGGCAGTGGCTGATCTTCTCGTTGGACTGGTTGCGGACCCGTTGAACATGTTTCGTATGGTGTTACCTTATGTCTGGCTTCACTCGTTATGTGCTACAACACTAAGTCTGTGTGCTATAAGCATCGACAGATACATTGCCATCAAATGGCCGTTACGATACCAAGTTATAATGCCCGTCCGAGCCTGCACTTATTCCATCTTCTTCGTCTGGTTTTTCCCAACAGTTGCAGTGCTTCCAGTGTTTTTCCTGGACAAAGCCACAAAGATGACATTTTGGGCAGGCGTTGTATTCTTTTCATTTTTCACCACGCTGGTTGTAATTTTTGTTTGTTATGTAGAAATCGTTAAAATCTCCCAAAAACAGCTTCAACGCATTGCTACTGTTGCACCTGTTGCCAATCAAGCGACGCAAGACAAGGAGAGCGATTCAAGAGCGCAGCCGCTCAAGAACAGAAAGGGAGCAACCACATTCGCTATCATCAGCGTGGTGTTTCTGATATCGTTTACACCTAACATGGTTGGCAATATCTTAGACCTTCTGCACATGGACTTTGGCAAACATCAGGGTTACTTTGAGTGGTCAGACGTGGTCATGTTTACGAGTTCAGCTATCAATCCTGTTATTTACGGAGTTAGAAATCGCGAAATCAGAGCAGCTTGTAAGCGACTCGTAAGAATTTAGACATGAAAAGGTCGGTGGCATTTTATTCTCAGTAGCACGAACCAACGGCTTCAAAAGGTTGGACACATCATCTATATAGCTATAGATAGATCTAAACTGAATATTGAATGATCAGATAGTATCGTTTCTACAACACAATAGTACATGTCTTGTCAGTTTAGATTAATGCACACGATTAAAGAACAATGTAGTGTTTTTCGAGCAGATTGTTTTTAAAAGTCTAATTATTACATGATAGAATTGGGAATTCTCACCGATCTGAGTACCTCTATAACCAGGAGCGTCCATATGTCCTATATAGTTGTCACAGCGTTTTTATAAGTTGGGCTATTTTTAGATATATTCCCCGCCAACTAATGGTTGCACCGTGGCGGAACAAAAGATGCCTCATTAGCTATTTTTGTTATACTTTTACTCGCAAAGATCAATAAAACCGATACTCAATGGATTAATTCAGTACGACAGAAGAGCAACTTCTGAATCAATAGACTGATTCAGCTTCTACATTTGTTGATCATGTCAGGGGCGTTGCTTCCTGTACGCATACATGCACGTGCGTACACTTTGAGACGAAAAATCGCTGTTTGGCCTTGTATTTTTTTTACAAGAGGGGGCCCTTAAAACCGGTAGCTGCTGCACTTGTGCGTACAACTTGAAAATGCCTAGCTACGCCCCTGCATGTGGACATGACAGCTCTCCAGAGGATTCAGTGCTTTGTTTTCCAATTAGAAAGAAATTGTACATTTCCTCTTGGGATAAAATAAAACGAGAAAACATTACTCTAGGGAAAAGTCAGGTGACCAAATTTGGGACAACAAATGTACAAGCCAAATCGATATGATCTATTGGGGTTGACATCTTTGAATTAGCTCAGGTGCGGCAGAGGAATTAGGTTTGGCAGATTTAATTGATAACCGCAACACTAGAATGGATACTCCTTTCATCAGTGTTCCAAACTAAATGCTGCATAACTTATGTCATCTTATTTCTTTCCGCAAAAGTTAAAATACAGAACCAGATTCGCTGATCGCTACAATCGGTTCAAGAAAGTGAGTTGACCGTCTGAATCAACAGTCTCTCAGACGTTGAACTTAATTAAGTTCGGCCTTAATTACACAATTTCCAACATTTTGAAAACGTTTCATTTTTCCTTTTCCTTTAACATGCACAATTTATCAGGGAATCTGTTACTTTTTGCACTAAAGTTTTAGTGTGAAGGAGTGCCGAATACATTATTGAATTGGGCTGATGCCTCATGCATCATTCATGCCATAGCAGATTGACCTCTATCGCCTTTGGTAAACACTTGTTTTTCTGCTGAGTTCACTGTTTTATTGCAAAGATTATTTTGATTTGTTACAAAGCACCGGGGTGAATAAATGTTTTTCCTGATTCCACTTTTCCCTGCAGTTCCCGCCATGTTATATTCCAATCGATAAACACAGACGCATCTCCTAATATAATTTATTAGTACAATTCTGAAGCTAGTGATTGGAGTCAGTGGCAGCTTTTCTTTTGAACTCCGTATGGGCTCCCGACTGAGGTTTGTGACGTCACAAGAAACTTAATTTCTCATATAAATACAGCTAATCAGTCGTAACTGAAGCTAACGCGAATAATATCAAATGTTTTCAATTTCTCACTTTAGAAATGAGTAGGGGAATGGGGCGAGTTCGGTTTCGCGCAAAGGCGCTTGGGATCGTTTCTGGAGACACCCCAATAAACAGCAAATAACGACGGTGTTGCACACGCATCAGAGAACAATAGATGTGACCCGTCAAATAGTCTGTGTGGCCCGCCAGTCTCTTGTTATTCAAATTTTATGTGCATTGTTCTAGTTGCGTGCGCAACATCGTCAAACTGGGTTATTTTAAACTGTCCCCAGTAACGATCCCAAGCACCTTTGCGATCCCAAACTCGTCCCAGCCCCCTACTCGTTTCTAAAGTGGAAAATTGAAGCTGCACTACTCGGAATTTTCGAATATTTTGAAAATATTTATTTTTCATTCATCATCACGGAAAATCACATTTGCTGACATGGCAATTCCACGGAAAATAGCACGAGAAAACCGATATCGCCCGAAGTCCGATGAATTACTTGATGTTGATATTTCGCAGAATCCGGCACGAGCGTTTACGAAATCAGACACTGATTGACTGAGACGGAGTGGTGATTCAGAGTATAACTTTGCAAAATATCAACAAAAGTAATTTAATCGGACTATGCGATTCAATCGCGACTCTGGCGATATCGGTTTTTCGATTGTAATTTAACGTGGAATTACAGAGTCAGGCATGTGATTTTCCTTGAATCACAAAGTCCGATGAATTACTTGAAGATTTAGTACTTTTGTTGATATTTTGCTAAGTTGTAAAGAGTAGTCTACAGTGGTGATTCCACTCTGAATCACCACTCCGTCTCAGCCAATCAGCGTCTGATTTCGCAAATGCGAAATCTACTATGCGATTCTACTCTGAATCATACATCACTCCTCTCAGCAAATCAGCACACACTGATATTCAGCTGTGACTATGCGATTCTTTTTATTATAAAAGCTAAAACTAAAACTAACAAAAAACTTAAGCGGTTAACCAGTACGCTTTTCATTAGCTCTAGCGCCGATTAACCCCGTTACGAAACGAAAATGACACACGAGAATTGAACAGTTTGAATGTTGTGGTAACTGAAACACCTAATTAGCAGGGCTAAATAGATGGTTGTCTTCGATTTGTTAAAAGGACGTTAAGGTTTAATAGGTTTGATTGGCTTTCTGGAGCAGCTGAGTAACTTGGTTGTAAGGCTGTTACTTTGTGAAAAATACACGGATTTCAACTGGTGTTGAATTAGGAACTAAACCATATTTCAGGAGAAGTTTGTCTACCTTTTCTGTCAACCAAATTTTAAAAGCACGACATCGGTTCATTGGTTTTTGACGGAACACGATCAAACAATGAGGGGATAATAGGTTTGATTGGCTTCCTTCGAGCAGCTGAGTAACTTGGCTATAAGTGTTACTCTGTGAGAAATACACGGATTTCACCTGGTGCTTTCTTAGGAACTAAACTATATTTCAGGAGAATCATTGTCAGAAATGTATTCCATTGTGGACGGGGCGTTAAATTGTGCAATACCGCCTGTCACTGCTTGGGTCATTCCGACCTTTTATTTCGCTTGGTATTCCTTCATTTAAAAGCTCAATGAGGGTTTCTGCCGTCAAATTTATGTTCTTCAGCTTTCCCCATATTAAAAGACATGTATAAGGGCTCTCAGTCCAGCAGAAAGACTACAGCTAGGGTATTCTGTCGTAAAACATGTCTTATATAGCTGTGTGTTCGGAGTTAAGCCATGGTAGATTCGAAGTACTCAGATTTCTCAGTTGTTGCGGCCCATTTCATTAGATATTTAGGCAACAATTTCATAATTCACTACGATTTTAGGCAAATAATCCATAAGTGTTGTCATTATGGAATAAACCAGCTAGAAATCGGTAGTATCGTCGTCTACTGTTTAACCAACTACGACGGTCATAAAATTATCTTTGTTACCTCAAGTTTCACTATGAATAATTTCAGACTTTCACGAACATCCGAAACGACACTTAGAAATTTTCGATTTACGTTATCCTCAGTATAAAAAAAATACTGACAGAACCGGGAATCGAACTCGGGCCGGTAAGGAATCAATGCAATGGCTTACCCACCACCAACACTAACCGTTAAACCACAAGAGAATTCGCTAAACGCTGTTTTTTTTTTTGCCACATTGATATCAACTTATCATTAGCATATTCATGAAATATTCTATTATAGATACTATTATAAGTGGTATGACAACGCTCCGAGCGCGCGAGGCGTGATTTCCCACGGATTCAAACGGTACACGACGATACCCAGTCGGAAACCCCTCCGCAAATCATCATTTTAGCGAGAACCGCGACTTCTTCGAGGTAAACAATCATGTTAATTTTTAACATAATTTATGCAAGGATTCGCGCATTTTTACTTCAAGAAAAAGAGTCTTTATATTGAAAATTAACACAAGAAATCATGCAGGTGCAAAGAATCTACAAGATACCAGGCTTTTACAGGCAAACGGCTCTGTCAAAGAGGGGAAAGAAGGCCTGTGTGTTTACGGGACTCTTATCAGTGCTGTTCATACAGGTTGCGGCTGTTTACAGAAACCTCAAAAGGACTCATATTTATCCTCGCTGGGAAGCGAGCCACATTACGATACATTTACGTAATAAAACGTCCTTTGAACTGCTAGAATTGATCGGGGCAAAGCAACAACCGCTCGAGTTTATACTGTAAAGTTGATCAGAGGAACCATGGTAGTATAGTGACTGAAAGGAAGGAGATTACAGTAAACATGGAAGCCATAAGTGAAAGTTAGTAGCTCTTTTTATTACAGCTTGGAAAGCCAGAATTATTCGTTTAAACTTGATAGAATACTATTTTATAGTAACCAACATAGTTTAGAAAATGAATCGAACGAGGCAACTGAGATTTGTCAAAATACCGTCTAATAATTTAACACAAACATCCATACAAACTACAGTAAAATTTCGAGCATCTCGACATCATTTTATTACTCTAATTTGGTGTCGAATGCGCACGCGTGGAATGGGTTTGTTTGCGATGTGTCAAGGTTTAATTGGCTTCCTGGGGAAGCTTAGACTGCGAACAGTCCCTCCTTTTCCCTCCATTGATAGTAATTTGCGAGCGGAGCGAGCGAACAGAAAATATGGCAGGCGTCCGCTCGAACGCCTGCTATATTTTCTGTTCGCTCGCAAATTACTATCAATGGAGGGAAAAGGAGGGACTGTTCGCAGTCTTGGGGAAGCTGGGTAAATTGGCTCCGGATTTCACCTGGTGCTTCAGTTAGGAACTAATCTATATTTCAGGATCCGGAGTTCTAATTGTTTTCGATCGGTTAAGGTTTAATAGGTTTGATTGGCTTCCTGGATCGGAGCAGCCGAGTAATTTAGCTGTAAGACTGTTACTCTGTGAGAAATACGCGGATTTCACCTGGTGCTTCAGTTAGAAACTAATCTTTCAGGATCCGGAGTTCTAATTGTTTTCGATCGGTTAAGGTTTAATAGGTTTGATTGGCTTCCTGGATCGGAGCATCCGAGTAATTTAGCTGTAAGACTGTTACTCTGTGAGAAATACGCGGATTTCACCTGGTGCTTCAGTTAGGAACTAATCTATATTTCAGGATCCGGAGTTCTAATTGTTTTCGATCGGTTAAGGTTTAATAGGTTTGATTGGCTTCCTGGATCGGAGCAGCTGAGTAATCTAGCTGTAAGACTGAACATTAATTACTCTGAGAAATACGCGGATTTCACCTGGTGCTTCAGTTAGGAACTAATCTATATTTTAGGATCCGGAGTTCTAATTGTTTTCGATCGGTTAAGGTTTAATAGGTTTGATTGGCTTCCTGGATCGGAGCATCCGAGCAATTTAGCTGTAAGACTGTTACTCTGTGAGAAATACGCGGATTTCACCTGGTGCTTCAGTTAGGAACTAAACTATATTTCAGGAGACTTGTTTTCGATTTGTTAAGGTTAGGTTTATGTTTGATTGGCTTTCTGGGGAGAAACCTGGCTGTAAAGCTGTTGCTCTGTGAGAAATACTCATATTTCTCCAGGTGCTTCCTTAGCAATTAACCTATATTTCAGGAGAATTGTTTGCGATTTGTTAAGGTTTAATATATATGATTGGCTTCCTGGTAAGAGGGGAGAGAATGGGGAAGGAAAGAGTCAGTCCTCCTCTTCTCGGTTTTCTTTCAGGAACTATATCTCATACTTTCATTATTTTCCTTTCTTTGTTCCTCGTGCGGAACCCTTGGTGAATAAATCCCATGCCCCTTCGATCCTTACAAAACAACTATATGGATAAGAATATTAAGTGGTCAAATTACAAGCACATGAAAGACGTTTATTGTTACTCAGTATCTTCTTACGTCGCCACTACAAATATCTTTCATAACACTAGACACTCCATGCTGTCTAGTGACTTCAGTATATAAAAGTAAGTTTTTAAACTGTACTGTTCACTCGTATATAATTTCATACTTCGTCTATCACCGGGCCTTTTGTAAAAGTTTTGTACTTTTCTGCTTTTGTATCCGTTCTAAAATGACTTCTCGCTTGCTTTCTTAAGACAGAGAAAACTGCACCTTCATCGGACGATTACACATCATGATAGGGCAGGCGAATGGTGGGTTTTTTTCTTCATGCATCTCATTCAAAACCAATAGCTCACCGTACGAGGTACACCAATAAAATGCGATAAGATTTGGATAAAAATGTCAATGTGGCTGATGCGTTGTCATCGATTTCACATCCTGGTTGGCTGAGTCAAAAGTGAGCTGTTGTGTTTCCATACATCTCAATTAAAAACTACGTTAATAAACGTACGAGGTACAGCAATAAGAAGGCGATAACATTTCGATAAAAATGTCAATGTGGATGCTTTCTTTGCTAGAGTCTTGAGGAAATGGTAAAGCAGTCCATTCGATCAAGTCCCTGCCTAATTGTACTCCATATCCTTAGCAGACTTTGAAGGACTCATGTTCCTAGAAAACGCCTTCATTGTCGTCGCTAGTTTCTCGAACTCCTCCCACTTGATGGACTCCATGTTTCTCTGCATGCGAACCTTGGCGTCGAGTTGTGCGCAGTGAGCTTCTGCTTCTTCTACGCGTAGCTTCATGTTTTCCAACTCGTCGTCTTTGTCGTCTAGCTGCAACAACAACAGACACCTGTTAGTAATGTATTCCTGTGGAAATCACATAACAAAATTTAAACCTGCATGGAGCAAGGAAGGTTGCATATTTTGCCGAGTGTGTATTTGTGTACGCTGGAGTAGGATGCGAGTTCATACTTTCTTCCCTATTTATTATGCGCCCCGGGTACATTAATATAGGCAGATGCTTAAAGTGCTTATAAGCTTAAGCCAGAAATCGTTCATTTGGGTACAATAAAGTCTTTTAAATCTTGTTGAACCATTTTTAGGCGATTTATGGTCATGATATTTACTTGAAATGCGTTATAAATCCTTGAAATTACGTCATTTAAGTCAAATTATGCTAATGAGCTGAAAATGAATCGAGTCATAACATTGAATTGTTTATTTGTTCAGTTATTTTTCAGGTGTCAGACATTTGATCCTTGCAATCTTATTAAAATATATTTTAATAAGTGGAGCTGACGTAAAATCAGAGCACTGAAAAGGAACTAGAATTCGCTTATAACTTAAATGACGTCACTCGGCGTGTAAGTTTGTGACCTCATCTGAGAACAGCATCTTATCTCGTGATACCTATGGAAGCTTGCAAGTAAGTTTGTAACCTCATCTGAGAGGAACATCTTATGTCGTGATACTTATGCAAGCTTGTTACCTTTGCATGCAAGTATGTTTGTAACCTCATCTGAGAGGAACATCTTATGTCGTGATACTTATGCAAGCTTGTTACCTTTGCAAGTAAGTTTGTAACCTCATCTGAGAGGAACATCTTATGTCGTGATACTTATGCAAGCTTGTTACCTTTGCATGCAAGTATGTTTGTAACCTCATCTGAGAGGAACATCTTATGTCGTGATACTTATGCAAGCTTGTTACCTTTGCAAGTAAGTTTGTAACCTCATCTGAGAGGAACATCTTATGTCGTGATACTTATGCAAGCTTGTTACCTTTGCAAGTAAGTTTGTAACCTCATCTGAGAGGAACATCTTATGTCGTGATACTTATGCAAGCTTGTTACCTTTGCATGCAAGTATGTTTGTAACCTCATCTGAGAGGAACATCTTATGTCGTGATACTTATGCAAGCTTGTTACCTTTGCAAGTAAGTTTGTAACCTCATCTGAGAGGAACATCTTATGTCGTGATACTTATGCAAGCTTGTTACCTTTGCATGCAAGTATGTTTGTAACCTCATCTGAGAGGAACATCTTATGTCGTGATACTTATGCAAGCTTGTTACCTTTGCAAGTAAGTTTGTAACCTCATCTGAGAGGAACATCTTATGTCGTGATACTTATGCAAGCTTGTTACCTTTGCATGCAAGTATGTTTGTAACCTCATCTGAGAGGAACATCTTATGTCGTGATACTTATGCAAGCTTGTTACCTTTGCAAGTAAGTTTGTAACCTCATCTGAGAGGAACATCTTATGTCGTGATACTTATGCAAGCTTGTTACCTTTGCATGCAAGTATGTTTGTAACCTCATCTGAGAGGAACATCTTATGTCGTGATACTTATGCAAGCTTGTTACCTTTGCAAGTAAGTTTGTAACCTCATCTGAGAGGAACATCTTATGTCGTGATACTTATGCAAGCTTGTTACCTTTGCAAGTAAGTTTGTAACCTCATCTGAGAGGAACATCTTATGTCGTGATACTTATGCAAGCTTGTTACCTTTGCAAGTAAGTTTGTAACCTCATCTGAGAGGAACATCTTATGTCGTGATACTTATGCAAGCTTGTTACCTTTGCAAGTAAGTTTGTAACCTCATCTGAGAGGAACATCTTATGTCGTGATACTTATGCAAGCTTGTTACCTTTGCAAGTAAGTTTGTAACCTCATCTGAGAGGAACATCTTATGTCGTGATACTTATGCAAGCTTGTTACCTTTGCAAGTAAGTTTGTAACCTCATCTGAGAGGAACATCTTATGTCGTGATACTTATCCAAGCTTGTTACCTTTGCATGCAAGTATGTTTGTAACCTCATCTGAGAGGAACATCTTATGTCGTGATACTTATGCAAGCTTGTTACCTTTGCATGCAAGTATGTTTGTAACCTCATCTGAGAGGAACATCTTATGTCGTGATACTTATGCAAGCTTGTTACCTTTGCAAGTAAGTTTGTAACCTCATCTGAGAGGAACATCTTATGTCGTGATACTTATGCAAGCTTGTTACCTTTGCAAGTAAGTTTGTAAACTCATCTGAGAGGAACATCTTATGTCGTGATACTTATCCAAGCTTGTTACCTTTGCATGTAAGTTTGTGACCTCATGCATGTGAGAGCAACATCTTATGTCGTGATACTTATACAAGCTTATTACCTTTGCGTTTAAGTTTGCGACCTCATCTGAGAGCAGCATCTTATCTCGTTTCAGAACCACGTTCTCATTGTTGGTAGAGTCTTGTAAAACTTCAACTTCGCTCAACTCGTTTCGTAGCTGGGTTCTTCTAAGATTAGCTGAAAATAAAACAGTATATTGAACATGTGATGAACAGTTTTATGTACTATATACTATATACATTGTACTTTATATCAATAGCGCTTTTCGTATTTTCGCGACTCGTGATGTGACTTGTCCTGACGGTTTAGTGTCCGTCACTCAACTCAGCTTGATTCTGATTGGCCACTTCGGCGACTAAACCATTCAAATGCCAAAGAAACCTACAATTTGTTACGTCACGATTCACATTTTATCCAATGACAATCGAGGTAGTACATAGACACGTTTGATTGATGGACGTCACAACTCCAACTGAAAAAAGTCTGGGTCGAGTAAATGTGAAGGGCGCTGTAAATGAGCCGCAAATCACTATCTTGAGCAAAACACCTAGCGCAGAGGCTATATTTTAGTCAGCTATCTAATCATAAGAATATCAACATCTCACCAGGCCGAATAGCTCAGTTGGTGGAGCAGCTCAGGTGATAGAACGCCAGTAAATAAAATAAATAAATCTTTTATTTGTTATAGCAGGCTGAGTATTACAGCTTAAAGCTGGTGGGGGCCTGCTTTTACTCCTCACACACTCCCACTACATTAACTGTTTTTGGCACACTACACTCGACTCATGGTTGATTTTTACGGAGGGAGGAAAACCGGAGAACCCGGAGAAAATCTCTCGAATGCAGATAAGGAATCAACAACAAACCTAACTCGAATGCCAAAGAAGTCTACAACTTGTCACGTCACGATTCACATTTTATCCAAAGAGAATCGAGGTAGAACACAAAGACACGTTTGATTGGTGATTGCGGGAGGTCTGGGTTCGTTGGACAGGAACGTAAAAGCGGTTGGCCTTGTCTCCCAACACTTTCTCTTCATATATAAATGGGGGACGTTAAAGAACCCGTTGTGCTACTTGTGAAGAGAAGGGGATTGGTACCCTGTACAACAGCCTGCACACCTTTCAAGTACTAATCTCGGTTATATACGCCTCAAGCTTTACCGATTATTAGATAGAAATAGAAATATCTCCTTTTAAATGTTTAGTAATCTATCCTGTATTTTCAACAATCAGTTCAGTAAATCAATACCAACACTGAGGGGTGACTAGTCTCCTTTGCAGTCGTTGTGAGCTCTGTCACGCAACGCTCGGAGCCCTTGCGTGACATAGCTCACGACTGCTGCAAAGGAGACTAAGGGGAGACCGGTCTGAAGCGAATTTTTCATGACAGTACCGTCTTTGTCACGGCACTGTAGTCAAGGAATACCATACCTTCTAAAGAAGATTGCTCCTCACGTGAAAGCTGCAGCAAAAAAGTAATAACATTAAACACGATTAACAATGTAATAGCGATTAACAATTATAAAATAATTTAGATAGTACGCGCGTTCTGATTGGCTGATAGCCATGTTTTCATTAGCCTGTGCAAACACGGAAATGACGTCACACCGTAAGACAAGCACCGGAAGTGCACGTGGTCCCTATTGTTAAAAAACTGGACAAGTTATCCAGTGGATAGGTATTAACCTAACTAACTCATTTTATCCACAGAATAGGGATTTATTAGGTGGATAGCAAGTTATCAACTTTTTAACAACTGTAGTCTGTACTATAAAGACACTCACATGGCTACTGACCAATCTATTAACCCACCTCTAAACTCAGCATGACATCACTGGCCGGGTTAATAGATAACGCGCTTCGGGTAGTGATGTTGTTGCGGGCTTCGCGCTCATATAGAAATTAGCAGGAATAAGTAGGACCTTTTTTTTCCACTTTTTCCAAAAAAAAATGGGTCGGTCTTAAACCTTGCATTTGGGAAAAGCAAAAAAAAAAGGGTCGTCGGGTGATGGTAAACGAAACATTTTACTGGGATGGCCTTAGTGATTATTTTCCATGTGCAATGATCGGATAGTCAATAGATACCGCGCTTGGGTAAAGGGTTAGTGTTTGTACGGGTTTCGCGCTCATAGAGAAATTAGTGGAAATAGTAGGGCCGGCTAGCAGTTTCCCTGTTCATCGTATAAAACGTCTCAGTTCAACTTTGTTTCTCGCTCGGCGACTGTGGTCTCGTTGAACGCAGCCACTTACTTTCACTCTACGAATAGCCTGCTTTCAGGTGGTAGATGGTGTTTTTTTCGGGCAGCAAACGGTTCATCGAAGCGGCCGCCATATTGGCCGAGCGTGATTGAGACCTGGGAATGAATGATCTGCTTATTCTCCCCCACCCCCTCCCCCCTCCATTTGTCATTCGATCCCAGGTCTCAATCACGCTCGGCCAATATGGCGACCGCTTCGATGATCCGTTTGCTGCGGAAAAAAAACACCATCTACTGCCTGAAAGCAGGCTACTCTACTAAGACAATAGAGAAAACACAAAGGAGCGCTATCAGGGTTCACATAGGAAAGTTATAATGAATTCCATGACTTTTCCATGACTTTTCCATGACTAAATTTAAAAAAATCAAGGACTCAAATTAGGTTCTGGTGGAGACAAGAAAAACTAGAAAACGTCATTTAGCTAGGCCTGTCCACCCACTTTAATATTGCTTGAAAACGTTTACAAAGGAATACTACCAATGGAGCACATCCTTATTTCAACGTAACATATTATCTTTAGCATGTACGTAGCCAACACTCCGCCGGTTTTAAAACAACCAAGTCAAAATCATCAAGTAGCAGATGGATAATGATGAAGAGTGCTGAAAGAGAACCTACTAATCTATCGAGAATTCTGCAAGGAAAGTCAAGCATCAAAACATTCCAATGGCCAATGATAAAATTCCATGACTTTTGACATTTTTGCAAATTTCCATGACTTTTCCAGACCCGCTGGAAAATTATTTTTCCATAACTATGTGAACTCTGGCTGTTGCACTAATTAATATCTTAGCGCACTGCTGACTGTGCACCAAGCACATAAGCCTCGAAGAGAGAGTAGTAGGGGAGGAACCGAATGAAGCCCTTTCTTTGAGGTGGAATACGTAATTAGGAGGTGGAACCTCATTAATTCAGATGACGTCACGGATCTATTGTCTTGGACTCATGAATAAAATGGGGATGAACAAATTAAAATGGGTGTATAAATTATCTATTGTCTTTCCGCATGAACAAAGTGCGGCGCTCTCATGTATAAACTACTAGAGAGGGAGTGCTCGTATTCAGGAAGAAGAAGGACGAGTTACCTTGTCGAGTGCTTGCCTTTGCGAAGCCTGTTCTAGCCTAAGCAGCTCCCTGGTTTTCTCTAGTTCTTGTTTGAGGTGCCTCTCGCTCTCCCTCACCGTCACTAGCTCCTGGATGTTGGCATGGCGTCTGACATCTTTCTCATCTCGATGAGCGCGATCCTACAAGTCACATACAGCAAGAAAACTATCATAATTTTACCATGAAGTTACATGGGAGCTGTGCAACAGTAAACATGTTGGCAGGCAGTGATCACTGGCCTGTCTAGAAGGCCGGGGAGGCACAGTGGTTAAGCGCTTCGCCACTCACCTCTGTAGCCCAGGTTCGATCCGCGGACACGGCGCTACAAGTGAGTTGAGTTTATTGGTATCTCGCCCTTGCTCCGAGGGTTTTTCTCCGCGTTCTCCGTTTTCCTCCCTCCTCAAAAACCAACACGCTAAATTCCAATTCGATCTGTGAATTAGCCGGGTCCTGGCTTTGATCAGCCTCTATGGTTATTTCAGGTCCCGTTAGAAATTCAGAGTTTATCATATGAACCGTCTGGCCCGGCAAGCAGAGGATCCCTTGGACTCGTACCCAGTCTTATTTCATTCATTATTTTCAATCGTTTCCCGCCCGCCCACACCGCGGCAAAACGTCACGCGCATGCGTATTTGCTATTTCTTGTTGGCGCGCGGCCGCCCTCAGTTTCCCGCGAAAACTGAAATGAAACAACAGGCACATATTTTAACATTTCTGCTTAAAAGTATCCATTTGTGAACTGTTTTGTCAAAAACTAAGAAAACTACTTAAAAGATAAGCCTAAGACTTTAACAGGTTGAAGTTTTCTTAATTTGTAATTCACTGTGAGTTCACTAAGTTATAAAATTATTTACTAAAAAGTTTAAACCCTCGGTAATTTGTATTTGGTAACAGAGCCTTCGTTCTTTCGGCCAGCGGAGCATACTAGAAACGACTGGGTGCGAGTTAGAGGTCCCTTGAGGTCCATTTACACAGTACAGCTTGTGCTTACAATCCACCGTACCGAAAAAGATGGCGGCTGTACATTTGACCACAATCCCTTGCGAACCTAACACAGTCAAAATAACACGTGGTTGGCATCTATTATCTTCAATAACAGTGGATTGGCAACAGCACTTGTACTTGCTTGTTTCTAAGATTTAAAACCTCTCTACCGCGATTTTATAACGGATTTAAAGTTTTTCGCGCGCAAAGGGATTGTGGGTAAAAGTACAAGCCGCCATCTTTTTCGGTATATACTTCATGGTAGTGTTTCGTTCCATATAGTCTCCCTGTATAATACTGTAAAACAGTAGAGAAAATGATTATGCAGGGAAACTATATGGAACGAAACACTACCATGAAGTATATACCGGATTGTCGCATGCAGTTATCTAATGCCATTGTTCTTGTTGTGTGCAACAGTTGTAAGCAACTTGTAGGGTTGATTTACATGAAACAATTCGTGTTGTGACCTTGTCGTACAAAGTTTGTACCAACAGGTAAATCAGCCTTTGCAATCTCTTACTTGGAGTGTTATTGGAACTTGGAGGGTATCTTTGGAGATACCTCAACATGTCAATCTTTCCATATAACGCAGTACTGCTAAAATGCACCAGACCTACACTAGACCTTACACAGTTACAACTGAACACACTGCTTGACCAATTTGAACGAATCCTGTGTTTCCAGCGGAGAGTTACAACATTTCCAAACGTCGAAACCAGCGTTATTAAATTGCTCAGCAATACAAACTGAAACAGATATACAGGATAAGCTAATTTTACTTACCGTATCAATGTATTTCTGGAGTTCTATGACCTGTGCTGCAAGTGCTGCATTCTCTTTTATGAGAGCCGTGCAATCGTCTTGTACCTGACAAAACAAAAACATAAAATAATTGAACCTAAAGTGTCACTGAGGGCAGGAAATTACGGGCTCGCACACCCCCAAGATGGGCGTAGAATTTTAGAACTGCAAGTAAATTCTCGCAACTGTTGCTAGTAGAAATCTTGCTGAACTATTTGTGGTTTTATAGTTGTTGCAGTAGATCAGACCATGTTGCTAGTAAAGTCCCATGACAACTCACAACTGTCGCTAGTAGAATCTTGCTGAACTATTTGTGGTTTTATAGTTGTTGCAGTAGATCAGACCATGTTGCTAGTAAAGTCCCATGACAACTCACAACTGTCGCTAGTAGAATCTTGCTGAACTATTTGTGGTTTTATATTTGTTGCAGTGGATCAGACCATGTTGCTAGTAAAATCTCATGACAACTCGCAACTGTTGCTAGTAGAATCTTGCCGAACTATTTGTTGTTGCTAGTGGATCAGACCATGTTGCTAGTAAAATCTCATGACAACTCGCAACTGTTGCTAGTAGAATCTTGCTGAACTATTTGTGGTTTTATAGTCGTTGCAGTAGATCAGACCATATTGCTAGTAAAGTCCCATGACAACTCACAACTGGTGCTAGTAGAATCTTGCTGAACTATTTGTGGTTTTATAGTTGTTGCAGTGGATCAGACCATGTTGCTAGTAAAATCTCATGACAACTCGCAACTGTTGCTAGTAGAATCTTGCTGAACTATTTGTGGTTTTATAGTTGTTGCCGTGGATCAGATAATGTTGCCAGTAAAAATTAGTGACAACTAGCAGCAGTTGATAGTGGCATGTTCCTCTGATTTCAAGCCTTGATATATTAGCCATACCTTGTTTCTGAGGCTTCTGCCCTGGTCAGAGTTTATTTCTTTTTCTTTTAGCTGCAATCGAAGCTGACGGATTTCCTCCTAAAATAAAGAGATGCATCATCAGCATTACTGTTTGGCTGACCTGCAACATGTATCGCAATTAAAGGGGCTGTGTCACGGTAAGACTTTACATTCGTTTTTCCGGGCCGGAAAGAGCTTTTTCCACCGATTTTGATATGAACTAACGAACCTCTCGGCCATGTGGGATGCTTAAAATGAAAGCAAATATGCAAAAATGACTAACAAACAGTGCATATAAACAGTCTCCAGGGAAAATATTGAAAATCCTTTCAATCAAGCATTGATTGAGGGAAGTTTAACTGTTTGTATCCAATTAACAGCCACTAAACGAGCGATTACTCGATACATGCGCAGTACCATGACATAGCCCCTTTAAGTACATTATATTCATCCTAAGATAGAGCTGCATTATCAGCATTACTGTTTAGCTAACCTGCAACATGTCGCGCTATTGCTGGTTTGCACGTGACGTCATAGCAGCCATGTTGGTACCCTTAAACAATAGATTCCTCGTTAGCTTCTTTTGTTGGGACACCAACATGGCCGCCATGCCCTTTGTCATATAAATCTCTGGGGATTGAGTGAAAACCAGCAATTAAGTGTATTATATTCCTCCTAAAAGATAGAGCTGCATCATCAGCATTACTGTTTAGCTGAGAATTCAGAGAATTCAGAGTTGTTGATGTGCAACATGCTGCGATATTAAGTGTATGATATTCATCCTAAGATAGAGTAGCCTGATTTTCAGACGGTCGAGGTCGTCCGCTCACTTCCTCCCACCTCCCCGTCTGATGAACTTTGGCAGAAACCATGTTCCTGACGTCATTTCATTTTGACCAATCAGAGCGAAGGTTTTATGTTTAGAGAACTGAGGTATGCGTGGAATGTCCAGTGGAGCCTGCATGAAGGGCAACCCAAATGACTTGATATGGCTTTGGAGAAAGCGTGCGAGACTTTCGGCATTTCTGAATTATTTCCCGAACAGCGAAAGGCAATATTACCCCTCGTTTCCCGGAAGGACCTTGGCCATCACAGCTGCAGCTGTGATTTAGGCGACGACCAGGTAGAGAATCGAGAGAGGAGAAATTATGTAGCTTTCAGTACAGCTCGCCAGAATCACGCACTTTCCTGCACTGCAGAATTCTTATGTTTTACAGCTTCAAACGTATGTCGATTTCTCAGAACTAACCCTAACCATATCCTGTTTGAGATGCTATGGTTTTTTGGGCAACAGGAATTTCAAGCGCATGGTCACAACACTGATCTAACTACCGGATTTGTTGTACTTTACAATTTGTCAAAATCAAGACTGTTTAAAATTCTGATAACATAAATATTTAGGCAAATGTAATCCAACTTTTACCATGACATATTCACTATATGTGTTCACTCCTGTAAAAAAATCATGCCATGCCATGAAAGATTTAGTCTTCTTAAGGCGAAAAAGCTAAGATATTTTAGCTTTTAGGACAGCAACATTGTCGAAATAAAGTGTGTTAAAAAATTTGCAAACATAAATAATTGCCCAAATGTCGTGAAACTATTACCATGACATACTCAGTATGTGTGTTCACTGCTGTAAAAAATCATTACATTTCATGAAATATTTGGTCTTCTAAATGCCAACATTCTAGGAGACATTACATTTTAATACGGCATTCGAGGAAGATTAATGATTTTCCAAAGCCCCGAGCTAGTAGATTCATGAACATCGCGATATCGATAGCGCTTCCTATCAGATTTCCCCGTTACACGTCTGAGGACAACATGTTTCTCCACGTTCTGTTTCTATAAGTTTGAAGCTGTAGAACATATTCTGCAGTGCATGAGAGAGCCGTGATTCTGACGATCTGTAGAAGTTGTAGAAGACTACATAATTTCTCCTCTCTCGGATTCTCGACCTGGTCGTCGCCTTATAGATGCAGCTGTGGTAGCAAAGGTCCTTCCGGGAAACGAAGTATAATAATGCCTTTCTCTGTTCGGGAAATAATTCAGAAATGTCGAAAGTTTCGCACGCTTTCTCCAAAGCCATATCAAGTCCATTTGTATCGTCCGCCATTTGGCTTCACCTTCATGCAGGCTGCACTAGACATTCCATGCATACCTCAGTTCTCTAAAAATAAAACCTTCGCTCTGATTGGTCGAGAAATGACGTCAGGAACACGGTTTCTGCCAAAATCCATCAGACGGGGAGGTGGGAGGAAGTGAGCGGACGACCTCGACCGTCTGAAAATCAGGCTAAAGATAGAGATGCATCATCAGCATTACTGTTTAGCTGACCTGCAACATGTCGCGCTATTAAGTGTATTATATTCATCCTAAGATAGAGCTGCATTATGTTGCACTATTAAGGGTATTATATTCCTCCTAAAAGATAGAGTTGCATCATCAGCATTACTGTTTAGCTGAGAATTCCGAGAATTCAGAGTTGTTGATGTGCAACATTGTTGCGATATTAAGTGTATTATATTCATCCTAAGATAGAGATGCATCATCAGAATATTGTCAGACACTGAAGTCCTTTCCTGTGGCATTCCCCAGTGAACTATTTTAGGGCCTTTATTGTTTTTGCTTTATATTAATGACCTTCCAAATTGCCTAGAGTTTTCAAACACACAAATGTATGCAGACGATACTAGTATTACAATGGCAAGTAATTCCAGCACAGAGATCAACATCGACCTCAAAAACGTTTGTGAGTGGCTCAGATCCAATAGGTTAAGTTTAAACACGACAAAAACGGAATATCTACTATTAGGCTCACGACAAAGATCCTCCCATATGATTTGCCCAACATTACAGATTGCAGACGAAGTCGTCCCTAGAATAGCCTCGGCAATGTCACTAGGGGTTTATATTGACGAATCACTTACTTGGGCAAGCCATGTCGAGAAGATTTCAAGTAAAATCGCAGGTGCGATTGGCGCTTAAACGGATAAAGCCCTTTGTCCCAATGTCCTCCCTTGAAACTATGTATAAAACGCTTATCCAACCAAATTTTGATTACTACAGCATAGTCTGGGATGGACTGGGCACTGAGCTTTCCAAAAAATTACAAAAACTTCAAAATCGAGCAGCCAGAATAATTACAAATTCAAACTTCAATGATAGTGCTGGCCCTCTTCTTGAAAAATTAGAATGGGACCGACTATCTACTCGCCGAAGTAAGTTATTGGCCATCGAAATGTACAAAGTGTACAATAATCAAGCGCCTAAATATTTAATTAATAAATTTTCTAAAGTTGTGACGCCATATAATATAAGGAGTTCGACAACAAAATTACAATTGCCCCTCCCAAAAACAAACTATGGGAAAAGGCGTTTCGTCTACAAAGGAGCTTTTGTCTGGAATTCGTTACCTGAAGAGATACGACTTTCCAAATCAATTACTAATTTTAGAAATAAGCTGAACAAATTACCCCACTGCTTCTTTGATGCCCTGTAAATTGAGCATTTTATCCTTTTTATATCATCATTTTATATCATAATATATTCTATATTCAAAATATTGTAATATTTTTATACACGGCTTTTATGGAAAACAGTGTAATATTAGACTGATAGAACGACCGTGTTTAAATAAAATTTACTTACTTACTTACTTACATCAGCATTACTGTTTAGCTGACCTGCAACATGTTGTCATATTAAGTATATTATATTTATCCTAAGATAGAGCTAGCTGTATCATCAGCATTACTATTTAGCTAACATGTAACACGTAGCGCTATTAAGTGTATTATACAAGTAAAGGATCTCACTCGTAATTCACGTCCCAGCTGCTCCTTTGTTTTGGCCTGTGAGTCGAAGTATCTGTCGTCCATCTCTTGCAGCTGTGTCTTGAGTCTCAAACACTCTGCTCTCTTTTCTTCGATCTCCACTCGAAGGCTGTTGTAATCTTCGGATTTTCTATCAAGCTGGTAAGAACAGTACGACAACCTAAATTTAGTGTGAGTTTTGTTGTCATAAATCAACTTTCTTATTAAATATATGCTCCTTACAAAAAAGTTTTGAAACAGAAGAACCTCAAAATCGATCATCCCGTGATTTCTTAAAGTTGTTCGAGTAATTCTCCCAACATTCTATTAAGGACACGTTCTTTTTGGACATGCATATTCTGGCTTTTCCAAAAAAAGGAAACACCCATAAAACAATATTCCTCATATTATCAAACAACAAAATAATTCCCAAACGATGTACTAAAAGTCATGACTGCTTTAGTAGTAGTGGCAGTGGTAGTAGTAGTAGTATTGTTAGTGGTAGTGGCAGTTGTACTTTATTTATATACGTATACACAACACATGAGCGCAAGGCTCGTTAAAACGTGTACACTTCCACGTGCCATATGTATTGTTCCAGTAATTTATTATTATCAGTAGGATGTTACAAAATAAACCATATTATATATCACATTAGATCCATGTAAATTCATTTATGATAACGTCATTTATTTATACAGTTTCTTGAGTATATGTACCCTGGTTCCAGAGGGGCTCAGGTACGAATATACTGTAATGTGCCGCGATCGAAAGAGTTTTGATTCCCCGAAGGAGTTTTGTTTTGCGTGACGACCGTTGAGCCCCTCTGGCCGCTCGAATAGCCAACCTCAATCTCATGCCCATAGCCTCACTTTTTTGTTTACAAGTCTAGTCAAACTGGTTTCGACTCAGCGGTTAATTTGCATGTCACTTTCACGTGGTGAAGTCGTGTGTGATTCAAAACATAAAACATGCCGTTGTCGGAATTTGTGAAGATAAAGGAAACTTCTCCTCGATTTACTTCGTCGGGTTTGATGTTTGGATCTCCCAATGAGCATGCTTTGATTCCTCGTTGTTCTAGCTCTGTTATGTGGGAGTAAATCAGGGCATATAGAGGGCAAACCACCACTGAGAACAATTGCTCGTTTTGGATAATCGAACGTGAAGGAAGAAGCAAATACCAGGTATGAGTTGGAAAATCAGCGATTTTCCTTAGCCAGTAGGCCGTACTGAGAAGACATCACGCCGCTTGAAGAACATGAACAGACTTCAACTCGTTTATTTCGAGGCTAACGTACAGCACTGTGAAACATTAACGTTTGTGTATAATCTGTCAAGACTCGTGAACCGGTTTGTAACACGATCTCAAGATGAAAGCCAATCAAAATGTTCCTTTGATTCTAATGCCTCAGTTTCCATGGCCACAACTCAATCAACCAATCAGGGACGAGGTACAGATTCTGTACCGGAAGAAACGAAAATCTCTACTCGAGCGGCCAGAGGCTCGTCGCTTCGAGACTAGTGCTGCGGCTTGATTTCAGCTGGTCTCGCTTCGCTCGCCCTGACGATTTCGAGCCTCTGGTATCCAGGGTAGAGTATATGCGCTTTGCAATTTAACTTATGTCGGTTCCCGAGGTAGCGCAATAAATGAAATCGAAGTGAAGTGCGCGAGGTTCGTCAGTTCATATGAAAATCGCTGAAAATAACTGTCCGACCTGGACAGCGAATATAAAGACCTCTCACTGTACAGCGACTTAAAGGCTCCTATATAAACACATCTTTTAGCCAAAGAGGTGATGTTATTTCAGACACATGATTTGTACCTCCGATCTATACATCTGTGTTTTCCTATCAGATTCGTGTAGTGACGTCATTCCCTTCTCTGCTTCAATCTTAAACTGGTGTGCCTGCATTTCTTTACGTGTGCTGTCTCTTTCACTCATGTCACGTAACTTCTTGAGTGAAACTATCTCATTTACTAGCTGGCGCTTCTCGGCAGCATGTTCCTCTGGAGGAAAAAATCATTATTAAAACTGAATCGGAGCTTCACACGGCCATAGCTCGTACATATTCCGGTGGCCGTCGTAGTTATGATTGACAGTAGCGTCGACCTTTGAGTTCTCAGTCTGCGTAGTAATTAAAATCACTGTAACTAAGGAACCAATGTTATTAATATATACGATAGGTAACTAGTTCTTGTAAAAACTGCGTCGGTGGGAAAGATAAACACTGGTATATAATCAACTGAGTCGATTGAGGTATGCTAACCGCCGTGGAAAGCGAGTAGCAGCTGACGTTTAGAGCGCTAGCCCTTCGTCAGCGGTTATAATCATGCACTCAATACTATATAAACCGTTTCCCCACCCACAATTCCCTCTTTTGCTCTGACGAAGGGCTAGCACTCGAAACGTCAGCTGCTACTCGCTTTCCACGGCGGTTAGCATACCTCAATTGACTTTAGTTGATTATATACCAGTGTTTATTAATATATACATGTATATATTTATTGAATTGGATAAGATTTAATCAGTAGCCATACAGGTGTACATGTAACTTCAATAATTGGTAGAATCGGTGCAATACCGGAAAATGAAGATAAAAGCGAGAATAAGATTGCAGATTTAAGGGAAATTAGTGTGCTTCTTAATAAACTTTAAAGTTAAACAAAAAGAACAAAACTGTGAAAGAAAAAGTATACATGAGCGAGAGAACAATTAATGATTAAATGTGCAAACAATTAACAAATAGATCAGTCCATTCTGCCATGCGTCTGTCCTCTTATACATGTAGATGCGCAGATGACGTCACAACGTGAAGACAACATCAGTTACGCCATGAGACGCAGTAATCCTCAGACGCACGAGAGAATGACATCCTCAGACGCACGAGAGAACGACATCCTCAGACGCACGAGAGAACGACATCCTCAAACGCACGAGAGAACATCCTCAGACGCACGAGAGAACAACATCCTCAGACGCACGAGAGAACAACATCCTCAGACGCACGAGAGAACATCCTCAGACGCACGAGAGAACAACATCCTCAGACGCACGAGAGAACAACATCCTCAGACGCACGAGAGAACGACATCATCAGACGCAAGAGAGAACGACATCCTCAGACGCACGAGAGAACGACATCGTCAGACGCACGAGAGAACGACATCCTCATACGCACGAGAGAACGACATCCTCAGACGCACGAGAGAACGACATCCTCAGACGCACGAGAGAACGACATCCTCAGACGCACGAGAGAACGACATCCTCAGACGCAAGAGAGAACGACATCCTCAGACGCAAGAGAGAACGACATCCTCAGACGCACGAGAGAACGACATCCTCAGACGCACGAGAGAACGACATCCTCAGACGCACGAGAGAACGACATCCTCAGACGCACGTGGGAACGACATCCTCAGACGCACGAGAGAACGACATCCTCAGACGAACGAGAGAACGACATCCTCAGACGCACGAGAGAACGACATCCTCAGACGCACGAGAGAACGACATCCTCAGACGCACGAGAGAACGACATCCTCAGACGCACGAGAGAACGACATCCTCAGACGCACGAGAGAACGACATCCTCAGACGCACGAGAGAACGACATCCTCAGACGCACGAGAGAACGACATCCTCAGACGCACGAGAGAACGACATCCTCAGACGCACGAGAGAACGACATCCTCAGCCGCACGAGAGAACGACATCCATAGACGGACGAGAGAACAACATCCTCAGATGCACGAGAGAACAACATCCTTAGACGCACGAGAGAACGACATCCTTAGACGCACGAGAGAACATCATTCCATAGACGGACGAGAGAACGACATCCTCAGACGCACGAGAGAACGACATCCTCAGACGCACGAGAGAACGACGTCCTCAGCCGCACGAGAGAACAACATCCTCAGCCGCACGAGAGAACGACATCCATAGACGGACGAGAGAACAACATCCTCAGATGCACGACAGAACGACATCCTCAGACGCATGAGAGAACGACATCTATTTGCTACATAAAGATTGCGTGGTGCGTGTACAGCTGTTTCATAATATAATGTACAATATACAAAAACACTGGCAAGAAATGTCTTAGAGCCATTCTTTACCAGCACCGCAGTCCATTAGACAATGAATGCGAGTGATTTATGAGATTTAAAGCAGGTCGCTAGAAATGTAGGCGATAAGCAAATGAAATAATTATGTTGGCAATAATTTGTGTACATTGTATCTGAATTTAATTTTGCAACAAATTTAAAACTCTTTGCCAGTACATTGATTTCATATATTACATTTTGACTTTATATTTCTATGTTATTCTATTTGTGATCGTTTATTAAGTCATTCTAGTCATAGGAAATACTAATGAGAGGACATATGAGTTTCTTTATATCATTTAGGGCACTAAAATACTGGGCACTGATAGGCTAAGTGGGTGTAACCATTTTCTAATGTGAATTAAGTTGACTAATATATAATAAAGTATAGCTTTTAACTGTAAGTTATTACTTAAATTACCTTCAGCACCCCTGAGTCTCTTAATAGCTGTCTCCTTCTCAGCTTCTAACATGAGTAGTTTGGATTCCTTTCTACTAGCATCATTTGTTCTCTCATCCACTTGTGCCTGTAGGTCACGCAGTTTACGCATCATTCGGTCAGCCTCCTCTGTCACCCGAGGAGGAATCACTAGTAATAGAAACAGTAAAATAATTACTGTTACTCTAGATAATACCTTGTTATGGCATATTTAACTATCTTAGTACAGAGGCAGTTTTAGGGTAAATTCCAACTAATCATATAAGCGACAGCATTGAAACCACGACAGGAAGGACATGAAATAACGATGAATGTCTGGAATTGCGAGAGTGGCAGAGAGAAATAAGAAAACAATAGACAAAATTCCTACAGCGACATGCCCACCTTCCGAGACTGTGATATGACTAGTTTTGAAACCCAGACAGGGGACATGCATACCTACCCTAAAGGGGCCTCAGTACATGTATAACTGTTAATTAACTAATTAATGGCTTAATTATAGCCCTATATTAATTTATTTTCCTTCATAATTTCATTCTGTTCTTGGTATGTTTGTACCCAAGCAATTATTTTATATTAATTATCCTGTAATTTGGCTACCTGGCATTTTTTAACCCTTATGGTTATTGCAATTAACCATATCTGACTAATAGTTTTAATTTTCTCTAGTTTTCAATTCTATTGCAAGTTCTGGTACAAAATAAAATTGTTATTGACACAAACTTTATACTCTAATTATTTAAAAAATACATGATATTTTAAATGTAACATACCTGATGCTTTCCTAGATTGTTCTCTCCTAAAAAATGAGTCAGTCAAGGATTCAAACTGAAAAAGGACAGTATAGTCCATATAAATATTAACACTTAGTCTACTGGTTTTATCAAATGAGTTTTATCAATGATAATTTTTATTACTATAATGGGAAGGAATTGAAGATGCAACAGTTTCTGTCACTTGACTCCTTTATCTATTGCTCTGACAAAGGGCTAGTGCTCTTAACATCAGCTATATTATCTAGCTTTCCACAGTATCAGCAATTATCCTTATCAGCACTTAGTTGATAAAATCCAGTGTTTAAAGGAGTAATGCCAATCAAATTGAAACAAAACTACAAAAATTACACTGAGATATATAGAAGAGAAATACCATGTGAATGTCCTGATATATGCTGTTCAAACTCTTTCAATAGACTGGATGGCAAAGAGTAAAGTGGATCACCAAAGCTTATTCTAGAAACTTGATTTCAGTTAGAGACCAGATTATGTTGTTGTTGTAAATATTAGCACAGGGAAGTGAGGAGTTGCAGGTGACAGAACTAATATATATATATATATATATATATATATATAAATTGAATATAGAAAAAGGCGGTAAAAACTAACGATGAACTTCCTGTAGAAGGATCCCTCTGGATTCACAGCTAGTTGTAGTTATATATTATACAAAGAATTTACAGGAGTACAACTGGCAACTTCTCACAGTTCCATATATTTAAAAACGTTTCGGCTTTCAGCCTTCATCAGTTAAAAAGTAAAAATTTATTTTTTACTTTTTAACTGATGAAGGCTGAAAGCCGAAACGTTTTTAAATATATGGAACTGTGAGAAGTTGCCAGTTGTACTCCTGTAAATTCTTTGTATATATATATATATATATATATATATTACATATACTAAAATATAAAATATACTATTAATCAAGTCAGGATTACTACATATAGGATACAGGTAATTGGCTTCTAGTTCTAGGAAGTAGATCTGTTGTTGCAGGTTCCTAATGTACTCATTCTCTATGTTTCCCATCTCTGCTGTGGATGATCGTACATGTCTACCACTGTAAAAAAAGAATGCAGAACATACTGTAAGGTTATCAAGTAACTGAGCAAGTTCATATTTTTCACCAATAAACCTATTTTTTTGCATGTTTAATAAAATCTGCCATTTATCCTTGCATAAAAGACTAAAAATGGATAAATAAACCGTAAGCTAACTAAATTTGACTACGTCGTCCAGGTCATTAAAATTAACTTGTAACCATTAATAATTATTTGTTTTGGTCTGTGGATACCCAAATGCCCTATTCCCTAATAAATTGTCTTATTTATTCCCTAATTCTCCCAGACAACATTAATTGAAATAGCTGTATGCTATTAAATGTCTCCAAGACTCATTTCACAGACACTACTTAATTACTACATTGTACATAAAATTATGTACATTCCTATATTCTCAACAACACATTTATTTCTCCAGTATTTTAACATTATGTGCATTGGATTATAAAAAGGTAAATGAAATAAGTAAATGTACTGTACGTACAATGTACAGCCTACCTGAAATAACTGTTAGTCGCTACATGTAAGAGCTAGCTAATCGAGTCAGGTCATGTCATACTCAACGCTCAACTTTTTATGGATAACCGAAGAAGAAACAGAGAACCCGGAGAAAAACTCTCAGAACATATATGGGTCAGAATCAACAAAGTAACTCAACTCACATGTATGAGGGCATGTCCACGAATCAATATTGGGACACAGTGGTGAGTGGGGTGCAGTTTTATATATAGTCTTCTATAATGTACATTGTATGCTAACCAGTAGCTTGCCACTTTAATCTTCCTGACCATTCTATTAATCACATAACTATATGTGGCATTTCTGTTCATCAAGGTACTACCGAATCCCGTAAATGCAAAGAACAGAACTTCATTTTAAAATTAGGCACTTTGGCACCTAATGGCATTAATGAACGCTTTTTGTTCATTTAATTTCATCATTTGCATATTCATTCATACTTAGATCAGCATGTTTCATTATTCTATTCATCAACACTCTTTATTGTATTGTGGCTATTAGCATTTCTACTGTTGGAACAATTTCCTTTGATCCTAATTGATCTGAGTACATTTCCTCAGCAGTAATTATGCACTCAAGACTTTATAAACCGTTTCCCCACCCACAATTCCCTCTTTTGTTGTGACGAAGGTCTAGCACTCGAAATGTCAGCTGCTACTCGCTTCCTCTTCCCACAGCGGTTAGCATACCTTAATCAACTTTTAGTTGATTATACCAGTGTTTATAATGTAACTGACCCTACAAGAGGTCTACTGATTGGAGGCACAAATTCCTTGGTCAAATTGGAATTCAGGTTGGTTTTTGAGGGGGGAGGAAAACCTTAGATCCCAGAGAAATACCTTCAGAAGACTACTTTGCTTGATTAGCCCTTTGGTTATTCTAAGTAGGGCTTACTCCAAAAAAAATATTCGTTTCTCTTTACCTTTACCGAAACTTATGTACTTTAGTAAGAGTATAAATAAAATGTTGTTGTTGTTGTTACAAGATACCAACAAACTCGCATGCAACTGTATCAGTGTATGGCACCGTATTGCAGAGAAATCAAATTTCACGCCATGTACTGTGTATAAAGTGTCATAACCTGTGTATTATTTCATCACATTTGAGATGCGATCTATTTAGTTAATAAATACTTTAATAAGCTTAAATTCCACCGCTTGGTTAGTAATTTTGGAATTCTCTTATTAAAAAAAAAAAATTCAAACAGATCAGAAGAAACGGGAAATTACCCGAGCAAAGAACACGAAAGCAAGATCTTACAGTAATTGGTGGCGGCTTTACTTTTGAATTAAGACTACAGTACTTTGCATCAAAGCAAATGTTCAGGCACATATTCAAAAGCTCAGTACGCATATCAAATATATACCCTCTCGTTGTATCAAGAGACGCCGCGAGCCCTCGACTTGATTTCCCAAAGCTGCCCGAACGTCTCACATTGCCGGGCGAACTGCTACGGATTGGCGAAGCTGAAAGTGGAAATAGCAACACTTATGATTAGAAACAGTAACTGAATCCCTCTATAAGTTCTTCATACAGTATACTCACCTGATCGAGCGCCTTTAGGTCTTCCAAACGTCGCCATGCTGGACGAATAACAATATGGCGTCCTGTTACCACAGGAATGGATTACCGCTGAACACCGAGCCCTGTTACTATGGCTACGGATGACACTTTCTGGCGACAATGTCATTATTGTTTTTGTTTTTTACAGTTTTTTTTACTACAATAACAAAGTTACGATGACCTGAAGTCGTACAGCTAAAATTAAGACTGAAGTGGACACAACGAACAGCACAACTCATTTTTCCTATATTATAACTTTTATACTTGGAATCAGTTAGTGATTTTAGTGAGGCCCTGTTAGGGTTTTAGGATTATGGATTATTAGGGTTTTCAGAGAAGATACGGATTATTGGCAACTAAATAAAAGGATTACGGATTATTTGTGTTGGATTTTAGGATTAAGGATTATTATCACATCGATGAATTAATGATATTTGCGTTTACAAAATAAGGATACGGGTTATTTCCAAAATTTACCCAGGATTACGGATTATTCAGGCCCCCCCTAACAGGGCCTCTTTAGTGTCTAACTAATCTAATAGTAACTCGCTAGCTCATTTTCGGAAAACATCGCTAAGTCCAATTTGTCGACTGTAGTTATGCATAATCATTACAATATCCGATATATTTTACAGACATAACTTAAATAAACCTTAGCAATCTTTAGAATATATTAGCTTGGTACACATATCATAATTACCGTCAACATTCATTAATATTTACATATTTATATACATTATTTACTTATTTTTATTTATCTTTTTTACTTACTTCGGGCATAATAGAAGATACAAAATAGAATAAAGTAAAATATACAACAAACAAAACTGGGCCTCCTCGCCATTCTTTTCCTCAGTTCCCTTCTAAAGTTTTTCCTTTCTCTTTTACAGTACATGTATCATGTCAAATATACGCATTGTATTTGAAACAGTGTAAGTTAGTGCATTAACTAGAATCTTATCCATGTTTGTAACTGTTATGTACTGTAATAAATTCTATGTAGGGTGAAAATAAATTAAATAAATTAAAATTAAAATTTTCAGAGCATTGGCGTATGGGAGTGTGCAAAACCTTGACCCTACTTCAGAAAATTTCAGACCAAACTATAAGATTTCCCATAGCCTTTTTCAGACTTGTACTCTATTTGGCATAACAAGAGAAATAAGTGAAATATGCGGTGTCGTGCCTCCCTATCAAGGCCATACCCTATTTCAGACTAAAAATGCGCAAGTTATGAACGTAAATCAACCAAGGAAATTGCACAGCGCTACCCAGCACACGCTACGACGTAGCTAGCGTCTAACACGCATGCTCGTATCTTATTACCCGTGGAGCGGCAACCATGTAAAGCTGTTTCGTCCTTGTTAAAACTCATCAGCATGACATGACCCAACAACCTCAGCCTCACTATAAGGCTATTTCAATTAATGTTGTCTGGGAATAGGACAATAGGGTATTAGGGAATAGGGCATTAGGGTATTATAAGTTAAAAAAAAAGTTATAATGAATTATGGTTACGAGTTATACGACCTGGAAGACTTAGTCGACCATTTTTAGTCTGTGAACAGCCGTCCGACATTTTAAAAATGCGATATTCACCAATGTCATATTCCCTAATGCCCTATTCCCTATCTCCGAGACAACATTAATTGAAATAACTGTATATAGATCATAGGTATCAGAGACTCGTTACTCCAAGGGAGCTAAAATATTTCGGATCGACTAGTAAAACAGCTCGAAAACCACACCCTTTGGGGCGTGACATAGACATATCATTATTTGGATCCTAACGCAACCAGTGCGTCTCGGATGTGAGCCAAATACTATTTACATCAGATATACTAAATAAAATATGTTAGGTAAAATCAAGCGGTCTAACAGTTATCATTTCTAATTTTGAGACATTAAAAACTAAATCTGCCAACTAGATTTTGAATTGGATTAGATGGATCAATAAAAAGTAGAAATAATTCAACTGGCACTGTAACTTTTCACGCTTCTCTTTAAGATTTGCAATATTGATTCCAAAAGATGGTCCCGCACAGAATTGTATTTAGCGCATCGGATTGAAAGTGCCTTTCTTCCTCAGTTTCTTTTAAATATATTGGGCATAGTCTTTCTTCCAGTTTTAGCACATATCCGTACGTACATGCAGCTTATACATAAAAAATTATATACCCCACGTGGTATATATGTGCCACCCCGGCTTCCGTTAGCGTGAGGTTTTATATGGATTTTCCCCGCGATATTAAATTTGTTGGAGGACTGACTAATAACAAATCCCTAATGACTGCGCAATGCAATCGCGTATTAAGTCCTATATATTAAAAAAATATGGCGGCTGACCGTAAGCCACAAAAAAACACCTATTTGAGTATGATACGTGTATGCAGTTTCCAACTAAATAGAACTCACTGGGAAATATTTTTCCGTTCCAGGTTCGCTATAATAATTCTGGATTGCCACCAAGAAATATAATTGACTTTGTACTCATATTTACCCAGCAAGCAGACCTAAATAAAAAATAATATAAAATCTAAACCAGCCAGGAAATGATACTCGGTACTTTTGTAGCTAAATAAACGAGTTAAGCTTAAGACTGATTCCATGCACCTGAAATTACACTATAGCAATACAACCGATCAACGAGGGCACCATACTGGCAAAGCACTGCCGCGAGTGAACACAGAAAACAGTATTATTTTAATTATACTAACATTACCCCGACAGAAGAGGTTAAATGTTCAGGAACATTGTTGTCACTGAGTACAACATGGGCCGACACTGTTGGTCCCAAATTTTTTTAGACTGTTTAGCACCCCATGTTGGATATTTTGTTGGATGAAAGTTTGCTTTCGATCAAATATTTCGCCAAACAAAAAGTATGTTGGACACCTTCGTACAACATGGGGTGCTAAACAGTCGTCTGATATTACTCCCGGGGGGGGGGGGGGGGGGGAGGGGTACTCCCTATAATGGACTATACAGGGAAGCCCCGCCCGAAAGGGGTGCCTTTTCAGGCTGGAGGTATATTGCTGGGTTGCAACCAATCCCCAGAGATTCAAATAACAAAGCCGTGGCGGCCATGTTGGTGGAACTAACAAAAGAAGCTAACGAGGAATCCTTTGTTAACTTCCACCAACATGGCCGCCGTGACGTCATGTGCAACCCAAGAATAAGACATATAAAAGGGTAGGGATTTCACGAGTTGAAGTATAGAAAAGGGTAGGAAAAACTGTCATTTGGGTATTTAAAAGGGTATTTCAAAATATCTCGAACAGACGCACCTAACGGCTGATTCATCCAAGTATTTTAAGTGGTCACTTAAGTGAAAAGTTTAGTAAAAGGTATATGAAAGGGTTACCTTTTCTGTCAAGAATGGTATATAAAAGGGTAAGGGTTTGAACCTCGGGGCGGAGCCTCACCATATACAACTTTTTTCAGGGGTAGCCTTCAAGAAAAAGGGCTTTAATTAACAAAAAAAAGATTTATTTTTAAATCTCTCAGTTCACTAGAGGGATTTTATTTATTTATTTACTTCGGCCATAATAGAAGATACAAAATAGAATAAAGTAAAATATACAACAAACAAAACATAGAGGCCAGGAGAACCAACACAGCGCAGCGTTAGCCAATTACGTTGGATTCCTATGAAAAATATAATTACAATAAATGATCTAATTACAATACTTATTTCAACCTAAAAGCAGCATTTGAGAGGTGCGGTTAACTGTTACAGAAGTGATAGATGGCAGACACGTAATCACCGTAATGAAGCTCGATTTATTATTTGTTCTGGCAAAGTTAATGACTACCGTCTGTAGATGACAATTCCGAATTATAATTTATAGTACTGATAGTAAGAGTGGAGGTAAAGTAAATATATAAATGAGAGCTCTGAATATCAGTACTGCGCATGTGCGGTGCTGTCACTGCGAGTAGAATGTGGTTGCGAGTGCAGAGAGTTCCGACTCCGTCATGACGAACATCACGGAACACGGAGATCCTGTCATACGACACGAAGTAGCCTTAATCAACGATGTTCCCACAAAAATCTCATGTGCTGTCCCAGAACAGGAAAACGAAAATCTCTGCATCGTGGTAATACCCGGTAACCCCGGCTCCATCGAGTTCTACGACATATTCATATCCACGCTATTTACTGAGAGCGGCGGAAATATACCCGTCTACGGCGTAGGACATGCAGGTGAAACGATTTTATGATCGTATTTTTTATATTTTAACGCAGAGATATGACACACAAAGCTTTATTTTGTATATATGTGTGTTACTGGATCACTCGTTCTAAACATTTCTTTCCCACTCGGCCACCCGAAAAACCGGTAAAAAGAATGTCAACACATGTTTAACCCACGAAAACACGACCAGATTTTCTATTTGTATTTCTCTAGGTCTATATACGTAGTAATTCAATCCTTTGTGTTTTTTCGATCGCCAGACCGTACGAATCTCTAAGTTCTTTCTTGGAATGAAATTCCAAGCGCCTTATTTTTATTTTTCACTTTGCTCATTACATATTCAACGCAGCACCTGTCAGCTAAGTGTGATTGAAATTGTCGTTGCAATTTCTTCCATTCCACTAACCAACATCTATCTACATATCGCCAAATAATGCATCACTTGTTCCAATCTGTTAAATCGGGTTTTATATTGCCTACTTCTGATGACGATCGGTGTAAGCTCCTGTCCAAGTTAACTTTTTTTAAGGATAGGTTTTCAAAATTTTCTACTCTAAGACCACTGAGCAGGCTGTTAGTTCTCAGAAGTTCCGGTCATTGTTTTGCATTTGTTTATTTTTAAAACAATTTTCTTTGGTGCTCAATTTGATAAAATCTATCAATACTATTAAGTTCGTTTCTTACTAGCAAAACAAATCGTCGAACAGTGAAACCGATTGAGCCTATAGATAAATTAATGTACGATTGAACAAAACATCCAAAATTACATATTGACGGTCTTTGTAGGAATACCGGAGCATCTCACGAAGATTTTCAGACTTTGAATAACTAGAGAAAAAGAGTTTTATATTCCCAAATCACACATTAGTACGATTGGAGAGTTTTAAACATCTGCCGAATGGATACCTTCATTAATATCAAGTTTGCGGCAGCTCGCATGGTATTCTACGAACCATATTCTTAAAATGTATTCCATCGATTCAGGGATAAGTTTGATTTTGCAGTACAACATAGTTACAGTTAATTCAGTCCACGGATCTGTGAAACTTAGTTTTACGGAACGATATTTAATTATTTGGTACAATTATCAAAGGGAACTCTTCTGCACTGTTGAGACAAAATGTGGGTAATACAAAACATTTTGGATATTTAAGCGAAATTAATTCAAAGCTCAAAATGGTTAGTGTTCTCATGGATATTTTTCAAAATCTAAGATTCTTTTCGTTTAATTTTGATAAAAAATCAAATATGCATGCCTAAACGGTCACCATTTAGTTGCAAATGTACAATTAAGGCCCATCTGTAGAATTTCTCACTTGAATTATATTTAAAGTGTTTTTTTCACTGATGTTTTCATGTGGTCTGAACGATGGAGCCAATTCTAATTATTTAATTATTACTGTAGACCTCAAAATGTGACGTGATATTGTACGATTATGATCCGACACAGATTTCAGAGATTTGATCGCCGCAAGTGTGAATTATAGAATATGCTTACGAGAATAAAGCCGGAGTTTTACTGCAGTCAAGTCATAGCTATAGATAGTAACGAAGCGATCAGACTTCAATGATCACAATAACCAAAACAGACTAAAGCAATATTTTATGAACCTCACAGCTCTCTCTCTCTCTCAATGTCTCTCTCTCTCTCTCTCTCTCGACCGCTCTTTATTCTGGAAATTACGAGCCAGGATTGACTAAAACTGATTGAGCAATCGATGTACGCTACTTCTTTATATTTGCCTTCAGTATTCCCTCGAAACCGCCGGCGTACCCGGCAACATTACGTGGCAACATACACTGACTTTATTTCAACTCACGGCGGTGAGCATTCATAACGCTGATCTAAAATGTAGAGTTAGTGATTTCGTCACTGGTTGACCCATTAAAACTAGCTCCCTACACCGTCCAGTGTCTAATATAATTCGTTTTTCTCTCTCACGATTTTCAGTTAAACGCGTCAATGGTGATACTTTATGTTTTTATATTTGTATATTATACCACGTCATCGTGTTACATAGATTTGCTGTTAAGTGATCAACTGAGTGAGCAGCAGTCCCCGGGCAACAAAATCACTCGGTAAAGAACGTGTCTACTATACCGGCCGCCCACACGTACGTGGAACTGTAAATTGGTCTGGGCAAATGCAGAGCTAATGCTGTCGGTTATGCTACTAAAGAGATCCTTAGTTAATAAAAAGACGTATGGCTTTGAGGAAAAAGCCTTTAGATATATAATATGACATATATAGCTGAATAACGTGATTCGGAAGTACTAAGGACGACAGCAGCGCAATATTTATTTTATGTAAAACTGGTGGAAACTTTAACATTTTGCGAGCAGCCGCCTTCATGTTTTCTGCGAAGTGATAAGAGTTTTGTGGCAAACTTAAAGTGTAGTAAGGTCAAATATTTTTATCATTAATATCGATTCTATATCAAGTGAATAGTTGAATAGTAGAATATTTCTCGATTTGAGTGTTCCATCCATGAGTTATAGAGGTTTATATTTATAATATATTCAAGCCGGTGACGTAAATTCGGTCTTCATTTATTATACAAAAACATACTGGTAGAGATAAATGACTTTTTGTGAACATCTACGTTATATTTGAAGGTTATATCAGTGTTTCTACCAAATATTTTGTCAAAATCAGTAAATGGTTTCATTCACAAGGAAAAAGAAATGAAAGTAAATTCACGAATTCACCTCAAATTTACGTCACATCATTAGCATATTGGAAATATAAACCTCTATAACTCATAGACGCAACACTCAAATCAAGAAATATTTTACTATTCCACTATTCACTTGATGTAGAATCGATATTAATGATAAAAATATTTGACCTGATATACACTTTAAGCTTCAAATACTCAGACCATTTCCTTCAGAAACTAAGAAAAAACCTATCGGTTTTTTAACAGTGTAGTTTAAGTTTTGAACACTGGGATAAGATGTACTACAAACACGAGACATTGACCGGCACAAGTTATTAGCAACTTTATTTAACGTCGGTAACTCGTGACAGCCTGGCAAAATTCCCGCCAATCTCGTCCCCAGAGCCCGCGCATTTTTCGGCCAGCGGTGACCAAATTTGGTGCTGGCCAAAAGATCGCGGGCTCTGGGAATGAGATGGAATTCCCGCCGATTTACGCGTGAGCTCACGCATGCGCCCTAGTTATTCAGCTCTCGGTTTTGGTAACTATCAGATATTAGAGCGGTTTTCAATAGGCAATATTCGTATTCTCACGGACGAGCTGGAACGAGCACTCAATGGAGGCTCATGCGGGGGAATCTTTTCTAATGCTAAATAGTTTTTAGCGAATTCCCCCGCACGAGCCTCCATTGAGTGTTCGTTCCAGCTCGTCCGTGAGAATACGAATATTGCCTATTGAGTGTCGAAAAGTAATAACATGATATGTTTAGAATTTGATTGGTTAGTTATCCATGCCGTGTTTACTTTGTCTCCTGATTGGTTGAGATTCAATACATATTTTATGAAAAACTCTATAACCCACAGAGGCTCCATAGTTTGGAATGCTCTAACAGCGCATTTATCCGACGACACACTATCTGTCAAATCGTACGGGAAAATGGCCAAGAGAGTAAACATACTTCGCAACGTGGACTTTAGTGCACTATCTGTACAGTGTTTACCTGATTTTAACGAACATTTTGGGTATTATTAGCGCTAGCTATGTCAGTAATTACATGTAGACTTTATAACATATCATATATACCGTACCCGTGCTTGAAGTCCTTTATTATCACACAGATTTTTTAGCCTTTAATTAATATTAATGTTAATGTTAAAGCATTTTTAGAGTTTTAATAGATATAGAATTATGATTAGGTAATTTCTGTTATTTTTATACACGACCCCACAAGCAGTGATGCCTAAACTTTTATCGTGTTAAATAAAGATTATTGTATTGTATTGAAGTTAAACCAATCATGAATTACTTGAATTCGTGATTGGTTCATTGTGTTTTGTACTTGCTCGTGATTGGTTCATCGGGTTTTTACTTGCTCGTGATTGGTTCATTGTGTTTTTACTTGCTCGTGATTGGTTCATCGGGTTTTTACTTGCTCCTGTGATTGGCTCAGGTTTTGGTTTTACGTCACTCAATGGGAGAAGGAAGAAAACACTATCATCAGGCATGTAGTGAAGTATTCTTACGTATGGTTTCTCCTCGTTCCCACAGGTCATTCTCAGCTTGAAGAAACTGGAGTGTTTCACTGTGGCAAACGGAAAACTTTAGAGTATGAATATCCTGCCGACATGCATCTGGAGGACCAGATAGCACACAAACTCTCGTTCATAGCCTATCACGTCCCCAACAACTGTAAAGTTATTCTGATTGGTCACTCTATCGGCGCATACGTCGTACTACAAATGATGAAGCGTTACCACGATAAGGATAAGTTCATTAAGGCGATCCTGCTGTTTCCGACTATTGAGCACGTGATGGACTCGCCCAGCGGTCGTTTGTGGTGGGTCATGTGCTTCTACTTACAGTGGCCGTTCTTATTTGTGACTTTCTGCTTCTCTTTGATGCCCAGTGTTTTCCGAAAATGGTCCATAGGCTGGTGGATGTACTTCAACAAGTTCAGTTGCCATGACAGCACGGTGAATGCTGTACAGGGCTTCCTTAACTATGGTTCAATGGAGAACATGTTGAGAATCGGTCGAGACCTGGGCACAATTAAGGACATTGACATGGCGAGTGTGAAAGACAATCTGGAGAAACTGACGTTCTTTTACGGATCACGTGACCCTTGGGTACCTCGGTCGTGTTATGAGGAGATGATGAAAAGATTCCCGGATGCAGATATCAAGTTATGTGACGAAAACATCCAACATGCATTTGTACTTGATGCATCTGAAGAGGTTGCTAAGAAAGTGTGGGAATGGCTTGAAGGGGAGGTATTGATGGTCTAGACTGATAGGGAGGCAAAAAACCTGCGATTTTATATTGACGATGGGGCCAGGAATCAGTTGTTGAGAATAGACTACGCTGCCCCCGGGGGAGTAGGAGTTACTCTTGTATATGCGCGGCGGTACTGGGTCCGGGTTTGAACCTAATTTCAATTTCCGGTTCCGGATTGTTCGGAAAAATATGTCGAATTCCTCATTCCTTTTCACGATAACTTGGAAATCCGAGTGTTGGAGCCATTGTTCTCGTAAAACCGGGTCCGGTTCGTCTCAATCCCTGTTTCTGGGAAAATACCCACCCACCCCTCCCTTGGATATCCATCGTTTAATTAATGATTAACCATTAAAGGTTAGGGTAAACATTTACACGATTTCAAACAAGCGTAGAACATAAAGTATTCACTTTAAGCCAAAACTTTCTTCACAGAAGTACTCAAAACGTTTCGGAGGTTCATAAGCTATCAAAATTGCAAAAGGGTGATAGGCACTTTAAACTTTGGTTGTGAATGGGGTATAAGACATTTCTGACCGACTCCAATTTTGTGACTGTTTTTGGGACAACTGTAGACTTTCTCTGATATCATCGTTACCAGATCTCTTCTCGTGCGAGTATGATATGAATAAGGGGCATGGATCTATTAAAGGGAATATTTTTTTCCAGGGAATAAGGATAACTTATTATTGGGTTATAGTACTCATCTTTTTTAAACATATATAGCATGGCATGCACACTTCGCATGGATGTGTATCGTTGCTACCCAGGAGATTGACCAGAAACACGCACATTAATCAATATGAAAAATATATTTTATTTGTGGTATTAAAGATTCTACAACGACCGACTAGTAATGTACAGCGATGGATTTTAAAAATAGAAATAATAATAGCAATTATTTCCGAAAACAAAATTAATTATTTTACTTTGTGTATGTATACACCTAATCTCGTACCCATATCCCACCTCATGTTTTCCTATCCAAATGTGACCGTGAGTAAATATGGTAGATCTGGGTACGAGATACCTATTTTAATTAACAGTCTTTAAAGTGCCAATAAGCCCATTTTTTCTTCAATAATATCGCTTCTTCATCAAGTGATTAGGTAAATAGTAAATATATCTTTATTTGAGTGTTGCGTCTATGAGTTAGAGGTTTCTATTTCCAATATGCTAATGATGTGATGCCCAAATATGGCAACCCCGCCGTCGAAGTGCACTCTGGGATGGCTATCTCAGTTTTCCATCGTTGTTGAGCGGCCATCTTGGATTTAACATAGGAATCTGAGATACCATCCCAGAGTGCACCGCAACGGCGGGGTTGCGATATAGTCTATGTACGTGTAGAATTATTTTAAATATCTGCCAGCACGTTTTTGTATAATAAATGAGGCCTCCTGTAACATCACATCATTAGCATATCGGAAATAGAAACCTCTATAACTCATAGACTTAACACTTTATGTAGAATCAATTTTAATGATAAAAAAATTGGTCTGTAGGTACTAGAGGACATACAACATCGGGTATCACACATACCGGCCATTCCCAGACCGAAATGGATAATGGATAATGGACTTTGGATTTATTGCAGTCACATCTTATCGTAACGAAAAACAAATTAATGAGTAAATTAACGGATAGAACGGTTTTCGATTGAGTGTCGAAAGTACTACGGTGATTGATTTGGGTTTGCGCTTGCCTGGCTTTTCTATTAGCTGTGAGAAATATTTTGTATTTACCGAGCCAATCAAGTTCTAAACTAAAATCAAACATGTTTTGGTCCGTCACGCAATCCATTTTCGTTTGAGTGAGAGTTATCCACGATTGCGTTTACTGGTTCAAGTAAAACCAATCACGAATTAATCCAGTTTGTGATTGGCTCATTGTAGTTTTAGATGATCCCGTGATTGCACTGTAATTTCATGTACTTTTGTTTTGGTTTTACGACACTCGATCGAAAACCGCTCTATTGGAATTCAACGGACATTGAATAGATAACTCAGTTAATAATCGGAAAATTGGTTCGGACTCGCCCCTAGGCTCGTTCCCAGGACTCACTCCCAGTCAGGCCAGCTTGTTGCTTTGGGACTGGGGCGATATTAGTTTCTGCGTAACTATCTCTTCATCTTCTCTTTCCATTCCATTAATACCAGCTTATGATAGAAAGAGGCAACGGCTACGGCTACTCAAATGGCAAACAAAAATATATATAAATATAAAATTTTGTCCAAAACTACTTTTGCTTGCAGAATGTAATGTTTTGTTCATGAATGAACGGCAAAGACTTCAAACTGTTTAAAAAATTCCCACAATACGAAAACTCTGCAAAACCAAGAGAGCATAAGTAAGAGAGGGAATCTGGTAGTGTGTGGCGTGCAATGATAATGTCGAATAAAATCTATTTTTAATAACCGGAAGCAGCTGAAGCAAAGTGCGCGAGAGCGCGACAACAATCTCACGACACTTACACGATTAGCATAGATGCGCTTGGTTTTTCAGGTTGACCTTTTGCCACACGTGTCCATGTGTGACACTGGATAACCAAGCCTATTCTCTGAGCTCGCTACTAGAGGCTTAGTAGCGCTATATGAGCAGTAGGTTCTGTTTCACCGAAGCTCATATTGTTTGCTATGCCATGCTGACGAGTCCTAATAGGGACGAAACAGCTGGCCAAGGCTGCATTCTAGTCCAAACGATTTTGTCAGGTCTTGCTAGCCGTAGTGCAATTTAGAGTATCACCACTGTATCGGCTCAGCTGTAGTCTTCGGACTCTTTTGGCTGGTTAGGTCCATACCTCGGATGCGATGTTACTTTTGCAGGATTTTCGTATACGGTATTTGCTTAATCTAGTTTATTAACAATCTCAATGGCGCGAAAATATTTTGCCGCCATGATATGTCGTGCACTCGCGCACGACCTGAGCTCAACTACTTCCGGTTACTAAAAATAGATTTTATTAGACATTATAATCGCACAAGCGCGTGTATTGGGGATTCCCTCTCTTACTTATGCTTCCTTGCCAAAACTAAGTCACTACAACTAAACTAAATTCCCATCGGATATTTAGAAGCGCCAGACCTGCGCATGGTCAGAAGTCATGATATCTTAAAAGCTCTGCGCTATCCGCTTCCTTTCCATTTCTTTTACTTCGTTTTTTCTTGGATTTGATTCGAAGAAGTTAACACTTGCAATGAACTAAAGACGTCTAGCAGTGACCGGTGGATTAAGTAATGATTCGCCTAAGAACTATAGCAAAGGCTAATAGTCTCGTCCCCAGGTTTTTTATTTACGCGCGGCTGGATATTGTGACGTCACTGCTTCGGTTTAGTCCCTCTTGGGAGTCAAAACAATCGCCATTTTGGAAACGCAAAATGCTTTGCGATGACTGAGTAGAAGGTTGCGGCAACGAGCATATGCTCACATAAGATTTTGTTTGAATATGCCTTAAGTACTGCCTTAGATTTACAAGCAGAAACTGAATAAAGGAAACTGCATGTTGTTGGCTATTTTTACTGTAAAACGTAGAGAAAGCACCATCTATAGCCAATACTGGAAAGGGGGGAAACAAAAGAATTTTGAATCACAAATTTGATAACTTTTCTCGCATAAGATTTTCTTCGAAATCAAATCATAGTTTGCAATTGATCGAAACTAAATTCAAACTTCAAAAGTTATCTAATAAAATTTCATTATTTCGATGGTTTTCTATCGAGTATCAACCAGTGAAATTACGAGAAAGAAGATTAGAAAATTGATACATTTTGCATTCCTTTGCCGTTCATGCTGTCGCAGTTAGCCGAAGCATTACTTCAACTGAAAATTCTTTCGTGTACCTATACTGGCGAGGAGACCTAAAGACCTAAATACGATAACTAGTTCCTGTAAAAACTAGTGTTGGCCCGCGTCGGCGGGGAAGATAAACACTGATATAATCAACTGAAAGTCGATTAAGGATGCTAACCACCGTGGGGGGTGAGTGCTAGCAGCGGATGTTTCAGAGCGCAAGCCCTTCGTTAGAGCAAAAAAGCTTAATTGACTCTTACTTTATTATACCAGTGTTTAATTTTAATTCGCCGATTTTTAAAGTTATTCCCACAAATTTTCCTAGTTCCCGAATCTAATATCATCTTCGTGTATACGTTTCCTTTCTTTTCTCCGACGCGCCAGTCCTTTAGCAGACTTACTTCTTCTATCATTATGTCTGGTAATTGAATAGCTGTTACTGCTCAGGTAAGATAACAGCTTCCTATTGAAACGTTCTTCTACTGGCTGTCTGTAGGAAGTCCTTGTTTTCTCACTAATCTTTATATCGCCACTGGACTCCGTACTGCTCTCGTTTCCTGAAGGCACTCCTTGCTTAGTTTGTGACTCAGTATTCCTTGTTATCGTTTCATTTCCATCCTCAGTAGACTTAGGTTTACTATGTCGACTTGAAACAGATTGTTTATCAGGATATCTGTGTTTCTTCTTTTGTGGACTGCGCATGCTCTTGCTATTTCGTATTCTCCAATGCAACTTTGTCAAAACATGTCTTTTATTTTCGCTATTAATATCCCCACTGAATTTCCCTGCACTACTGTAATATTTTTTATCAAAATGTTCAATGTTCACAATACTACTTTGACCAACAGGCCTTGATTTTTTAGGAATAATTATTTTTGCTGGCACATCAAGTTTAGAGTTTCTTTTAACATTTATAGATCCCACAATATTTATTTTCCCTTGCCTGAAGAGATGATATTGGCTTCCTGAGGCCGATGTAACGCCACTGCCCGTGTCATCTTTGTGTAGTCTGTCACGCTCTGGAATCTCACCATCACGCAATACATTCCTTTTTTGTCCCTTCTGTTGATGAAGAACCCCTTTCTCCATATATTGAATAATCGACATGTCAGGGGGGTCATCGACTGTGAATTCAACTCCCACTGAATTGTCTAGCATTGGATGATCGTCATTCCCCTCGCCCCGTATTTCAGACGATTTGAAATCGTTTAAATATTTGCCAAAGCCGGAAGCTTTCTTGTCAATGTTTTCATTTCTTAGTGCATCTAAATTACTAAAATCGAAGCTACTATCAACAACCCCTTTACGTCTTAAGCCTTGTGGATCGGCACTTCTCGATTCTGTGTTTTTCGTTGTATTGTCTTGAACGTGGATGTGTAAATCTTTCACAACTGGATCGAACGGATCATGAAACATAAATGTGTTTGGTTGACCGCCGCCAAGGACCTGTTGGCCAGAACTACTAACATATTGTTGATCCGAATGATGTCCACTATTTGCATCGTCCATTTGGATTTGTTGTGGTTCTTTAGAAGCATTATTCACGTATCCTTGAGTTTGTGCAACTGAGGGAGGAAACTCTTTGGTGCCGTTTACTGTTTTGAAACTATATGAGCCTTTCCTAATAGCCTGTTTTCCTTGTTTTAATGAACCACTCATTTCACCACTCCCAGAAGATGGAACATCTTTGTTGTCTTCTAAATCAATTGTTGTTAACCCATGTGAACCTCCACTGCTAGTCTGTTTTCCTTTCCTTAATGGACCCCTAAATCCACCACTCCCAGAAGATGGAACATCTTTGTCGTCTTCTAAATCAATAATTGTTGTTAACTCATGAGAACCTCCATTAGTAGGCTGTTTTCCTTGTTTTAATGAACCGCTCATTTCACCACTCCCAGAATATGAAACATCTTTGTTGTCTTCTAAATCAATTGTTGTTAACCCATGTGAACCTCCACTACTGGTCTGTTTTCCTTTCCTTAATGGACCCCTAAATCCACCACTCCCAGAAGGTGGAACATCTTTGTTGTCTTCTAAATCAATTGTTGTTAACCCATATAAACCTCCACTACTAGTCTGTTTTCCTTTCCTTAATGGACCCCTAAATCCACCACTACCAGAAGATGGAACATCTTTGTTGTCTTCTAAATCAAATGTTGTGAACCCATGTGAACCTCCAGTGCTAGTCTGTTTCCCTTGTTTTGATGAACCACTCATTTCACCACTCACAGAAGAGGGAACATCTTTGTTGCCGTCTTCTAAATCAGTTGTTGTGAACCCATGAGAACCTCCACTCATTTTATCGCTCCCAGAAGACAATACATCACTTTGTGATTCTCCATATAATCTCAAAGAACTACTACCCTCCTCATGGTCTTGCTTTCTAACAAATACACTGGGTGTTTCTCCACTCCCTTTTTGCTGGACGATCCCTGTCGTTTTGTTAACATATAATCCGTTGCTTAGCGTTGAAATTGGAATGCTTACGTTCTCTTTCTCTGTTCTCGAACTTTCAGGAATTCCAGTGAATACTCTAAAGATTTTATTATCGATATTTGGCCAATTATTTGAAGCACCATCAGATTTTACGAAACCGCTCGGATCTTCAACGTTTGGAAAACCGCTGCTTTCTTGTACCTTGCTACCAATGTCCTTGTTTTCGTTTTGTATACCAGGATTACCTGAATAATAAATGTTTTGATGCCTCTCTAAAATTCTACCTCCTTGTTTCCGACCAGATACATTAACTCCCCCATACTTTGCACTTCTGTTTAGCAATTCTTCGTTGCTTCTCCCTTCACTCACGGGTTTATCAATTTCTTGGGTACTCGAGACATTCTCGTCGATACTGCCTGAATCAGAACCAGCGAGTGCACCCTCAGTCTCGAGTACTATGGCATCGGGGTTAAGAACCTTTTCATTTCTATTGTTGAATTCATCCTTAACTTTATCCACTGCGTCTCCACTTTGCTCATCTTTCGTTACACCTGAATAACTATTTAGCGCGTCATCAGCCTTAGGACTATCACGCAACACACTTCCACCCGAGGTCACGCCCACAGTGTTAGTATTTGAGTTACGCAATCCAGTTGTATCAGGTTCATTTTCATTTCGTTCTCTTTCCTCAAAATCTCTTTCTTCGCTACTAGCCTTGAAATGTGAGTTCTTTATTCCACTGTCGCGCATTGTATTTTCTCTATTATCGAATGATTTAAGATCCCCGGTATCTACAGTAGAACTTCCTATTCCTTGTTCATTCTCCCCTTGTATGGAACCCTCCTCTTGTTCTAACTCGTCAGTAATTCCACTGGAGGCATCATCTTGCTTTCCACTTTCTCCATGCATAGCGCTGTCAGAATGCCCACTTGCGAGACTTGAATTGAAAAACGACGGAAAGTTACGGCTTATATTTTCATCATATGTCATCATGTTAGCTTGCTTGCCTTCACCATCTGAGTCAATATCATTGCTTTCACTTTCTCCGTATAGGGCACTGTTAGTTTGTCTACTTGCGTGACTTGAACTATGGTCACGGCTTCCACTCTCTTCATCTATAAATGCATTTGTTCGCATATCTGCAAGGCCTGAAGCATTGTCACGGCTTCCACTTTCTTCGTATTTAACATTATGTCGACAATCACTTCCACACCGTTCACTTTCTTCATTCATAACGCGTTCCGTTTCTCTACTTGCGTGACTAGAAACCTCATCAACAGAAGATGAACCAGATGCTACAGGCTTAAGTCCGCTGGTCTCATCAGGTAAGTCCTCGCTTATGTCATCACGAATAAGGTTATTGGAAGCCATGGTCTTTCCACTGGTCGTTTGGTGACCACTGCCTTCGGATTGAGTGTCTTCCTGCCTTGACGCATCGCTGGGTCTCGTTTTATCCTTATTATAATGTTTCCATCGATTGCGATGGCGAAGGCGATCCAGGTTGCGGTGATGTTGGTGACTTTTATCTGGGTTTTCAAGCCTTTGCGTATCCTTGAATCTTGTTTTATTTTTGTCAAAGTGTTTGTGTTTCTTGTTATGGTGAACATGGCTCATTGTACGGTGATGTTTGTGTCCATGATCACCATAAGTATGATGGTTATGCTTCGAGTGCACATGCTTTGGCCCTTTACGATTCCCTCGTTCCCTTGCACTAGTTCTTAACTTTTTATATTTCTTGCGATGCCTGCTCCTAATCAAACTTGCAAGCTCTTCATTAAGTGAACCATTATCAGGCTTCGTACGATTTTCTTTCCTTGGCTTTGGATTATTTAAATACTTTCTAAGCATTTTATACTTCTCCTCATTTGAATGAATCAAGTCGTGGTTCAATTTTCTGTAACGTAGGCGACTCTTCGATAGCTGGAATTTACTTTTAAAGCTCTTATGCCCGTGATTCTCTCTCTCAGAGCTTGTCCTATGAATCTTGGTAGTTTTCAGATGCGGGTAGGGTCGTTGTTTCAAGCCCTTCATCAGTTGGTTTCCATGACTACCCCTGAGCATGTTGGACCACGGATGGAATTTCTTCCCCGCGCTGGTCTCTCGGCTGATAGTTTGCGCGTCGGCCGCAGTGGTGAATCTGATACATTGACACGTCCGAATGTTACAAATTGGCGAGCAAGAAGTACCGCTCGGGCAGCAGTGCCAGTTATCAGAGCAGTGCACAGCATCAGGCAACATGCAACACCCGTAGCCCGTCAGTGAGAAGAGGCTCTCGCAGCACGTCGATCCCGCGGGACAGCGGGTTATAGCATCAGGACACATACTTCCTGTTTGCAGTGCGTAGTAGCTGATGTAACCTCTCTTTGAGACACTTTTGTTGATACCAGGGTAGGCTAGAAAAGAGTAAAACTAGGAATTAAAACGTTTTATTTCAATAATAAAGGATTGAACGTGACGAAAAAACCCGATATGCCAACTAATGTTAGTGAATGTTAGCATTGTTAGCATGTTTAGGCCATAAGCAATTGATTACAAAACGTAGAAACTAGAGCGATTTTCAATTGAGTGTCGTAAAACCAAAACCAAAGTAATCACAGAACTAATCATAGGAGCAAGTAAAAACACAATGAGCCCATCACGAACTGAAGTAATTCACGATTGGTTTTACTTGAACCAGTCACGAGGAAAAGTAAACGCAATCGTGGATGGCGTGATGATTGATGGTGTGATGGACCAAAACACGTCTGGTTTTAGTTTAGCACTTGATTGGCTGGTAATCACAAAACATTTTCCACAGCCAACAGGAAAATTGACCAAATTAAAGCAATCACGGATTGCTTTCGACACTCAATCGAAATCCGCTCTTAAGAAATAATGGATCACCCGCTGGGTGGCTCAGTCCACACCGCGGCAAAACGTCAAGCGCATGCGCTTGTGATGATGAGCCAAGCGCGCGCGTCCCGTCAGTTTCCCGCCCAAACTGAAAGAAAACAAAGGCAATCACCCCTGATTCTAATTTTAGGTACGTATGTGAAATGTTTCGCCAAAAGCAACAAAACTACTTTAAAGCTAAGCCTACCTGCGTCTCCACTTTGCTCATCTTTCGTTACACCGGAATAACTATTTAGAGCGGATTTCAATTGAGTGTCGGAAGTGTTTTGGTTTTGCGTTTACTAAGCTCTCCTATTGGCTGAGAAAGTAAACCAACCAATCAGAATCCAAAGTAAACCAAACGCAAATTGGTTTTGGTTTTGCTTTGGTTTGTCATTGGCTCACAGGGAAGCCATTTATGAGTTACTTGTGATTACTCGCTCCTATGATTGGCTGGCTGTGGGTAATTTGCGTTTGGTTTTACAACACTCAACTGAAAACCGCTCTAGCGCGTCATCAGCGTTAGGACTATCACGCAACACACTTCCACTCGAGGTCACGCCCACAGTGTTAGTATTTGAGTTACGCAATCCAGTTGTATCAGGTTCATTTTCATTTTCATTTCGTTCTCTTTCCTCAAAATCTCTTTCAGGTTGAGGTTTCCTTAAATCGTAATTTACTGCGAGTACTCCAGAGCCATATATACGTACACTTTATTGGACTCTCCATTAGGGCTTTTCAGGCCAATTTACAATTGTCTTTGTGAAAGTATACTACTCGTCGTCTAAAATTAAAGTGTGACTAATGAAACCGGGGCCACTCAGATAACGAGAACTAAACACAGTGCAAAACGAAAATAAAGCATTCCAAAGTATAAATCCTAGCACTTGATATCCATGCAATTTTCTTCATTCGACAGACTTTGACTTCAGAACTAGTGGACCAAATTCGGCATTTACCGGATCGAAACTCGAGCAAGTCGAAATGCTATTGTCTTGTACTCGACACTGATTGGCTCAAGTAACCGTAAGTTGGAATGCATTGTTTTCGTTCTGCAATGTGATTGGTTCTCATTGTCAGTGGAAATGGCCCCGGTTTCAGCAGTCACTGTAAACCACACACAATAGAGTGGATTTCAATTGAGTGTCGGAAGTGTTTTGGTTTTGCGTTTACTAAGCTCTCCTATTGGCTGAGAAAGTAAACCAACCAATCAGAATCCAAAGTAAAACCAAACGCAAATTGGTTTTGGTTTTGCTTTGGTTTGTCATTGGCTCACAGGGAAGCCAGGCAGGGAGTTACTTGTGATTACTCGCTCCTATGATTGGCTGGCTGTGGGTAATTTGCGTTTGGTTTCACTACACTCAACTGAAAACCGCTATATACTAAGATAGGCCGGGTTAATATACTATCACTATTGCTGTAGCTATGTAATTTGATTTAACAGAGCCAGTTTTTCTAATAGTGTTCTCTTTACAGAGTTTTAAAACACTTTAACATATTTGAAATCTTAGTGGCTCTAAATAAAAACGTATATAAAAAAATTTCTTTCGCACAGCGGAGCGTAACGTTTTGCCGCGGTTTTCGCTCAGTCAGTGTGAATTATGCTTACGTTTACGTGGCGGCTGCAGCGCAAGCAGGGTTTTCATGGCTGCTGCGACCCTGTTACCCAGCAGCGTGTTTCCTTCCTTGTTATAATGCTGCAATAACAAGACGCAACAACTTATTCACTGAACCAAGAAAACAGGTTTGTAAAAAAGAGTGGCAAATTTCTAAAAATATCATTGCTTTGATCTGTTTTATTATTTGTTTATTATATTTTGGAGCGATCGCCTGCTTTCGACAGCTTTTATCTGAAAGTTATTCATTACTTGGCCTCTTTGATTTAATGTATTTGGCATAGTATGCCTTATACGTGATATCTGCACTACCACAATGTCCTTTTGTTTCTCTAATTTAGACCACTGTCTTGGTATTCTCAGAGGAGAGGAAATGTTGTGTCAAAGTGAGGCTTGGTGTTAATTACAAAAGCGTGACATCGTCACACATAAGGCCTATTGATGTGTTGAGAGGAAATGTTGTGTCAAAGTGAGGCTAGGGGATGATCACAAAATAATGACATCATCATGTATAAGGCTTATTTAAAAAAATTAAGTTGAAAACAGCATGACTTCGAAGTTTTTGCGAAAACTTGTCTAATGCCTTAAAAAAGTCCTACTGATTTTCTAGGGTGTCGTCGTACAGATCTGCGCAAGATCTGCCAAACTTGACATGTTTTCTATCTACTGGCGATCTCAAACCAGAAAGGACTCAACAGGATAGACGTGTTTGACTCACCACATCACGCGGCCCCTTCATGATAGGACATGACGAGTAAGGTGGCTGCCCACATCTATTGGTAATCACACTATACAGATCTATAACGGGGATTTTATGGTCACTCTCCATAACTCTGAGGAGAAAAGAAATAATAAGTGTTACTGTAACGCGCTCACGATAATCCGTCCGGTTAGGAATGGGAGTACTGGTTCTCGGTCCGCTCACTCAACGTTTAATTTTCACGCTGTGTTTTTGCAGACAACAGCCAAATTGTTTGCGACTTCGTGCATTTTAACGTGCAGTTATTGTATTTCGTAATTAAGACTATTGTTTTATTCTGTCGTCCTAGATGTTGCCGTCGTGGGTTCTTAATAAGGTCCCTAATTCTATTCGTTGTGGAATAGAACTGGCTAGTTCTCCTCCCTGACTAGGGCCAGTCTGTCCCGAACCAGTTCTTAGATCGAACAGACGCGCTCCATTTGAGAACTGGTTGATCAGATAAGTAAATGGGGGTGTGCCGCTGAGTCCTTGAAACCCTTTCCCTGTTCCAGGCCAGAAACAACGAAAACATACCCTGTTCCAGGCAAAATGGCAAAAAGATATCCTGTTCCAGACCAGGCTAGCGTCTGATATGATACGCGCGAGACGTTGCGCTCCACTCGCCACTCGAATCATAAACAGATAAACGGACTCAGCGTTTGCAGCGACAAGGGACCGTGAATAACTCAAACCGTCCTGAGGCCATTCCAAAAAGTTATGACCCTGTTCCAGACAAAACAGTGATTTATATACCCTGTTCCAGGCTAAGAATTGTCAAAAACTATACCCTGTCGAGCGGCAAGTATCCGTATAGCCTATATATGGGAGTAACCCCCACCCCCCCCCCCCCCCCCCTCCCACTCCCCCGGGGGTATAAAACAGTAGGGGGAAATAGAAAAGGCAGCTTACCCAATGGCTGCTTGGTTGTATTCTATGACGCGTCTGTTCCGGGCACTCGTAACTGGAAATGGTGTGGTTAGTGCAAATGCCACCTTGGCTCCAGTTTCCAGGAAAGAATGCTTCAACTTCTTCAAGTTTGCCCTGTATTCCTTTATCGATACGTACTCCTAGGATAAAGACTTCCATTAGTAACAATTTGAACATATTTGTATGTAATACGCGCAGCATAAATTGTATTATTATTATTATTTATTTTATTATTTATTTTATTATTAAACAAAACAATCTGAACAACACAGCGAAGAAAACCTCAAAATCAAGCGATTATGTTTTCACGGTTTAGTTTGCTACAAAGTGGTTTCAGGGTTGGTGCGGACTCTCTAAACACAAAAGTATCCCATGCACATGTGCTAGAAGCATTCGGTTCTGGTACGCTTATATGTAGAGTATGCGGTAGACAAGTAAATAGGCCATTTTGTAAATAGGTAATTTGTGATATCGTAGGAGTCCGATTTACTGTCATTTCTTTCTCCTTGTTAATGAAACTATTTCTCATTTATATTATGTACAAAATATTTGGTAACGTTACTGATATAAGCCCCAAATATACCAAGGATACAACGTATAAAAGGTCATTTATTTCTACCAGAATGTTTTTGTACAATAAATGATGCCTCCTATGACGTCACAATCATTAGCATACTGGAATCGAAATATAAATCTTTAAAACTCATAGATTATCATAGTCAAGTTGCGTAGCTTTTATAAGCAGTCTGTAACTTCACTGTCAGGATGGATATCAGTAATTCGTAAAGAGCCGTGAGACTGTAGTGATATAGCACTGTATAAATATGGCCATTATTATTATTATAGACGCATCACTCAAATCAATAAATATTTTATGATTCACCTATCCACTTGATGTAGAATCAATGTGAATGGTAAAAATTGTACTTAAGTTTTAGCAAGACATTCAATGCGAAGCTCTGGAACTGCCTCACTGGTTAGCTCAGTTGGTAGAGCACGGTCTAGAGTGCGAGAGGTCGGGGGTTCGAATCCCGGCCGCGTCCTTGGGCAGGGACGTTTATAAGCCGTTGGTCTTGTCTCCTTCTACTTCTAATCAGTACTTGAAGGGGACGTGAAAGAACCTGTTGTACTACTCGAAAAAGAGCAGGGGATTGTCACCCGGTACAGCAGCCTGGCCATTGCACTAACCACACACTCAACATTGTAAGCTGCGTGGCAGCTATTAGCGCCGTAAAGCTGTCCGAAATAATTCACTGACGGGATATGTCAGTAATATGTAAAGCGCCATGAAACTGTGGTGATATGACGCTATATAAATATGGCCATTATTATTAAGCTATTATTTCCAACACCTCACCTCAGGGAATCCTTTACTGTAGTCAATATCGTGCATACCGAAGTTAAACACGATGGCGTCATATCTAGTTGGCTGCATGGCTGTCGTCTTGAGCAGCAATGGAAGGCACTTGATGCCATGTCTGGAATCAGCGGCTCCAGAGCCTCGCGCAAAAGGGGAATGCTGCACTTGACACAAGTTGCGTAGCTCGTATTTAACAATATTTAGGTACCTAGTGCGAAGCAACATTAATACATTATTATTACATTGAATTAGCTACGGCATAACTGTGACCCAAGGCTAAAGAAATCACATCGTAATAGACCTCCTGCAATATAAATACAATAACCTATTTGTGGCGTCGAAATATGCCCTGATATTTATCTGATCCGAGAAGAGATTAGTTCTTGAGAGCGAAGGAAACTCTGTGAGGTTCGAGGATAATGTCCAAGGACAAATGTCGATGCCACAATGTAGGTTATTGTTGTTATCATCCTTCAAATATTTTCTTTGACGCGCGCGCGTTCCTTGAAGAACCGGGATCTCCGAGGATGTCCAAGTCTTAATCACAACTGATGAATTTGTGGGAAAACAGAGCCGGAACCAACATGTGACACTAGTAGATCTAGATACCTCCCTCCCGACCCTCTCCCCCTAAATCAGATGATGGTCGTTGCTTTAAGACAACAAATGACTTACGCGATAGCGATGGAGTCTCCAATAATCAGACAATTTCTGAATATTGGATGGGGTTTCAGTGGTGGTCCTGGGTTGCATATTCGAGATGACTTGAACTCTTTGATGTCTGCTTTCCTCGCAATACTAAAATGAAACAGAAACCTGTCAATTTGGATATCTAATCTTCTGGTTTTTGGTGCAATTAACGACAAATACCACTCGTAATATTTCCAAATTGCACGAGCCCGCGTTAACTGCACCAAAATAACAGACGATTCTTTGTTAATCATTTAACTAAAACAATAAAGGGGATAAATAAGTTTTACTTTAGTTTGTTGACTACGTCGCGCGTGCTTGTGAAAAAAAATAGCTTTGAGCGCGCGCTTGTTGTTCGAATGGCGTAATAATTGCGTCAACAGCGCGCGCTAGCTAAAGTTGAAAACTGCAGGTATTTTTCTGCATTTTTCTGAGGCTTTTATTAATATATATTTTATAAAAATACACGAAGAGACTGCTGTCAGTCTGGCTTTCGTGTATACCATTTAACAAATAGAGTCCATTCTTTCGTGCGTCTGCAAAGATGACGTCACAACGTAAAGAGAACAAAGAAGTGTGCCACGAGACGCAGTAAAGTAACGTAACTGATGTTCTCTTCACGTTGTGACGTCATCTGTGCATCTATAAGAGGACAGACGCACGGCAGAATGGAACTATTTATTTACATAAGGCCAGATAAAAAAATGCTTGTTTAGCGTCCCCGCCCGACCTGAGAAATGTCCCCGTTCATAAAAAACTTTAGAAAGTGTAAATGCGCCCGCGAACACCATTTCTTGTACCCAGACCCCTACATGTACCACTTAAAATATGCGCCGGCACATTAAATATTTTAACATCGACGCCATTTTGTTTCTACAACACGAGGTCATGAACACGAGGTCATGAACACGAGGTGGGTGAATAATATCTAGTCAAGACAAAATAAACTTCACATAGAAAAAAAAAACCTCCCTACATGGAAAAATTGAAATGGGTGGACGCTAAACAAGTTTTTTTTAAATCTGGCCTAATAATCGCAAACTAACAACTATGAAAATATCCAATCAAAACGAGTTCAGAAATTGGTTGCGTGCGCTCATGACGTCATCCATATGTGTCCTAAAAACACACGGCTCTTGACCAATCAGAGCGTGCGTTTCGGACCGATTATTTATACTGGTCACGCGTGACATTACATATTAGATGAAAACACCGCAAGAAGGAACAAGCTCTACCTTATCGTTCGATATAAATACTAAATATACTTACTTTTGCGCAATTGACTGGTCACTGAATGGCGAAGAAGGCGACCGCTGCAGTTGTGGAGATGTTAGTGACGATTCTACTATTGTAGGTTGTGGTCCAGATGTTTGTTGTGGTGAGGTTAGTTGTGGTACTTGCTGTGGTGGTGAAAATGGTTGAGACGGTGGTAGTGAAGGTGACTGTGGTTGTTGTAATTGTGTCGATGAGGGAGCTGCTGATTCTTGTGATGGATATTGCGAAGATGATAGAGGTTGTTGTTGTTGTTGAGTTGTTAGTTGTGTATCGGATGTCATATACGGTGGCAAAGTAAGACTGGGGGGTGCCGGCGCGGCTCCAGGGCTAATCGTAGGGGATTCTGGGTAACCGTACATTCTACGGTTCTGAAAAGAAGAAAACATACCGTGCAACAAGTCTAATAAGTTGTCTTCTTATTGCTATTTTAGACACCTTTTCGTAATTTATGAAAAGTCATATCCCCTAAAGATTTAAAATTCATTAAACAAGGACCTGAACTATAAAAGGGCCTCGACCAGGCTGAAACACCTTCACTTGTCAATCAGCCTTCTCAGGGGCATTAAGGCATGGGTCTAAAACTATTTCAATATGGCCGCCGCAAATCAAGAGGGGGTGGTCTATCTCTTCGTGCTTGTTAGATATAGTCTTTGCACTTTTACAGATTCCATAAAGTCACAACCTTGATACCTTGTTGTGGAAGTTTCCATGGAAACGTGTTATGTGACCTTTGAACTCTAATTTTAAGGAAAATTGGGAAAAAGCCTCCTGGAGGTCGGTAAAAGTTGTTAATATAGTGGATATTTTCATGCAAGTGAATCAAGGTTAGTGCACACGTTCCTGCTCCAATTTGAAAAGTTGGTTATTTTAAGGGGAAGGCAATTTAAGGCAATTGTTAAATTTGATATCCTCAAATTTCCACCGAATTAACAGACATTCCAATGATAACCAACTTTTCAAATTGGAGCACCGAAGTGTGCCCTAACATTGATTCATTGGCATGAAAATATCTATTATATCAACAACTTTTACCGACCTCCAGGAGGCTTTTCCCAATTTTCCTTAAAATTAAAGTTCAAAGGTCACATTACACGTTTCCATGGAAACTGTCACAAAAATGTGTTAAGGTTGTGACTTTATCAAATATGTCAAAGTGTCAAGAATATATCTCACAAGCACAAAGAGATAGACCACCCCCTCTTGATTTGTGGCGGCCATATTGGAGACCCATGCCTTAACACCCCTGAGTTTGTGAAGTGAACATCTCTGTTCAAAGCTCTGCAATATGTGATGCTTCGCTTGAGCGATCTATGGCATGTGGTATCGCGCGAACTTCAAAACTTGAATGTCTAAACATGCACTAAAGAGGTTCTAAACGCTATTGACAAGCAAAACGGAGCTCCCTATAGAAACAGGGTAAGACTGCTTACTTGCTCACTGGCTTGACTGCGGCTGAATTTGCTGATATTCAAAGTTTAGAATCCCAAAGGGCGAGGGTCTTTTCCCTTTTATAGTGCGAGTCCTTGTTTAAGAAATTCGGCTCTAGTGACCGAATAATCAAAATCAAAATAATAAACAGTTATTTGAAATAAGTACAAGCCGTGATCAACGCCTTTCAACGTTCAACGTGGAAGGCTTCGATCCTCAGTTGTGACTATAAATAGAGAGGAACTCCACTACGTCCGTGCAGTATTTTCCACTGGTAAAGTAACAGAAGACAATAGAAGCAGTGACTATTCCGAGACTCCGTAAACTAAGACGGCCTATGTTGGTTTACGTCGGTGGAGAAATAAAACATTGCGGGAATTCGTCTTTAAGAGTTACTATGAATGGTATGCCAAACGCCGTGAGACGAGAGCTGCAGCTGACATTTGGGCTGGAGCTAGCCACCTTCATACCTTCATCAGAGGCGATTAGCCCTTCGTCTTTCGGTCAGACGTCGGCAGGGCTAGCGCACGAAACGTCAAGCTATACACGTAACTTCCGCGGCGGTTCCCATGTCGGTTAGCATACACAGAATGCAAATCGCTTATATCGTTGGTTTTTTAGCCACTGGAATACTAAATGTATCCAGAATATCATATGTCAGCAAGCGGTTGTAGCTTACAGTGCAAGATGTACATGAATCAGTGATTTCCAGAGATTATATGCCATCTATATTCTTATCAATCCGCAATACGGTCAATCGAACGTGCTCTAAGTGGATGAGACAATACGCCTCTCTAGTTCCATGCTATTTCAGAAGCCCATGACAGTGTTAAATACATTTTACATGAACAGAGGAATTATATAGAAATCTAAGGGAGAACTATTTATCTCAAACGGATATTGGATGATGCGAAGTGATGAGAGAACAATCGCAAGAAACAAACAATAACACTATGAGCACCTTGGTATATCTACTGAGCTACCTAATGTTATAGGTAGGATAGAATATCTATACATGGATAATTATTTCGGCTGGAAACATTACAACAACGAAGGCGCGGCTTTACGACTGGCTAGCTAACTATTCAGTACCCTAATTTCCTACCAATTTGGCAGTCGCCTTTTCATTCTCAATAGATAGCCACCAGTCAGGAGTGATTTAGAGGTTCATCTGAACATCAAATAAATCCCGGATTTGTAGTGAAACTTAGATGCGACAAGAAATATTGGCCCGCCAGCAGTATTAAAACGTGGCGAAGTAGAAATGTTGAAGCATAATCGAATTGGAGAATATTGGGTTCTTTTAAAATAGATGTATTCCCTTTTCCAAAGTGGATGTCGTAACTTTTGGAGCAATAAGGAACAGTTGGAAACCATTTCCCACCTGTTTAAACGAACACAAGAATACCAGTAAAATCAACTTCTCGTTTTAAGCCGGCCCTATTACCTCGTGTCGGCGTAGGTTCCAGTAATCCAATCTGCTTCTATACCAACCCGCAGGTTCATAATGAGATACGGTGTAATATCGTCCAGGATTAGGCAGATAACGAGAGTGGACGGCCGTACGCGGGCTGGCGTAGTAACGGTTATTGGAATTGTAGTAGCCGTAATAACTTTGAGCCAGTGATCTCCCAAGAAGAACCACGATCGTAACAAGAAATACTAGATAGAAGTTTAGTCTGTGCATTTCTGGACATTTTCCCTGCTCTCTGTGGAGGTTACTCCCACTCGAAGAGAAGGATATTTATAAATTACATCTCAATTGTTGTGGTACACTCGTTGAGCGGAGAGGCAATTACGCGCGTGATAAAATCTGTTTTGAGATACTAGAATTGTTGACAAAACATTTTCGCTATAAACGTGAGTGACGCAAGTTTCGTAGTCCACATTTAGTGTGAGATTATCAAACTCAAAGTAGGTCACACCCGTACGTCGACTGAATGTCAGAACAGCCAGTATATAATAGTCTCGTAATCAGATTCTTTCTATTTCAGATATTTCCAGTTGGCAACGAATTGAAGGACGTCAAGCTACAAACGGTCAGGACCAACCATGCGTTGAAACATGTGGGATATACTTGTACTCAGTTTATCAGCCATTTAAACTCAGTGATTCTAACGACAAAATTTATACAAGCGTAAAGTACTTTCTGTTCTGATCAGTATAAACACAAACACAAATGAACCAGCCAGATGTCAAAGAACGTATACAAGAGGATACGAATACTCTTGATTTTTTGTTTATTTGCGAGTTAACTAGTACATGAGAAAACAACCAACAATAATATATGCAAACTCTCAAGTACTACGCCTGTGCTAATGTTGCACTTATTTTATTATTATTATGATCCTTACATTGCTAAAGTCTTAGCCACTTTTCTGGCTATGGAAGTGAAACTAGATTACTTCAAGAGCCGTATCAATAGTTCGAGCTTAAATGCCAGAGACGAAGTATCATGTTTCCTATTTCAAATAAATTATATTACTTTTATATTTTGGCAAGAAAATATTTGACTCGATAGCTGAACACCAAAAACATTGAATCTTCTTATGATGAATTGTACAATAATTATTACTCGGGCTGCCTGTGGCAGCAATGTAAGCCTTTATTTATTTTATTTTATATTTTTTTATTGAGTGTAGCAAGATTTCTGCGCATGCGTTCAAGGTCAAATTCACACCAATCAGATTGCACTGTACTGGTCACGCAACAATGGCAAGGTTAATTTATTTACATAATTTAAGGACGGTGGCCCCTATTGCTAGTGCGCATATTTTCTGCGCATAAGCCTCAGTACGGGTGTCCCGCGAGTCGACCCGTAGTCACGTAAGCATAAAATAAAAATCGCAACATTTTGTCACGGCAGTGGCTTGGAAAATGTGTTGACCTTGGTTTTTTTTCCACATTATCCTGGCTGGATAACTGAAATGAGTACATGTACATCTCTCAAAGGAATGAAAAGAAAGCGGAATGGTACATTTTCTCGAACTTGGCTGAAGCGACAACGTATATTTTCGGAGCCGGAGGCGGAAATATCAATATCAACACTAAGTCTAAGTATTCCAGCCAGTAATTAAGAGGATGCATGTTATAAACTTAATTAGATTAATCTTAAGTTAGTTATGTCACACTTTGAAACATTGGAGTTGATGTATTTGCTGCAGAAAGCTTACAAGGTATTTAATACGTTCTCAATATTTCACGTCACCACATCGAACATATAGCTATAAGAAAACTATACATGTATAGTTGAGAAAAAACGGATTCCCTCTTTTATATTAAAGAAAAAGAGCCAGCTGGAAAACATACTATTACAGGTGCGGCAGAGCACTAAGATTGCGATATGGTTACTTAAATACACACGATAACACAAGACAAGTTCTTTTAAGTTAAATATTTTATTTATTTTTCATTTTCTTCTAGAATGGGAAAACTTTCAAATACAGAGCTTAGCTTGGCCTAATCCTGTAGTTATTTCGATCATTGCATCACTCATGGCCGTTCGTCAATGTTTCGTGTACTATCCGAAATAATCACCCCGTAATTACTGCTTTATATAATATAGTATAAAAGAAAGAAGGAATCTGCTCAACTATTACAATACTATTCGATTAATTATGACTACTTTACCTTGTTGAGCGGCCGCCATGTTTGGCAAATACCATGCATGCAGAAGTGATGAGTTCGTTTGAGCGTCTAAGCTCTATTTTGCTCAGCATATTTGTCAAAATACCGGATCAAAAGTAAAGAAAAACCTTTACTATTGTACGTTCTGTATCAGGCTTATTTCGAGAAGAATTTAGTAAGAAAGAAAGAAAAACGCTTCGAAGTCATATGGCGTTGCTATGGAGTATGGGCCAACAAGTCACGTGCCATCTGTTGCCAAAAGCTTCAAATTTGAAACTCATTCACGCAGGAGTAAATGAATGCTAGAAAATGGTAGTTTGTTTGGGTCTTCGTTTTCCAGTCTTCTTTATCTAGGGTCTTCGTTTTTCGGGTCTTCGTTATCTAGGGTCTTCGTTTTTGGGTCTTCGTTATCTAGGGGGGTCTTCGTTATCTAGGGTCTTCGTTTTTGAGTCTTCGTTATCTAGGGGGGTCTTCGTTTTCGGGTCTTCGTTATCTAGGGTCTTCGTTTTTAGATCTTCGTTATCTAGGGAGGTCTTCGTTTTCTGGTCTTCGTTATCTAGGGTCTTCGCTTTTAGATCTTCGTTATCTAGGGGGGTCTTCGTTTTCGGGTCTTCGTTATCTAGGGTCTTCGTTTTTAGATCTTCGTTATCTAGGGGGTCTTCGTTTTTCGGGTCTTCGTTATCTAGGGTCTTCGTTATCTAGGGGGTTCTTCGAATTCGTTTTCTGGTCTTCGTTATCTAGGGTCTTCGTTTTTAGATCTTCGCTATCTAGGGGGGTCTTCGTTTTCTGGTCTTCGTTATCTAGGGTCTTCGTTTTTGAGTCTTCGTTATCTAGGGTCTTCGATCTTCGGTCTTCGTTCTCTAGGTCTTCGTTATCTAGACACCCTCAACAACACTACCAAAAGATCCAAAACGAAAGATTCAGTTACGTAAGTACTGTAAGTAAACTCTTTTTGATTTGAATAAATTTCCTCTCAGTTTGTCTGTTAATGTACTTTTTCTTCTAATTATCGCTTTATTTAACATCTCTGTGATTTAGAGTATGCATGCGTACCTCAGAATAAATTATTTGAAAGGTCAACTGAACTCTTGTGTCGATAAGCGCAAATGTTTTTGTAAAACAGTCTGTGAGTTTGAGAAGGGGACTTAGAAGAGCTTTTCTCATTAGGAATTACAATTTTTTTCTTGCTATGAAATTTATGTTTCATTTCACATTTATTCATACAGTTTTAGCCGGACATTTCCCCGAGTTTTTTTATCTATTTTCGATCAAATTCAAAGTCTGAATATGTCATTGTATTGCATTTATACACTTGAATTGCCAGTATTCTGTTGTTCAAATCCTGCGTTATCATAGTCATGTCATAAAAGCAATTAATAGAACAGACGTTTTTATGACGTTCTCACTGGCGAATTAAAGCACGACTTGTTAGTAGGAGGATTTCAAATGAAAGTGTATTTCATCTTCAATCTCATGTGGCCCGAGTGAAAGCCCAGATGGGCTCTTGTTAAATAAAGAACGATGTTGTAAGTTGTAGAGTAGGCTTGTTGCTACGATCTTCTGAGATTAAAGGAGCCGTCTCACCCACAGTGCTTAGCGCCCTCACATAGCATAGCGGCCATTTTCGATGCCATCGAAATCCAGAGTTTTATGGCAGTGGTCTTAATCTTCTCTACATCTCTGCCATCCTTCCAGCTATCGTCAGAAAAATAATTCTAGGTTGAATTTTTTTTATTGTCCTTCCTATTGAGCCTCTTATTTAAGTGTTTTAAATTATTTGGTGATGTAAATTTTAGTTTTATTTCAGGTGGCCGTACTGAGTTCTCTGATGGTGCCAGTCTCGTTCTTCCTCAATGAAAGGAAACAATTGTCCGTTTGTGTCCACGATTTCAACCTACAACATGGAGAAGCAATTCTGACCATTAATCTTTATATGTAAAGATATATTAGCGCGAGTATCTACTATCTTTCAGCCGATTTGGGTTTTTGAACACCGTGGCTGGCTTACGTGACCACAATTTGCAACAAAACTCCACTTGAAGAGATTTACAGTTTCCTAAAATAATTTTCAGGGTTTTGGCGTTTAACTTGTGGAAACAGGTCTCTCTCTGGTTCGAAGGGCGGAATTCGGGCTTTTAGACAGTGATTTTGCCGAGATTTTCGGATTCACCGGGTTGATCATTTGAAGTTTATAGTCGCACGAAATTTGACAAACAAAGCCGCCGAGCCGCCGAGACTGCTTGATAACAATTTCCTATTCAAGCGAGCTGTTATTCGTTAACTGTTCTCTCTTGAACTGGTTCTCTGGCACCAGCAACGAGATTGCCTGCTAGCAGATGATCTCTCTCTCTCTCTCTCTCTCTCTGCAGGGAAAAATATAACCGAGGGGAGAAACCTCTTTTCATAATTATTAGTATTCTCTGTTTATAGTACTGATGACAGGGTTCGGAAGCGACGGATGAGCGGTAAATATTATAGGCAACGAAACTCCGCTTGGTCGACCCGAAAAGAATTGAGCAATTTCCTAAAATCATTTTGAGGGCTTCGGCGTTTAACTTGTGGAAATAGGTCTCTCTCTCTGGTTTCGAAGGGCTTTCGCTCAGTGATTTCGCCGAGATTTTCGGATTCATCGGATCGATCAAAGTTTATACTTGCACGAAATTTGACAACAGAGCCGCCGTGATAATAATTTCCCATGGAAACGAGCTGTATTAAATTCGTTCACTGTTCTCTCTTGAACTGGTTCTCTGCTACTGCCAGCAACGAGATTGCCTGCTAGCAGATCTCTCTCTGTCTGCAAGTAAAAATAAAACCGAGGAGAGAAACCTCTCGCTTTCATAATTATTAGTAATACCCGGAGAGTGTGTTCTCTGTTTATAGCAGCGACGGTTGAGCAGTGAATGTTGCAGTACAGCCAAGTACTGCTGTATAACACTTTGTTGACTTCACATTCAACTTGTAAGGTACTATTAGTTTCATCAAGGTCATCCATGTTCAAATCAAAATTATCATGTCACCAACTAGTTCGTGAGGTTCCCGCCGTGAACAAGGGGTCAAAGTCCCGGATATAAACTATCAGAAATAATGTTTGATCCCTTCATGCCAGCCTACCGAAAACAATATAGCTGCGAGACCACAATCGTACGAATGGTTGAAGATTGGAAGCAAGCAACTGATAATGGACAAGCTGTGGGCATTCTATCGACGGACATGAGTAAAGCCTTCGATTCGATGTACCCCCCTTTATTATTATCGAAGCTTAAAGCCTATGGAGTATCGGACAGCTCTGTAACTCTCCTGCATTCATATTTTAAGGATCGCAAAAACAGAACCAGACTGGGAAACGTCACCAGTGAATGGAAACCAATAAATAGGGGTTGCCCTCAAGGATCGGCTCTTGGACCAATGTTATGGAACATTTATCAGAATGATCTATTTTACTGTGAAAAGAAATCTCAGTTATCGATGTATGCAGATGACCACCAACTCTACTTCTCGCACCATAAAGTCGAAAATGCAGTAAAAACATTGCAGAATGACGGGAAAACAACATCTGAATGGTACAAATCTAATTACTTAGAGGGCAATCTAAGTAAGTATCAAGTGATGATCATGGATAAGAGTAAACGAGATCTGTCAGACGTAGATATTGACAATCAAAGAATCAGGAATGCAGAGGAGATCAAATTACTAGGGGTCATTTTAGACAAAGAACTTAATTTCACAACACACATTTCCACGATTTGCAACAAGACCAGTAGACAGATTGGCGTATTGATGAGACTAAGAAAATTAATACCAATTGAGGCAAAATTGCAAATTTACAAATCTGCAGTCTTGCCACATTTGACTTACTGTGGCCTTGTTTGGCACTTCTGCAGAGCGAGTGATCAGAAAAAACTGGAACGAGTAAACGAGAGAGGACTAAGAGCAGTATTCTGTGACTGGAACTCGACATACGATGAACTTCTAAAGCGAGCTAAGATGACGAGCCTTTACAACAAACGCTTGCAGGATATAGCAATTTTCATGTATAAGACTAAGTACAATCTGCAACCTAAAAACATTATGGAACTTTTTAAATCATCACCATCATCTTACAACCTTAGAAATTCAGACTTTTATATTCCAAGTTTTAAAACTGTAAAATATGGAAAGCATGCACTTAGGTACTTTGGCCCTTGTTTGTGGTCCAAGCTTAGCTCGAAAGAGAGAAACTTACCAACGCTACAAAGTTTCAAAAGTAATATTAGAAAAAGAGATCTAACTAGTCTGGCAGCCAGCGACTCTTGCAAGAATTGTTTTCTTTGCAATAGCTAAAATAATTACATGTTTACATAATGAGGGTGGGAAAACGCGAGTGATCAGTGATAAGATAGTTATTTCAATCATTGACTGTAAATAGAGTATTTATAGATAACCTTGACAAATTTTAAACTTAGTTTTACATATTTATATATATACACATATGGGAGGTAATTAGCCCTTGCAGGAACCATTGTGTTATTTTAATCATTTTATCTCAAACTATCATTATGTAAGATTTTATTCTGTTTAACACTAAATCGTGCTATACTATGCTGATCGTATTATATTTCTTACTCATATATTTGTAAATGTTAATAGCGTTCCTAGATATATATTAGGTGTATTTTAACTAGTGTCCCCGATTAGTAGACTACTTGTGGTCAGCTATAAGATTGACACGTTAATAAAGTTATTATTATTATTATATTATTATTATTATATATAACAAAAGCACGCTAAGCACTGTGGGTGTGACGGCTCCTTTAAGCCTTTGTTCTTTTAATACCGTCATGGCAGCAATATTCAGGTGCAGTGATAAAACGTATGTGATGCGCTAAAACATTTTTCAAGTTAAAAGCAGCCCGATCCAGATAACCCCAGAGGATTCAGCGCTTGGTTTCCGAGTTCTAGAAATTTGGGATACAGAAATAACACATTACTCAAGATAAAGTCAGGTGATCAGAAATGTGACAACAAAGAGGCAAACTGAATCGGCATGTGATTCACAGCGGTGTCCAAAACCTTTTTGCTAAAACTGAGTACACCAAAAATTTCCTCTACGGATCTGGGAAGCCATTTGTCTTGCGGCGCCAAAGATATACGAAATTAAACCATTTAACTCGGAGCATGAGCACTTTTAATACTGGGTTCTCTCTATCTAGTCTCACAGTTTGTTTTAAAATCTATTTTAACAGATTTTAATGATTATTTTATTGCCCGGGAAGTTGTGCATGCATATCGATTTACAATTATGCCCGTTTGTGGTTTTGTTGGGGAGCTGTTCGGGCGGATGACGATTTTCTGAGCATGTGGCGTTCAAACCCAAAACATGCTGCCGAAAACGTGACCAAAAAAGCTGAAAACATCCGTTGCTTGCTAAATGCACCCATTCTTGACAGAAAGCTTATCATGCACTAACGCCACCTAAACTCATTCAAATAGCAAAAGCACACGTACTTTGTTGTCAGAATAAGGTCACGGCCATTGAATACCAGTAACTGAAGCTATAGAACTATGACCAACGCACGTATGTATGTAATGATCCGCCCAACTTGGCATAACTTTTTAAACCACTGACTGTTTTCATAGGTCGCGACTTGACGATGTTAAAATATCGTATGTTCGACAAGCCTTCACAGATCAGATAGATTAATGTCTTAGGTTTGTCTTAGGTTTGTTTTTAATTTGGAACAGTAAGACCGAAAGATAATACTTCATTTAGTATTTATAGATATAACTAAGACACGGTATCGGGTAACTTTCATTGGCATTACATGCAACAGGGGTACCCAACAGAAAAACTTCATAAAAACGAATCAAGATTCTGACGTTTCTATAACAGATGAGATGTATTTAAACATCTTTGAAAAACAGATTTCAACTGGCAGACGAACCGCTATTCTGTAGTGCCTAAAAGCTCGTGAAGAATTTCTACATTTGCCAGCTAAAACTTTAAGGCAACGCAGGAGCGTTCCTCTGTTATGGGTTGGATCCCCAGCACAGGAGTAGATGAGGCTATTTTTAGATTCGAAATTTCCGCGAAAAGAGGTTGCCGCCATGTTGGTGCCCTTAAACAATAGATTCCTCGTTAGCTTCTTTTGTTGGGGCACCAACATTTGTATCTCTGGGGATTGAGTGAAAACCAGCAATTCGAATTCCCGCGTTGAAAGTGAGAAGAATGATATCTGATTGGCTAAGAATAGCCTACCTTTTTCGCGCGAAACGCAATGCTAAAAATAGCCTCATCTACCTCTGTGCTGGGGTACAGACACAGTGGGGAAGATGAACGCTCCTGGTAATGGGCTCCTGCGGCAGGCCAACAAGTAAAGCTTGAAATATTTCAAATTTAATTTCATTATACAAATTTCGATACCCTGCAGAATGCAATATTTTTCAGTGAAAATCGAAAACAAAAAGTGCAGAATCTAGCTCTCAGCTGAGAAATATCAGACATCAGAATTAACTCGGCCCAGAAGAACATATATAATATATATATAGTTATTTTGCAGAACAGTTTGTTGGGTGTTCCTGGTGTAACCTGTATTTTAAAACTGAGGCGATACTTGTAATTGTACTTTTGCAATACGATGCATGCAGTTCAGTAGGGTATCGCAGTCAAAACAGCGTTTCATTGTAAAACTCAGAAACTTTGTTCGAAAGCAATTCAACTGGTTATCGATACTGATTTCGATATATTTAGCACAGTTCAAGAGGTTCGGCAGTACATATACAGTAGATATGTTTGACAACCGCGCCTGCCGATTAGCTCAGTGGTTAAGCTACGGTCTGTTGAGCGGGAGGTCGCGGGTTCAAACCCCGGCCGGACCAACACTCAGGGTCTTAAAATAACTGAGGAGAGGGTGCTGCCTTTGTGTGAAACAATTGCAAATGGTTAGACCTTCACGTCATATCGGATAACGACGTGAAATCGTAGGTCTCCCGTCGGCCTCAAGTTTATCAGTCTCACCAGACTATCACGAGTTACCGACGTTAAATAAAGTTGCTTTACTTTACTTTAAACCTAAGCGGAAGAAGGGATTTCTCCTCAAGGAAAATAATCAATACTATTCAGTTTACTTTTTCGGGGACGTTTCCAAAAACAAGCTTAGTTCGTATTATCTGATCAAAGAGAAGAAACGACATGTATGCCTTGATAGGTCAAAGGCAGTCTTTCCATAAACGGGCTAATACCTAGATGTGGAAGGCATCATCATCCCCGTGACCAGGGTCTTCTCGGTCAGAGTAGCCGCCATCTTGGATCTGACCGAGAAGACCCTGGTCACGAGGTCTGCTTAACTCCGATAGCACTGGGCATTACAAGCAGTCATTATTATTTGGCTTCTGTCTGAGTTCTTATAAAGCCAAACAGCCAATTTGAAACATTAGGAATTCTAGAAAGGTTGATCAATTTCTTTTACAAGATATTGAGCAAGATAGATCACGTTCAGTCACGTTCGTTTTGGGACAAACTTCTACATATGGTCAGGGTTTTCAGACCAAATACAGAACGGTTTATCCCAAAATCCTAGGACTCAAGCTCGAATTTTAAATTAACCTAGAAAGTTCCTCATTTACATTTTATTTACATCAACGGTTTTGGCCAGCACTTCCGTTATTTTACTTTATGGCTATTTTTGGCTCCGAAAATAGTCGTCATGCTTTCAAAAAGTTTGTTCAGAGAAGGCAGGCCAGCCACATTTCAGCAAACGTAAACTTGATTTACTTTCAAATTAGGTGTCTAATAGCCTACGTTGTATCCGCCTCTCTTCTGGCGCAGTATACTGATTTCTTTTATCAGTTTTCGCGTGAAAGATAAAACGGAATAGGTCAGGAAAATACTAATCCGGCTTTACTTTATATCAATAAATAATGTTTTTTAGGAATCGCGCCTGGAGCCGGGTAACATTAATTTCATGTGAGTTTTCAAAGGTTTCATAACATTTCCCTGTCTTATTGTGATTATTTCTCACAGACTTATTTGTTTGCTGTTAGGGACTGGTCATAAATTATCAGGGGCCGGGAGGGTGGTGGAGAATGAAATGTGAAAAGTCTAAAAGAATATATATAAATAGACAAGAAAAGAAAAGGCTGATTCAACGGTAGAGAGTTTTTTTCCAATATTCGATCCTCTTCGGGGAAAGAGGCTTACAATGTATCTAATAAACTAGAAAATAAATAAAAATATATTGCCCATCCCGGACAATCAGTATGTGACAGCTGACAATAACATTATAGATTTGTCTTTCATTGACAGAATATACAAGAACAGTGACCTCTTATCAAAGGAACGAAAATTATCATTTACTCTATAGATCGATTTCATGTGACGTCATCAAATTGCTAACTTCGAAACTATGAACTCTACCAAGTTGTGCTTTTGGTACAGTTTAGAGCTTACCTAAGCACGGCTTCACACCAAATTGCATCGGTTTCTTTCACTTTGTTCCGGAGATATCGATGAAGCGATTTTGAGTCACGCAACACCAGTCACGTATTTTGAGGAGTCAAATTAGTGCAACTTTCAGCTAAAAACCTTCTAAATACAAACCAACATGTCAAATAAGTGAATATCTATGCAAATAGATACATTTTAGGTCAGAATTCTTGGTAATTGTGAACTTTAATGAAACTTGGTAATCTGGCCGCCATCTTGGTGTACCTTGGAGGTACACCAAGATGGCGGCGCCATACATTTTACTGTAAACATGGCGCACATTTGATCGCTTATATTTTGGGCGAGAAATATCCCAGATTGATAAAACTTGTCGAAAATACGTAATTTTTAGTTCTCTTTCAGAAAAACGCACCTCGATTTTATTTGAATCAGCAATAAAGATTTTTAGGATTCACGTGACCTAAGTGAAATCGATCTATATACATTACTAAGAAAAGTCGCTCTCACTATAATCACATTCCATCGTATAGTGACCTTATCACCTGCACACATGGACAAACACGGGCATCATAAGGGATCCTGTCTCAACCGGTAATTTGTGTGCAGAAATTCTCAGTTTGATACTGAACAGCTTGTCTGTGATGTATATTGGCAATATCATTCAGGTACCGCTAATCCACATTTGATATTTTCCGCCAATGTTAGTATCATCTTGTATCATGAGGGTCAGACTGCCCACGTGAAACATTAGTTTTCCAAGAAATTGAAAATAAATCCCACAACTTCGATTTTATGTGTTTGGCAAAATTATCTATTTGTTTTAATGGCATGTTAAGATGTGACACTTTGTCAATTCCGCATAATTGCAAAAATAATTAGTAACTGAACCACACTTTGAGAATTTAACTTAATACAAAATCGCGATGCTTTGCCAGCCAAAGTACCAGAATTTCACAACTAAAACAGATACCTGTAAGATTAAAGGTGGCCTACCAAACTCTGCCAGATTCGTTGCTTTGGCATGAACTCCTAAAACACGCTTGCAGAGTTTCAAATCAAATGAAATGATTTGAAGCTGACAAGGAACTTTCAATGTTGACTAGCTCCTTGATTGATTATTCTGATTCTGAGTCTATACCCGAAACCCGGGGGGGAGGGGGGACATATTCGCATGCTTGTTGTAATGTGACGCTGCAGTGATACTTAAACCATACAAAATGTCAAATTAATGGACTGTACATTTTGTGACATGATATCAGAGACATTAATATTGTCTTAATATTTGGTTACGGGTTATTGAGGAGATGATAGACGCGATAATGTTTACGAGGACTTTGCTTGCGCCTGATTTCTGAAAGCCAGGTTATTTATACTTTGTTGCGGAATGTCGAGAAGACTAGCACTCATTCATATGCAAAGATATTTGTATAATACTTAGGCTACAGCGTCAGGGATTTCTGCAAGGAAAGGAGGACAGGAACAGATAGGGAATAATCGCACACCAAGAATTCAGAGAACTAGAGCATGGTCTGGTGGATTTAGCACAGTAAGTGCGGCTTGCTAACTCGTCCAGGCTAGAAACCTAGAAACATAGTATAGATCGATGAGTTCTTTCATTCCCTTGCGGTGTGCTATAGCTAATGTTTGAAAAGAAACACGGGTCTAGTAGCAAGTTAGATTAGGAGCGAGGGCTGGGGCCAAGCGTGAGGACGGTTAAACTAACGCAGCCACTACAGTATAACCCACAGTTCGCAGTTAATTCCGACATTTTGAAAGGGGTGCAACATGGCGCGAAATACAGTGTTGGTATGGGATTCCGATGCCAAATAATTTCCGTAAAATCGAATTACTGAAATATCCACTGTCTGCAAACTAAAGATACCAGGTAAAAGATTAACTGATCAAAATTTGAGGGTTGTAGCTGTGCTGGGAAACGTGCAATCGTGTTTTCAGTTTTCCATACATTTGTCTGTAAATTTTCTTTGACTCGTTCAGTTACAGACAAATGTATGGAAAACTGAAAATACGATTGCACGCTTCTCATCACAGCTACATCCTTCAAATTTTGATCAGTTAATCTTTTACCTGGTATCTTTAGTTTGAAGACAGTGAATATTTCAGAAATTCGATTTTACGGAAATTGTATGGCATCGGATTCCCATACAAACACTGTATTTCGCGCCATGTTTGCACCCCTTTCAAAATGTCGGAATTATAACCGCGAACTGGTCTATTCGCGGCTCTGTTTACTCCGTTCTTTCGCCAAAGAAAGGGCTTCAAACAGTCTAGCCTCAAGTTCAAGCCGCTAACGAGCTTAGTGTTGGCTGAAGACGAGGTTGCCTGCCATATGTTTTAGCCCACCTCCCTGGTTTTAGATAATTAACATCGACCATTTTCTGCACTAGAAATTGCTTCATCTCACTATCTATTACCTATCAGTTTTTCTCCTCTTGTCGGCAACTTTCTTTTCCACCTACATATTGAAAATGAGTTATTTAGGTCAGTGTTGCTGTAATTTGCAAATCCATAACCTGCTAATTTGTATCTCTGATGTCACAAAAAGGTCACAAGGCAGCTCAGTGTGACCATCAACACATTGCTGTAAATCAATCTGTCATGCATCTTCCAAATTTCCATAAACGATGAACATCATGAAGTACATGTACTAAATCTTGAATGCCTCAGATAAATTATATAACTTAGCTGGCTTCATGATCTTGTTCGTGGATGCAATTAATCATCTTTTGTGACAGAGGGTATTCCATCATTTCCATACCAATCCTATCTCGGCATGGGCAAAAAGGTTGAACTTTACGTCACAGCTGAGTCGGCACGTGATTTTTATAATGTGTACACACACCTTTCATCACATTTCTCATTGGGTTTGGATAAAGCTGGTGACAATTAAGTTAAAATCACGCCCGAAGTAGTTCCACGCTCATTCCCTAATTTTCTTAGTGTATTTACAGCTAGGCTTTCTTTTCCTGAGCGAGCGAACGAACGACATATACATAGTTATCAAGGCTTTCTTGAGACACGGTGAAAAAACTGAAATGTACACTTTTGAAGTGCCTTGCAACTCAAATCTGTTAATTCATGAACATAAATTATGTAATAAGGTCAGTCAATGAAGGCAAACTGTATAATAAGCGATTAAATCTGGATTACCGACAAAGCCCTGATTAGCTCCTGTTGTTGTCTTTATGATCTCAGTGGTGCCGTTTATGTACGTAAATCGCCGACAGATTATTCTAGGGGTGCCAATCAAGAATTTTGCTCATTATTCCTTATTTATCTTTCTTCTACAGTGGCAAGGTTCTGTTGGGATTGTTTACAGAATCCTGAGTAGAAGGGGAAAGTGTTCGTAAACTGATCGTGAAAAACACGTACTAAGGATAAACAACAAACAACAGATCAAGAGAGAACAACACCTATAACTGTGTGAAATACTGGATGCTTATCGAAACCAAGGAGCGTCAAGTTGCTAGCAATTTCAAGCAATTTCAAGGCTTTGTTGGGATATTAATAACACTTGTCATTGTATGGAAAAGCACTCTGGCTGCTTTGGCAACGAGCAGTCGACCTTATAAAGTCCCTGGTTCTTTTAATAAGTATTTCAAACGATCACAATCAACTACTTTTTATCAGTGGACCGATTATATGACTGTTTAAATGCAGTACTCTCTCTTAGAAGGCTGAGACTGTCGTAGACTACAGCTATTTTGATAGTCAACACAAATAACCTCCAAGAATCTGCATTTTAACAAGCTTCGACGGAATACGCGAGTAAAAATGTGGAACAATTCGACGTCGATGAATGGAACCATCCCACAACCAAAGATTCCACCAAAGGAAATACAGTGCTCTAACGCTACCTTACACGAATTCTATTTCCAAACGGCGTTCTTGGTTTTTATTCTCCTGGTGACATTCTTTGGGAATCTCATGGTTGTACTCGCAGTCGCGTCTTTCCATCGTCTGCGAACGATCACTAATTACTTCGTGGTGTCTCTGGCGTTGAGTGACCTACTTGTGGCGACACTGTCGCTGCCATTTCGGTTACACCAGACAGTCCACAACACCTCCTGGTGTCTGAGCCTCGAGATCTGCATCGTATGGATCGTCATCGATATCATTTGCAGTGGAGCTTCAATATGGAATCTGGCTATAATTTCTATCGACCGCTTTGTAGCAATAGTGTTTCCATTCCGATATCACTCCCTGATGACTCCACTCGTTGGGTACTGCCTGATAGCGTTTGCTTGGCTCGTGTCTCTTCTCCTGGCGCTTCTAAGCCTGCTAAATTGGACAGAGCCCAAACAGGAACATTTTTTCATTGCAATGTCGTGTGGTAAAAGGGACAGAATCTACTACACTGTCGTATCCGTACTGGCATTTTACTTGCCGCTACTTATAGTGCTCGTGATGTACGGAAACGTCTTCAAAGTGGCCATGAATCAAGCGCGGGCGGTGGCGGCCTTACAGCTACAGACCGACACCCGACGACGGAGCTCCATCAATCTGATCAAAGAAGTTAAAGCAGCCAAAACAATTGCTATTGTCATTGGCTGTTTTGTGATCTGCTGGTTCCCGTTTTTTGTTCTTATTCTCATAAGTTTGTGGAACCCAAGTCTCATATCTGTCCAAAAAATACCACGGGATGCAATCAAAGGAATCACCCTAACCTTCGTGTATATTCTTCCGGCACTGAACTCCACCATGAATCCGATAATTTACGCGTTGTCCAACCGTGACTTTCGTTATGCCTTTTTGAAGATCATCAAGCGTTTTACCGGAGGTAGACTCGGGGCTGTTGGACTGGGCGAAACCTCAATGTCGGGAACAACAGATACTCGTATGACAACGAACGGAAAAAGGGGCAGGAAAACTAGATTCCAGGAAGATACGGAGAGTTCAGATGCCCTCCCCACGATTCCAATGCGAGAATTAGATGCGTTCCATAACGAAGGCTACGACGCATCGCCGGCGTGTGCTTCTATAAGTAATGGATACGATACTACGGGACAGTTGCAGGAGTCTCAGAACGCAGGACATAGTGGATACAATACAGAGCCCTTCACGCCTGCAAGACTTTCCCTAGCTGGAACATTGCCGGCGAATCCTGATGACGAATTGTTGAACAAAAGTCTGCCCATAAAGTTGCCACCTATTGAAAAAAGTACTAATGATGATGATATTACTGATGGGAGATTTGCTGAGATGAATGCTGATCATGGTTATGCAACGGGTTACAAGCCGTTGACACTACCTCCTTTAGAAAACAAGCAAGTTAAAGGAGAGTCAAACATGCAAGAAACGGCAGAAAAGGCAGAAAATGGTGATACTACTGATGATGTTGATGACGATTCTCATTTTTATGAGCCCGAGTCGTCCGGAATGCCTTCAGGGTTAACACTAATAGAGACAATTAAGTCTGCTAAAGCTCAACCCCTACCTCCCATAGAAAGTAGTTCGACGATAAATGAACATGGAAATGTAATAGAAGTTCTGTCTCAGGAAAGCGACTGTGAAAGGTGAACGACAAAGCTGGTCCTGGATTCTGGAGCAAGGTTTGAAATCAAAACAGATCGATTAGGAGATGGCAGTGGACATGGTTTACAACGGCGACTTAGCTTCGTAGCTATGGCTATTTGGTGGTAAAGGCATTGGGAAAACTGTAGGGTGAATCCCAAACTTGCCACACTATTCGAGAAGGCGAAAAAATCAGACCCGAAATATAGTTATAGATCAAAAATATAAGTTACAATCGAAGCCATTGGTGGAAGAGGAAAGGAATCACGCCGATCGGAACGTGAGTTTCTTTAAATTGTAGTTTACCTGTATTTTTTTAGTTTAACATAAAAATAGCGATTTCCAAGATAAAATCCTCGGTCTTGTAAATCGGGGTTTTAAGGCTCCGGACGTCAAAAGTATTCACCGAATTGTAGAAGTTTACGGAACGAGAATTGCATTACAAACAGATCAATGTGAACATCATGCTCAATTATATCAGCTATAGTTCTTTAAACACAGTCTTCTAGCAAACAAGTTATATTCTTATCTCTTCGTAAGTTTAGAGACAAGCTTTAAGCGCTTGAAGAGACCTGTTTTACAGCCGAGAATAGCACGCGGCTTTGTTTGCTGTTGCCAAGTGATAAACAAGCCCTCGCTCTTTCAGACAACAAGGAGTTTTATTCAAACCTTCAAGTCTGTCTCGGTTTTCGTCGGGATTCAACTACCCTTTGTTTCAGATAAACAGACGGATTTCTAACGTTAGATAATAATTTGGTACACAAATGGTACTGTAATTAACGAAGTCGGTTGAAGAGGATGTTTTGGCAAAAATAATGATTAGGATGTAAATTTTCCCGGAGTGTTTATTGTGCTGATGTTTTTGGAAAATTTACTTTAAAAGATACGGTCTTGTGTGATAAACGGTAACTATCCCATTGGAATTTATATAAGTTTGTTTGTGTATTGCGAAAGAGGAACATGGATTCTTGAAGGTCTTTATATAGTTTTTAATTCCTGGTTGTCCTATATATTAACATGGTTTCGAGGCATTTAAAACTATTACGCTGTCACATTTCTCTCTCCGTGCGCAAGTTATCATGGTGATATAGCTACGCCGTGCACTTGCCTTGGCTTAGCATTCAGTTGGACGCAGAAACCAATTCAAAGAGTATAACTAAATATAAATTTTCACTGCTTGAAGTCAGTGCTTTCTCGGCCGTTTTTATTTTATCATATTTGAAAATATTTTTACGTCCTCGAAATTTAAAATGTAAATATTTTTACAAGAAGGTAAACATTAAAAATTGTTACCAGCAATCAACGAAACTTTTAAGCAATATTATTTTAACAATAAGTTAAGACATCGCTATAACTGTAAATTTAGTTTATGACCTATTTAGCACCCATGTTGGACGAAGACATCGGATTTTGACGGGACGGTGTTGGATGAATGAGTGTTGGACGTTCAGCCACTTGTCTGACATTAAGATCCAACAATGTTGACCCGCTATGAAATTGTACAATGTTTGAATGTTTAGCCCAGTTAATTTACGTGAAACTTTATCAACAAGATTTTATTTATATCCTTACATTTAACTTCAGGGATCTGGGATAGGGTTAATAGCAAATAACAAAAGACACTGTTTTAATGAAAAAAACTGGGGTACAGTAGTGTAAGAGATTGCATTTCTCATATCTATTTCACCGATAAACGTGAACTGTAAAAAGTGTTTATTACCTTATTGGTACTTATTTTCGCGGGACTTAATTTTCGCGATTGAAAAAAAAAATCGCGATTATGTCCCGCGAAAAAAAGATGCAGCGAAAATTAAAGTACATTTTGGTACATTTTCTCCTTCGAATCGCGAAATTCAAGTCTCGCGAAATTTGCCTCTTCCATTTTCGCGAAATTACGTTACCGCGAAAATAAGTAACAATAAGGTAGATTGATCAGTGATGTGCGTAAGGCGGATCACTTTGATCTTATTATCTGGCCAAACTACCCGAAACAATGTTAGATTACACGATCCAACTTTACTCGATCCAACATTGTTCGATAGTTTGTCATCCCATGTTAGATTGCACGATAGTAGTAAGGTAGGGGTAGTTGGGTGCAGGGGTACTTTTATGCAAATGAAGCAAAGTACAAAAGAAATGACGTCAAAAAGGTCAAAGTGGTGACCTCGATGATGCAATAGTTTGCAATAAAAATTTGACCTCTGACCTTTGCCGTCATCAGCGGTTTTCGCAGCGTGGGCTCAAGAAATGACACCATTCCGGAAATACGTCATAGGCAAAACGGGAAAAGCGTCTTGGAAGCGGAAGTTCATGTTTGGGCGCGTAAAAAAGCATCGGAAACGCGTCAGAGGCGCGCGGTACGGCTTTTGGGGCGGTATAAAAACGCGCACGCGCAAAAGGCAGCCCAGCTTTATGGGTAGTGACGATGGAGACACTTCAAATGGTGGTAGGCTTTCCTAATGGTTTTAAGAATGCAAAATTATTGCGTGACTACATCGTGTTAAAAAAATAAACCCCAGAATAGAATCGGCGAAATCGGTGTAATGTAATGGCGCGCGGTGGAAGTACTGCAAACGTTTACCGATGTGGGAGGGTCACTAAAAATCAATACCAATGCTCATTTTACGCCCGTCATCACGAAGATGGAAAAACGCCTAGAGTGCTAGTGGTTCAGAGTTGATGCCGGTTAGACCCACGTGCAAGCCGGAGCGGATGGTAAGAAACGTGATGAAGAAATGTAGCCAAAACAACCTCGTATTGAAGACTGGCAGCTCGCATTCAGAGAAAAATACTAAACGCATGTATCAAACTTGTACTGCCCCACCCTTTAATGGCACCTGGAAGGGCCCCAGCCTAATGATGTTCCCGAACGCCACATTGAGAGTCCCCAGTATGTCCCCTTATCCCTTGGTGCCACCGGCCTACTATGCCCCTCAGCAGCAGGCTACACCAACCTACTTCCCTGTTAGACATTAAACAATGACTGAGACATTCTAGTGTATTGACAACTCCATGTTTTATTGACTCTCATTTCTAATCTTTTAATTACTCTTTTTATTAGAAACACCACTTAGAAAAATAAAACAAAAGGAATTGAATATGTATACATAATGTATAATGACAAAATGAAAGGATGATTGTACAGTTAGGGAAGATATATAATTAATACCGATATTTCGGTTGGGGTACAGAGGGTATACAGTATAATTATTGGACTCTAGTAAAGTGATGGAATTTGTAATCTTTTTGCAATCTTTTAATTACTCTTTCTATTAGAAACACCACTTAGAAAAACAAAACAAAAGGAAATCAAGCCAGTCAGCAGGCTAAGCCACTTAGGGGTGGAGCGTTAGAATAGTGATGGAGGGGGTGGAAAGAAACCGTAAAAAATCATGCAAGGAAAAATGTTAAGAAAAATATTCATGCAGAGATAATGTCACGAAAAAAATGTAAAAAGAGCAAAAAATCTTGCAGCATAGGTCATTGTAAAAAAATATTGCATCTTGGAAGTTCCAACCCCCCCCCCCCCCCCCCCCCCCCTCCCCCCCTCCCACACACATCACTATTCTAATGGTTCATCCCTGAGTATGATATCGGACTCTAGCGGTCACTTTGATTGAATGAAAAATGTAAGTGTATTTTTATTGGACTCTAGAGGTCACTTTGATTGAAAAATGTATACGTAATGTATAATTATTGGACTCTAGTTAGTAGTTATTAAGTAAAAATATGAAGTGTTCAAGTAGTAGTAGTAGAGTCTTTTCGAAAAACGTGTTATATTCTTTACAATGAAAATATTATTATTGGGGTTATCAGATGTCGAAGTCGAAAGGACAAAAAGTTATAAGAATATACCGAGTCTCCCATAAAATTCGTAAACGCCATCGCTAGTGTCTTTGAAACAATGAAAGATGTAAGACCAAGGGTCAAATAGAAGTGGATTAGTATGGAGAAGCTCTGACGGAAAAGAATGCGAATAATACGACATGAGGTAGGCATCTAAGTGGTCGCGTGTTGTCACATGTATGTTGAATCGTGAAGGGAAAACAAAGCGTGTTGATGTATGGTTACAAATCTCCCACCGCATGACCATACGAGAAAGGACCTTTAGGGACCGGCCATTTATTAGAGGGGGGGGTGGGCTGGTGCATTTTCATTTTCCTTAACATAATTTCAAGTGGCCCTGCTCATGTCACTGCATAAAATAATGTGGCCCCCCAAGAGAGTGCACATGAAATGACATGACCCACCCTAAATCACAATAACATTTATAATAGAGTGAAGGACTGTTATACACCAGATTTTGTTGTTTTGTTATATCATTTTTGATAATAAATTTGATTGTGGTTGATCCCTTCAGGACTGTTTTCTTTAGTAGAAAGGAAAATGGAATGCACAAAATTACATGGCCCCTCAGAAATGGTTGCAGAATTTTGTGCAGCCCCCCATTATTTGGTGCACAAAAAGGTATGACCCCCTCCCCATTTGCACCAGCCCACCCCCCCCTCTAATAAATGGCCGGTCCCTTACATTGCTAGGGAAACTCCGAAAATATCGATTCTGATAACCCCAATATTCACAGAAATGACAGTTCATTTCTATACTCCGCAAATGCAGGCACAAAAACAAAAAAACAAAAAAACAAAAACGTAACACACGATATGTATAAAACACGCAAGACTCCGTGGAGTGTGACAGTGCCGGATGCCTGGTGGACAACAGCAAACGGTTTCTTTAATTAACTTCGTTAAATACAAATCATTAAATTGTACTTAAAACTAATTATATTACAAAATCATAATATTTAACATGACATAAAGGAATGCAGCAAACATTCCAAAAACCATATATCCATCCTAAAAGGATGGTTGAACAACCAATGACATAATCACCTGAGAATAGCAAATTCTCATGCTAAAATCAAATACAGAAATTCTGAAAAATAATAGCACAACAACAATGTCTAAAGAAAATTGTGTACGTTGCCCGGTACGAAAAACCATCGTAAAAACCACGTCTTGCTACGTGGAAAAACTTCTGGAAACGTACTCCTCGACCGAATGCAATCGTACAAGGCTCCGAGGGCTAAAGCCAAAACAAAAAACTTTAAGTTTGGATTACTATGTGCTGTCCAACAAGCGAGAGGCAGACAATAAGAGATTCTGCCCTTATATACATAAGGCATGCATATTCAATGCTAGAAATACAAAGGAAGACTAATGAGTTATCACCTAAAGTGACAAAATAGCTACGAGCCGAAACGAAGACACTTTCCGACTACACGTTGTTACGTCGGAAAGCATCTAGAGCAGAGTGCGTTGTTTACAATAGAAGCAAGCGATGACATTGAAATTTTGATGTCCCAAGATTTACAAATACGGCACCATTGAGATCGTACGCCACTTCTGTAGGATAGAAAACAAACAAAAAAATAATTAATTAACTAAAACATTAATCGCATACGTAGAGTGCGTTGTCCAATCATAAAATAGGCAATACTTGTCTGGGTTGTTTTTGAGCTAGCAATATTAGCTATGAACCTGCTCATATAATTTCTGTCTTGGTCATTAAAGTGATTCCAAAAATTAGCATCGGCAGAATCTGGTCTGATTCTGGGAACCATGACAAGGCAAAACGACTGAAAAAATAGAGGGGTGTCATGATATGGTGTGATGATAATGACATTCTGGTTTGGTGTACAATAATTCTGCCATTGAAGGTGGCAGAAATTACAGCGGCAGCTGTCATTATTTCGGTATGTTTTTCACCAGATCTATCCTAAAGAAGAATAAACAAAAAAGGTTGTTTAACTATACGGCCTTGTTTCGAGTGAGGAGTAATCAGCACCCAATAGATCATGGGCATTAGATTGTTGGCAAGTTTCGCAAATTTTAAGGTGGCAAACGATGGTATGGACTATGGAGTTTCATTTGACCTTTAAGGGCTGGGATCGTTCTTGAATCAGGGAAATGACTTAACGGTGTGATTAGTGGGGTATGCACGAGTATAGTTTTTTGGGTGAGAAAACTAGCATAAATAATTTGGGGAAAAAAAGATTACGGAAACAAGCCGGCATTTTGCCTGAGATAAGGGCTTCATGGTTCATGGCCGGTAAGGTTTACACAGACAGTTTGTGTCAGCACACAGTTTTTTCAACGTAGTCACACAATAATCGACATATACCTCAGTTGTCCGGCTAGCGGGAGTTCATTGATACAATGTATGTGCGAATCACCCAAAGTGATATTCAGTATTAGTTCTTCCGGAAAAGAAAATCCATAAAAATTGTATGGTACGTTTATAATTCATCATGCGGTGTGACACGAATAATGAAATGCGAAGAAAAAATCGAGTGGGTTGGGGTATGCTTAAAGACTTTCCAATGTGTCACCAGACGCGATAAGACATTTATGATTCTAGGGAAACACGAGAAAAACTGATTCTGATAGATCCAATATTCACAGAAATGACATGAGCAAAGATCTTTAGATAGGGTGGAAGAAAGATATGTGGTGTACCATTTTACATCCCAGGCTCGACAATCACGGCCTCAATTGAGATGTCGCGGTTTCCCTGCAGGATAGAAAAAAATGTGCAAGGAATGTATTAAACATAATTTACCGTATGCGATGGTGGATTATAAAATACATAATACTCGCCTGGGTCGTTTTTGCTTTCACAATACTAGCATCCATAAATTTGCTCATGTAATTTCTATCGTGAAAATTGAAATGCCCCCAGAAATTAACATCTACATAATTCGGTCTAATTTTAGGTATGGGCACAATGACGAGAGAAAATGATTGAAAGAATAGCGGATTGTCGTCGTCTGGGGTAATGGTAATTACATTTTGATCTAGGGTAAAATATTCTTGCCATTGAAGGCGGCAGAAATTGAAGCGACAGCTGTGATATGAAAATGTTATTCATCAGGTGTATCCAAAAAAAAAAAAAAAAAAAGTTATTTTAATTACAGAGTTGTGTAATGAGAGATGACAAGTCTTGAGACGTTTCGGTTGAGAAATAGCCATAGTCTAAGAACAGAACAGAACAGAATAGAATTATTTTAGATTCCAATAAAGTCCAGTGGACACACTTTAACAATGATGTGAGTGTGGGGAGAGGGATAAATCCCGTCGTATATAATTATAATAGATATGAACTCGAAGTTGTGGAGGCGTGAATCTGATCTGAAATAATAGGACTCGAGAATCCCACCAATCGTATGGGGGGATCGTTACAAATTAAGTATGATGTCTACAGACAGAGAGACAGACAGACAGACATCAGTGTTGTTATCTTGTGCCGGGTCGTACTAATGTACCGATCAATTCGAAACATCAACATCCCCCCCCCCGGGAAAAAACCCGGGCATTTGAATTTTTGGGGTATGGATTGTTCAAATTCCCGTCCCCCGGGCCAAAAATGTTGTTCAAATGCCCTACCGCATCGTCGTATTAGGCGATCAAATGCCCCTACCGCCAGGACATAGTACTAGTTGTGACACCGCATTTTGTTTTTAACAGACAGTTTAAATATTCGTAAGCAATGTACATTTATATTTTAATACCTTCAAATACAGCACAAAGCTTTTGGAGTCCCTTTGTTTTTAAGCCAGTCGCTTACAAAAGCAGAATGTTGACCTTTGAAGTTGTCTAAAGCGACCTCTCGGTTCCAATCCGCCATGATTTCGAACGAGGAAACCACGCAAATCGAGACAACTTGTTCCAATTCCCCTCCCCCCCCCCCCCCCCCCCCCCCCACCCCTCCCTTCCGATGTCAAATTCCCCACCCCAAGGATAGCTACCGATGTCAAATTCCCTACTCCCCGGACACGAAAATGAGTCAAATGCCCGGGGGTTGCCCGGGGGGCGGTTGATGTTTCGAATTGATCGGTACCAGGAGCCCATTACATTTGTCGGTACATAAAGGCTTGGAAAAACGACGAAACATCGCTGCGGAAACAGTATACTTCACAGCTTGCAATATCCTGACATGTTACTTATAATGTTTCTTGGGTGAGCAAACGAACGGGAAACAAGAAAAATATTTTGCTACCTGGCTGAGCAAACCAAGAAATATTCCATGAAAAAAATTATGGCGCATGCGCCGTAATCATGTCTTTGGCTTGAGGGAGCCTGGGTCTTAATGATATCATAGGTCAACAAATGGGTAGCCTGCAAGGCAGGTGTTCTATTTGGTTCTCGAGCAAAGCGTGCCAGCTCTATTTTTCGAGCAAAGCGAGGCCAAAAAAACAACTAGAAACGCCTGCATTGCAGACTAACATATGGGCGAACGAGGAAACTTTGTTGCGGAGCCCTGGTACCTAGTCAACATTACAGTAGATACAGCAACCTCGTTCCCAGAGGTCTTTACGCGCCTAATTTAAGATGGCGTCGAAAGTACCCCTGGTACAGGCTGGTGGCATTCTGCCACTGATTGGCTAGACGTTTCGCGCGCGCTGATTGAAGAATTCGAATAGCGCGTGCATTTTTGATTTGAAAAATAAATTGGTGACAAATTCATCAGAACTTAGCGTTTTTGCCTTTTTAATACTCACTTCCATTATTCTACTTGGTTCCTGCTTGTACCCAACGGTTGAAATTCATTGGGATCACACTTCAACTTCTATTGTTTTTGTACTGCACTTTCTAAAGGTTAGGGTGTTTTCTTGTTGGGTAGGCCAATACTGTCGCTCGTTTCGAGAAGTTCCACCCGACCCACAATTTCTTTATACTGCATTTGGTCTTCGAGGGTTGTCCAATACACACGACTTGAGTCAACTCGTCATGAGATAGTCAACTTGACTCGCCGGAAGTCAAGTCGTGGGTTTCGGTTAACGGGAAGTGAAGCGTTTAGCGAAGTCGTGAATAAGTAATAAACGGAAATAAGTTAGTACGTTAAATAAATATATTCGATCACAAGGATGGAAGGGGGTCGCAGTTAACTTCTTCATTCCATTTCGTTATCGGTGATAACTCAAAATTACACCAACAACAACAAACTAATATTATATGGTATTATTTTATTCATCTTTTTCTTATGATTTATTATGTGACACTATTTCCTCATACTAGTTTCCCCTATTCATCAATCAAACAATATTCTACATAGAAAACGTATAAATAATTTCCACTCAGACATCCCGGTTTGAGAGCGTGCAACTACATCTCAACTTGTAACATGCCAACACTATAGTCAGATGCATGATGGTCTTTACGGTCGCACGACAACGACGTGATAGAGCAGATTTCGTATGAGTGGGACAAACTACAGCACTGACTACAGCAAGGTTACCGTACGACATGCCGTGACACTGAAATGGTTTCCCATTGTTTTTGTCCTGCTGATCCAATCAAATTACAAACTACGGTACAGCACCGTTACGGACATGCCGTAGTTTGTCCCACTCATACGAAATCTGCTCTTATTTTACAATCATGAGTCTCCAAAACTGATTGCCAGCAACAGTTCAGACTCTTCGCGTTTTCAGCATTATGTCTCAGATTAGAAGAATATGCTTTCCAGGTATACTGGAGAATATTTGAGAGAATTTTGATGAAGGATGGCAAAGATTTGAGTGAATGAAGAATACTGCTTTTAAGAGAAATTTAGAGCAACTTGAAATCGGTTCACTGTACGGGTAATACAGTACCGCTCGAAATATGTATTCTGATTGCATTATACTGCATTAACATTATACCATTATACTGTAGCTCTATTGTTTTTGTATTGCACGTTTTATAGGTTAGGGTGTTTTGTATTGTTGGGTAAGCCAATAGAGGTAATCGGCTAACGCTGTTGCCACCCAATTCAGATCATGTGATGTAAACAGATGCTACTCTGGGGAATTATTCCTTTTTCATTCTAATCATAATGCAGTCATGCCTGGGTGGCAACATAGTTAGCCAATTACGTCTATGCTGTGGCTCGTTTCGAGCCCGGCTCCACTGTAACCGAAATAAAGTATTTTTAGAATTAGCTATTGCAATCCACTTTAATCTTTGCCATCCTCTACCGAAAAAGTTTGAAAAGCATATCAGGACATTCACATGGTAGTTCTCTTCTATCTCAGGGTGTTATTGTTGTAGTTTGTAAAGCATATCAGGACATTCACATGGTATTTCTCTTCTATCTCAGGGTGTTATTTTTGAAGAAATTTGAAGCGGGTTCAGTTTGGTTGACAGTGCCCCTTTAAAGTGACAACAATCTTAGGTTTAGCACTATAAAATACTAAATATAGGTTGCGCATATCATATTTAAAAACACGGAACTAAAATTATGTGGTCAGCAGGTTTTCCTCGAATCAGCAAACTGTTTACTAACATTTTTAGCATCAGCAGCCTTGTTTTCGAGACATCAGTGAACTTCATATTCGAGAATAGGGAGCTCTAGATTCGAGTACGACTTTTACTACGAGTACGACTTTTAGACTCAAAATATCTCAGTCGCAAGAAAGTACAGATCTTCCATTTCTGCCAAACAATGCTGCAGACACGAGAACAAGCTACTAAGAGTATTTGTTTGTTCATATATATTTTTAAAGTGTTCGTCGATTGTAAAAAGTCGTACTCGTTGTCGTACTCGTACTCGAATCTAAAGCTCCCTAATGACATACTACGAGTACGACTTTTGGACTAAAAAAAACTCACTCGCAAGGAAAGTAAAGATCTTCCAAGTCTGCCAAACAACGCTGGAGACATGATAACAAGCTAAACTCTCGCTAATAGTTCCTGAGCTTATTTCTTACACTACAGAAATCCTTTAAAATAGAAACCCCAACCCCCCTCCCCTACCGAATCGCACCCTGACCCATCATGGTGATGTTTCAGCCTTGTCATTCGATTCACAGTTCTTCTCCTCTGTGTCATCCTTCTCAGTGTGATCCCCTTCGTTTTTACTTGAGTCGTCATTGTTCTTGATCAACGGGAATGTGACGCGCAGCTCCTCTGACGCGGAGAGGATGGATGATATGATAGAAAAGAACATGGACAAGCCCAGGATGATCACTAGAGCGCGACATGCCTCCATTAGGACGTCACGTGCAGTAATAGGTAGTTCTCCTGGAATGGAAATGTAGACACTTTGCATAATTCCTACTTCCGGTTACATCTCTAGCCTCGCTTTCATGCAACCGGAAGTAGGTAACCATTTTATGAAAAGGTCTATTGCATTAAAACTTCCTACTTCCGGTTGCATGGAAGTGAGGCTACAGATGTAACCGGAAGGAAGCAGAATTATGGGAAACAAGTCGACCTCGCGACTTGTTCGCACGCTTCACTCGCCCGAGAGAAAAAGTGTTCGACTTGTGATCGATAAATCTAACATAAGTTCTGTCGTTTCACTGGAGACTCGTCTTCTTTTCCCTTTTTTGACTTTACAGTACGTGTATCTTAAAGATATATTGTATTTCTTAATTTAAATTAGCACACCAAGTTCTTTTTCAAGTACACTGTATATATCGAGAGCAGATTCCGTATGAGTGGGACAAACTACAGCACTGACTACAGCACGGCAACTGTACGATATGCCGTGACATTGAAATGGTTTCCCTATTGTGTTTGTCCTGCTGATCCAATCAAATTACAGAAATACGGCACAGTACGATTACAGTACGGTTACAGTACGGTTACAGTACGGTTACAGTAATGCTACGGACATGCCGTCGTTTGTCCCATTCATACTAAATCTGCTCTATGTAACTATTATGTACTGTAGTAAAAAATATAAAGGGTTGTCGCAAATGGGTCAAATGGGGGAGGGGAGGGGCAGGGAACATTTTGGCCCCGTCCCCCTCCCCCACTTTCTTCACTCTCAAATCAAGTTCCGATTAAATTTAGCCATTGGATGTCACTCGCGAATGGGTCAAATGGGGGAGGGGAGGGGCAGGGAACATTTTGGCCCCGTCCCCCTCCCCCACTTCCTTCACTCTCACATCAAGTTCCGATTAAATTTAGCCATTGGATTTCACTCGCGAATGGGTCAAATGGGGGAGGGGAGGGGCAGGCAACATTTTGGCCCCGTCCCCCTCACCCACTTCCTTCACTCTGGACGTCATTCGCTGGGTTACAATATATAAACACGCTCATCCTCGGAGAATCAAAACAGATTTACCTCTTCTGATTCGGCTGAAAACAATGGTGAATACTCACCTTGATTGGGTACCAGATCTCCAAAGCCAATGGTTGAAAACGTAACAAAGCAGAAATAGACACCATCAAAAAAATTCCAGTCCTCCGTCTGAGAGTAAAGAGTGGCACCAGTCAACAGCAGCAGGACTATAAACCCCAACGTCCACGCAAGTGTCTTGCTTTTTATGGTCTGTACCTCCTCCCTGCAAACCATAGTTTCTATATTGTAATGAACGTAGTAAATGACGTCTTTGATCCTATCACCGATGTTCTTGAGTATCATCAAGTTTAAGGGAATACCAAATAAGGCGAATATCATACAGAATACACGACCTCCGAGAGTACTGGGTGCGAGATGACCATATCCTGGAAAAGTCACATTCAAATGATTAGACTCAGTCACAGTATTGCGTAAGTTTAAAGTCGCAATAACTGTAGGTTTTTGACGAATTGTAAATGTATCTCTAGATAACTTATTTTTGTCTATTGATATTATATTACATTATTATATTTTATCGATTTAAATTATACATAACGTAGCGTCTACAGTCAACTCACATATCTTCTATTTATACCTGTAACTTACTTGACACTTCTTGTATAACTTATTTAGCATACTTATTGTATTAATTTAGTAATGATATTATTCTTTTTTTGAGGGTCGTATGTTAGATAACTTTCATGGTTAATATGTCTTTTCCCTCGTTAAATAAAGTTTATTGTATTTTATAATATAGATACGATAGTACGCGCGCTCTGATTGGCTAAGAAGCCATGTTTTATCAGAGTATATAACATGGTTAGCCGTGTTATATAGTTTTCAACTGGCGGTTTCCTTTCATCGCGCGCGTAAATCTATATTATAAAACAGATAAAGAAGCCTTAAATCCATGTTTTATACTATCATAAAACACTCTGGTCATTTGAGAACACTCTAGAAATGTTGAAAGCACGCGCCTTCGGCTTGTGCTTTAACATTTCTCTCATGTCTCAAATGCCCATCGTGTTTTATGATAGTATAAAACATGGCTAAGGCTTCTTTATTTGTTAAGTATTGTAAGGCTGTCATTTTCTTAAAAAAAAAAAATCTCGCGTCCCCAGCGCACGGTGAAAATCGCACATGTATCCACAATTGTACATGCGATAAGACAGCTGAAAAAAATCCCGAAATTTTCGCGACAAAACGTACGGACTTATCACACGTTACCACCCTTAAACGTTTTTCTGCCTGCTTGCCAACATTTTGTCGCCGGTGTATAGCTAACAGCGCTGGCCGGGGGACGCGACAGATTTTCAGGAAGTCGCGTATCTGTGCAAGCAAAATATCGGTCGTGGAAACGCGGCTTAACTGGTGACAAGTCCCAGTTGACTACATTGGACGAGTGGCCCTTGGCACCAGTGCGCTGCCGTGTGCGCTGCACCTGTTAGATTGTTGATAAACTGAGTCATCGCCAGTGTCAAGAGAAATAGAAAACACTTTATTCTGTTTATTTACGCACATTGTTCGTCTGTGTAGAGTCAGTATTGTCCGTAACTATGATCAGCTACTCGTTTACAAGGTCGCCAATTTATAAAATCTCGTTTCATAAAATCACCTTTAAACATCAGTGTTGCCGCAAACTAGGTTGCTTATGGAATTTACTTTTCCCCGTTTCTAACATTATCCTCAGACCAAAGATTCTGATGACAGTTCCAAGCTAGGCTAGCATGTTTTTGACCGTTTGAAACTGGCATATACATCACGTATTGCATTTAGAACGGTCAGTCTTCGGACTCGAGTTAAACTGCAGACGTCTCCATGATAGGACGTAAATGACGAAAGCAGAAATTGGCATACACCAGTACTTAGGAGAGATGGAAGTATCCTACAAGAGTTGTAGTACTCGAATTGGCTCAGCTTTTTTTAAAGAAGATTCATTATGGGCATCTGAATAAGATTTAAATCAGATTGATTTCAACTTCTTAACAAACCCTTACCTATTGTCGTAACCACGCTCCAAGTGAAGTAAAGTGACGCGTAGTAAGACCAGCGAGATATACACCAACTCTCAGGCGGACCAGCGCACCGGTACTTCGTAGCCTTTTCCACCTTCTCTACTAAATATTCAAAATCATCTACGCTAATGTTATATTTCTTATGAAAGAACTGTCTCAAATTGTTCATACTAGCGACACCCTGCGTTTCGTGTTCGTTTTCCAATACTTGAAACACTGCTGCTCCGCTCAGTAAATAAATTCCCAACAAAATCGCGAGGCAAAACAGGCGTTTTGTGTCGCTTTGTAGGGTTATCGCCATGGGATTCCATCTCTCCCTACTTCTTTAATTTTCCTTTGAAGAAAATCTCACCTAACTAAACTCCTTGTGAATATCCCCACATGTAAAGGTCACGAAATGCTATCTCTCTACATTCATGGTTGGTCAATGGTTGCTTTCTTATGGCTTTGCGCATGCGTAGTGACATGTTGGTTTTGTTTAGTTGACATTTTGTTCGGGTACCCGTCACAAAGAAGTGCAATGAAGTGTGAAAATGAATAAAACAGACCTTCTTTTCATTCTCTTTTAATAAGTTGGCTGTCTTTCTTTAAATTACAGACAAAAGGTACAACGAAGCGAACTCTTCGAACAAGAGAGAACGACGGAAAAAGCGTTCTTGCATTTCGTCAACTCCTTTTATAACTGTTAGATATATATATATATATTTAAAAAACAAGACAAAACATACAAGATAAATGAAAAACAAAAACAAACTAAAAATGTACTCGACCCAGTTCAGTAATCATGTAAACCAAATTTACGGTTCAATTAAAAAAGTATAATTATATCTACCCAATCGGCGAGCTGCACTACGCGATTCCATTATATCTACCCAATCGGCGAGCTGCACTACGCGATTCCATTATATCTACCCAATCGGCGAGCTGCACTACGCGATTCCATTATATCTACCCAATCGGCGAGCTGCACTACGCGATTCCAAGGATTTTCTTAACCATTTTGATACTAACTTAAATTACGAAACCACCTAATAAGCACTATGAAATTAGTTAAAGTGCCATAAAACAACATGAACTCTTTTCGCCCCAAATTCTATTTCTGGTATACTTCAGGGCCGGGTTGTTCAAAGCCAGATTAATGTTAATCCTGGATTAATTCTGCACAAAACCTATTGGTTGTCATGGAAATTAACCCTGGATTAGCACTAATCGGGCTTTGAACAACCCGGCCCAGTTGTCTAACTTAGTTTTCTTTGAGAGGCAGGAAAAGCAATTCAACAAGAATAAATGCTACCCGAATTGTGGGATTGATTCATCTTGTGATGTCACAATGGAAACCTACGGGATTTTATTGTTGATTCATCTTATGACGTCACAGGATCCATGAAAAGTAACCAACATTAGGGATTAAATGCAACGAATGTTACAAAATTTGCAAGATTAATACCTTTTTGTGCGAAACAAACACAAAAGTACAATATATATATTTTATTTTTTTCGACATTATATACTTGCACTTTAAAATTCCAAATTTGAGAGTCAAAAAGTTAAACGGTAAAGCGACCTTATTTACAGTCGGTAGCTCGTCCAACTGCTCTGAAAGCTCTATACAAGATAAGAAAAACATGGGACTAAATTTTAGATTTAACGTAGAAATCTCCCTTAACCTATTTGACTCACTTATTAAACTCATTCTTCTTTACGGAAGCGACGTCTGGGGAGTTGATAAAACTCTACTCCGACAGAACTAGTACATGTGCAAAGTAAGTTTTGTCAGTAAAAGGCCGTTAGGTTCGGAGTTAGTAGGGGCGCTCAACCTTAGCATGTAGATGCGAGCTTGGGAAGTCGAGCTTAAAATCCGATTGCCAAACTAATAGCATAAAATTCTGGGTATAAGACTTGACAATAACTCGCTGCTCTCAAAAGCTTATAAGGAAATGAAAACTGATAATCATAATTGGACACAATTATCTGTCTGTCGTGACAGTCTTAAAAGACTGATAAACTTGATGCCGGCGGGAGACCTAACGATTGGACGTCCTTGTCCGAGAAGACGTGAAGGTCTAACCATTTGCAGTTGCGTAAAATATCTTGCGTAAAACCGAAGATATAGTCGAGACCAATTTTACAGACGTTTGTATGGGGGAGGGAGGACGGGGGGGGGGGGGGGGATTGGTTCACCCCAGCATACAAATGTCTGTAAAAAATCGTAATTTGTGGCACTGTATCTTTGCTCCAATACAAGATATATCTCTCAAATTTGGAGTTGTGACCAATTGAGTAGTATCGGTGGTTTTGCAGTTATGTATATATGTAATCATACGGTTTCAAGTGCACGAATGTTTTTTTTTTCAAAGAGTATCGTAATGTGAGCTCTTTGAAAACACACAAGTTTGAATTAATCCCAAATTGCACGAGAACTGAATAGTATGATTACTTGTTAATAATATACTCAAAAAAATACTTGAATCTTCGGACAATCTTCCGACAATCGTCGGACAATCTTCCGACAATCTTCGGAAATTCCAGAAAAATCAAAGCACCACTTGTAGTAAAATGTACTTACAGAATTCAAGTAGACGTGGTTTTGCCACAGCGCAGCCTAGACCCAAAACACTGAACTAAACCTGCATCCTCAAACAGGAAGTTATTTAGATGAGAAAGGTCAATTTCAAACTGGTTTAGCACCAGCGAGCATGCGGTGGGAAGAGGCATTAAACGTGAACAGCGTTTATACGTGTTTAAGCTTTGGTGTGAATGGGAGACGAGTATATGTTTTAAGCTTTCTGAAATTTTCGGTAACACTTCGGAATTATTCGGAAAATTGTCTCAACCAAAACGCGACTGCATGTTAACAACTTTACATACTTTGATTTCATTCTGGAGGTTTTGTCTTCGATTTAGAGAGTCAAATTCCTGATTTTGAGTGCAATTACAACCAAATAGTGCAATTTCACGCCTCTCAGCCAATCAGAATCGATAACTTTTGTTGAGTATATATTAAATATCGAAATGTTGAAAAACCCTGGAAGGCTTTATTCCGTTTCAATTTCTCTTGACTGTCAAGGGCATAAGTTTAAAGAGAGACCTCTGCTAGCAGGGAAGGGCATAAGACAGTTTCTCACAGTTTCTTCGTTTCAGCCTTTTGTTCTTTATAAATTACTTGTCAAACCTTGGAATATTTTCCTAACGTTTTCTCGGGATCTTTAGCGTCAACGTCTTTCCAGTCAGGGAAAATAAGAGGAAGGTCTTCTAATTTACTCTGAAGGACAGGAATGAGTTGTTGGGCAACGAATTGATTTCCCTTTCGTGAAAGATGAAGGCCATCACTAAGAAGACTTGGCCAGTCCTGTAGAAAAACAAATACCGGTATATTAAGTAATGCGGTAAAAGGTACTATGTTGAACAGTGATATAACATACCTAATCATAATCTATGATATAACTTTACTTGACTATATGGAGACATTTGCAAGATGATATAGACCTGTAACAATTTTGTTACAGGTTTAGGGTATTTTTTAACTAAGAGATAAGTTGAATTGTGTAGGTTCATATGTGCTGTTTGTCAAAGTATGGGTTTGGTTACATGATGATGATGAAGCTTTATTAACGTGTCTAAGTCTTCTAGCCGACCCAGATGGTTCTTACAAATTTTCCAAGGAAAACAACAACAAATATTTTAGCTATTGAGGCTGATAGCGGCATAACGTCACGCGCATGCGCTTTTGATGAGCCGGTCGCGCGTGTCTCCCTAGTTTCCCGCCGAAACTAAAAGAAAACAGAAGCAATCAACCCTGTTTCTAATTTTACGTACATATGCGTTTACGTGAAATGTTTCGCGAAAAACAAGAAAACTACATAAAAGCTAAGCCTAAATTAGACTTTCACAGGTTGAAGGTTTCTTAATTTGTAATTCACTGTAAATTTACTATAAAGTTATAAAATTATTAATCGGACCTATCTCTATATACTTTAAAGTGCATACGAAACGAAAAATAAGTTGATCTTATTTTAAATGCGTTTCTCTCCAAAGTGGGAGAGTCAAGCGATCCCTGTTATAGCTCTGACTTTGAAGTCATTCATTCCTTGAAATAATATCACAACATCGTATTTCCAGCATGTCTAGGTTTGATGCAATAATTTTCTCCAGGCCAACATGCTTCATATTGGGCGGTTATGGGCGGCACAGGAGGGAAAGGGTTAAAGTGTATACGAAACGAAAATTAAGTTGATCTTATTTGAAAGCCCTTTCGAAATGAGGAAGGATGGCGTTTTCCGTTTGTGAATAACCTATCTCGTTCCAGAGATATTCAGGTTTTTGTAGTATGTAAATTAGATTAACTGTGACGTCATGACCTTGACACAACCTGGAGACAGATCACAAAATAAAGAAAATCTCTGAAAATAGTGGCTAAAAATAATTGATACTTTGCACATGTATGGTACTAGGGAAAATACACATCAATGTGCAAATCATGACGTTGCCATGGGAACACTCTTGTCCCCAGGCCACTTTCATGATAAAAATAAATTCCTTGATTTCTCCTTCGTAATGTACAATTCACTGCTGTTGGCGCATCAGACAATTACAAACAATGTAGGCATTGTATATCCGAGGTTTAAATAAAATTGTTTTGTAAAATCAGATAACATTTTATGTTCAATGTCAAATGAGCCTGGGGCCAAGAGTGTTTCCATGGCAATGTCATGATTTGCACATTGATGTGTATTTTCCTTAGTACCATACATGTGCAAAGTAGCAAATATTTTTAGCCACTATTTTCAGATATTCTTTATTTTGTGATGTCTCCAGGTTGTGCCAAGGTCATGATGTCACAGGTAATCTAATTTACATATTACAAAAACCTGAATATCTCTGGAACAAGATGAGATATTCACAAACGGAAAACGCCATCCTTCCTCATTTCGAAAGGATTTTCAAATAAGATCAACTTAATTTTCGTTTCGTATACACTTTAAGTATATTTAGGATTCCTACGATGACGTCATACTCCTACAAACATAACCCTCCACAAGGGTTTAGGGTGTAATTAGTAATTCATACAGTCATTCCTACAATTCCTACCGATAGAATAATCTCTTATTACTAAAAATGTTTAAGACCTCAGAAACTCGTATTTTAACTCCAGAGACTTCGTTTCTTCGGCAACGTTTTGCCGCAGTGTACACTAGTACTAACCTCTAACCGTTGCATAGAAGTATGCAGATCCACTACCTGGATTCCTTCCTTCTGTCCAATGTCAGCACATGCAGATGCAAACTCTTTCGTTCTAGTGCTGGAAAGGTTCATCTCTATTTCTTGGAGTGGAGACGTAATTAAATGAACAGTGTAAATGAGAATCCCAATAACCTTATTTATTATGTTATCAAATAAACAAAAATGTAATTTTGTCATGTGTGAATGGAGATCCGGGGATGAAAAGCATGAATGAACAAAATGACTGGCCAATTGCATGTCACTGCTAAGTCAATAAACTAGTGGTTTTACTATTAAAAACAAAGTACTCAATAAATATGAACGTTTTAAGTAATGGTCCAGATAAGAACTGTAGTAGAATCCATTGTTCTGTGGCAATAATGAGCCTCTCTAAGCTAGCACATATACGATTTTGCTTGAATATGCCAAGTAGTGCTTTAGGAGGTGTCTACAGTCCAAACTACATCTAGAAAATAAAGTATTTTTATGCTATTGGCTCTTTTTTCTGTGAAAACTCAGACAAGCCACCATCCAGCCAATCGGATACATGTATAGAGAAAACAAAAGATTTTTCAATTGCAAATTTGAGAACTTTCCCCAAACACAATATTCTTCGAAGTTAAACCATAGTTATAAGTTTGATAAAAAATGAATTCAAACCACAAAAAAATTCAAATGAAAATGCATTATTTTGATGGGTTTCTATTGAATTTATGAAATTACGAGAATTAATAATAGAAAATTAACACCTTTTAACATTCCTTGCCATGGAGCACTACAATTCTTATCTGGACCATTACTTAATACCTTGGCATTCAACTCAATCAAATAACAATGGCAGCAAAATGATGCAGTTTATTTAATGACAAGAAAGTGTGGATCGAGGGCTGGCCATTGAAATTAAGCTGATGCACTCTGATGGGTTAAGCTGGGACATCATGTAACAACTGAAGACAAAGAAGTGCGCCACAAACAAAGAAGTACATGATTATGTGCATATGTACCTCTAATAACACATGGCTAATTATATTGACCAATCAGAGCACACATTTCCAACTGTTTATTGCATAATTGAACATGGGTTCCTTCCTGATCAATAGTACATAACTTAATTAAGTTTAATTAACACCTCTCTAAAAGAGGTACTGTCAATCGAATTGAACCTTCAAGTTTCTTTAAAACAAAACTTCAAATATAACACCCTGAGATAGAACAGAAATACCATGTGAATGTCTTGATATGATTTTCAAACTTTTGATAGAGGATGGTAAAGATTAAAGTGGATTACAAAAGCTTATTCTAGAAACTTGATTTTGGTTACAGTAAACCGATTTCAAGTTGCTCTAAATTTCTCTTAATAGCAGTATTTCTCATCCACTCGAATCTTAATTTGCCACGTACCTTAAGCTTCATCAAAATAATTTTGGATTTTCTCCAGTATACCTGGAAAGCATACTTTGTTAATCTGAGTAGTTATTTTTGTCTTCCGTCACGAGAAAGTTTATCATTTGGAGGTTGACAGAGCCCCTTTAAGCAATCATATTAAAAAAAAAAATTATAATGTAGTTTATTCCATAGTCAAATCATATTACATAAAAAAAATTGAAACCTCTTGTTAGCGACTATACCTCTCTTATTAAATCACCCACCTCTACTTAATATTAAGGGTGGTCTGTTACAAGAAGTTCAACTGTACACGTAAATAATTTTATATGAAATCCAAAACTATGCTTACCCATTTCTATGCAGTACTGCATCCACATGTTTTCACTGACAGGGGGCGGGGTCATTAATATCAGTCGACCTGCAGGAATGCCAGCATTCTTGAATTGTGATACTATCTCTCTCATGTAACTGGTATAATCCTGTATTTTGAGACCACGAGGGTCTTTATCTTGAAGAGCAGAGTCATTGGAGCCAAGTAAGATGACAGCAGTCACTATAATGCCTTGAGGATGGTTGTCACTCAATAGCAGTCGTGGAAGAACAAGCCTGTTATATGCAGATGTGTATCCACTGAAACCACGGTTTAACACATCACATTTCCTGTTTAAGAGTTTTAAAATCTCTTTTAATTTTTGGTATCTATAATAAGGTAGTGTTTTACCAACTAGAATTATATTTCATAATATTATAATATACAAACAAACCAACTGTCAGTCAAACAAACATTATTTATTATAAGATCAACAACCCGGTAACTAAATAGTCAAATACATAAGCTTATATACATGTAGGTCAATTTTTCCCTACCTTTTTTGTTTCTCGTTGTCCAATCAATGCAAATATTTGGCTTCTTTTAAGAATTAAAGAAACAGGAATATAAAGCAAAAAAAGCCAAGCCATACAAATCAGTTAAAATTTCAGCTCAGCTGTTTTTTTCAAATCAATATTGGCTGAAATTGTTCTGCACTTGAACCACAATGTGATGTCAGTAATACATGTTTTTGCTTTATTTTTGGCTGAATGAGAAACGAAAAAAGGGATGGCTCTAAATAATAATTATGGAAATTAAAACAGAAAGTTAACTAAAATATATTATACCTTTGAAAACATTCAGCGATGGCTGATCCCCATCCTCCATCACTAAATGATTGCTAAATATTGTTACAAAGCAACCATGTAAATTAATAATTGCATAATAAATGGTATATTTTTTATATAAATTATATGAATTCCTGTTAGTACATACATGTATTACACTTATTTGATTCATTGGAGCCCAATATGGCAATAAGTTCAGACTTCTATATTTATATAAGATAAGATTATAAATTCTATATGGGACAGACCAAAGGCTTGTGCAAACTGTCCAATATGTAGCTGTCCGGCTAGTTTCTTGGCAAAATATTGGGCTGGCACATGACCCTAATACTAATAAATGTATAATACTAATAGATCCTAATACTATCTAATACTAATAGATCAATTAGATCTACAGCGCAGCATGCAAATGTATGACGTCACCACTTTTAATATATTTACATATTTTCGTGCATGCGAGATTCTCCAATCACATACAAAAGCGGCTCATGAAATAAAAAAACGAAACCACAAATGACATGCCACTTGTATGTGATTGGATAATCTCGCATGTGACACGTACACGAAAGTACGCAAATACATTAAAAGTCGTCATATATTTGCACATCGCACCGTAATAGACCCTAAGGGGCCGACCATTTGACTTTTGAGGGGGGGGTGGGTGTTCTTGTCTGTGCTCGATTTTTTTTTCTTTAGCAGTGTTGTTGCACGAATTTTTTTTTGTGAAAAAAGCGGAGCCAGAACAAAGCTTTTCCGCTTGCAGGATATTTTTTTTCGCCACCGTTGGCTTGCAGGTTATTTTTTTTCAAAAACACCCACCCCCCCCCTCAAAAGTCAAATGGTCGGCCCCTAATACTAATAGATCTATTAATATAATTAATTAATTAATTAATTAATAATAGGGAGCTCTGGGAATTAGTTAAAAAAACTTGTGTGGTATACACCTATTGCAAAAAGGTTGCGCGATCAAAAGCAACAATTACTGATTAGTATCAATCCACGACCGGGATAACAACCAGAGCAGAGCCAGTGGCCTTTTCAGTCTTGGCTTGTCGCTTGTTCCTTTATATAATTTAATCATTTATCAAACAACCTTTTTTTGTCAAATTCATATGCTTTAGGAACTCTATTGCAATATGAAAGTACAATCCATTAAAGCCCCAACAGATTACCTGTGTGATGGAATCGCCGAATAGAACTATCCTGGGGAATAAACAACTGGCGTTCGCCATTTTGTATTTTATGGTAGTGCCAAGTCCCCTCGCCCTTTCGGCTTTCTGTTTGGGTTCCCTGTGGTCGCAGAAGTGTCACCCACAATTCTTTGCGCGCGAAAAGCTTTAAATCCCGGTAGAGGTAAACAAGCTAAGCAAATACAAATGCTGTTGCCAAATACCGTTTGGCCACCATACGCAAGTTGACTGAAACGTAGCGAAGAAACGCATTTATCAATGAAATTAAAAGGGATTTTGACGAAAGCAATATGGAATGTTTTACGGCTAAACTTGCGGGTCCGTTTGTCCACTTATCCGCAAGTCTGAGCGCAATAAATAGCATTTCGGAGGCTTCTAAAAACAATTTTTCCGGGATGCGTCAAGGTAAATCAATTATACGCGGATCGCCGAGTGTCAAAGATTTGTTCAATAACAATTTTTCTCCAGAGGCCTTACGAAAAGACAATACATATTCAACGTCAGTATTCATTGAACAATTATCTAACGATAAGTATATCCATGATAGAGACATATATAGCCGTGAGAAAAAACGCGCCAAAACCTTTATTCGTATAACTACTCAACGAGTTTTGTTTCCATTCAGTTGGCAATCTTTTAATTCTAGTTTATTTTATTTACTTCGGCCATAATAAAAGATACAAAATAAAATAAAGTAACATATACAATAAACAAAACAGAGAAGTCCCACGGACTCATGTAATTTAGAAACGCTGAGAAAACTCACCCGTTTGAATTAATACCGAATCAGGAGCTGTCCCGAATTGCACTCGAAACCAAATGATTTCTTTTTAATAATACAGAAGCAAAAATTAAAAAGAACAAAATGAAAAATATGCTTCATGTCTTTATTCAGTCGTGCGCTCGTAACTGACAAGCAGTCTTAAGCGCGTGCTTAAATTTCTGCAGTTTTCTCCTTTCTCATACCCTGGGTGCCAGAGGTTCTACTGCCCTCTCTAAGCCAAAGTTTAGGATCGACCTTAATTCTCGTCGATCCTAAACTTTGGCTTAGAGGGCAGTAGAACCTCTGGCACCCAGGGTACCTTCCTCTGCACCTTCCTTCATCAAATGTGCCAGAAGAACGGGTGTACAATGCTAGAGTACATTTACGTCAGAATCTCAACAAAAAGTTTGGTTTTGATATATTTGGGAAAAGTGTAATTGGTGTTCCTCAACCACAACATTGAGAAAACAAACATGGTTGGACTAGGCGCGCAAAGGATGCTGGTTAAACATTCTCCTTTGGTCCGCCCCAAGGAAGTAAGGAAAAAAAATCTAAGAAAATCTAAGCCCCTTAGTATGATACACGTAGGCTAATTGATTCTCTACTTGTTCACTTCGGTTATTCTTTGCCACGTACGGGAGGTGTGACATTATTTAAAATAAAGTTTTCGCGATTTATTTTCAGTTCTGTCCTATTTTTCAGTTATTTTGGCGATATGACCTATTTCGAACGAGAAATTCGAAGCAAAAGTTTATGCAAATCAGGACGAAACTGTATCAGATTTATAGGTCACTTATCGCACATTGATTTCCTTTGTTTTTCCTTCATGAATTATTAATGAGTTTGATAACTACGATACAGACTGACCTCTCCCCGCGGCAAAACTTTATACTCCGCTGACCGAAAGAACGAAGGCTCCGGAGTTCAAATAAAAGTTTCCAAGAAATAAAGCCGGCATTGTACCGCTCGAAACGAGCCACAGCATCGAATTACCCAACAATACAAAATACCCTAACCTTTAGAACGTGCAGTACAAAAAACAATAGAGCTACAGTATAACGAGTGCAACCAGAATACAGGTTTCGAGCGGTACTGTATTACTCTTCCAAGGTCTTAAACATTTTTAGTAAGTAATTTTATTGGTATATTCTCGGTGTAAGAAACCCAAACTTGTAGGATTCCTGAAAGTACAAATTAAAGCGACACTTAGAATTTTTTAGAACGAAAATACTCACAAGTGCGCCACCATCAACTATATAAAAAATATTTAGCGTCTGGGAAGAATCGAAACAAACCCGAACCCTGATTTTAAACCAAACCCTAACCGTTACTATAATCCTCACCACTACGCCACGAGGGATTTTGCTGCCGATCACCGCTTTTTTAGAACTTTTATCTTGCTTTTTCATTAGCATACACGAATTATTATTATTGTATTATATCAGAAGTCCATATGGACTTCTGATTATATCAGTATTGTATTCTTAAACACGGCTGAAAATGACATACTTGCAATTCAAATATTAGGGTTTCTTACACCGAGAAAGAACCATTTTATTTAACAAATAGAACAGGGTTTGTCGTGTTCTGTACACGACTGGAGCTGTAGAACATGAAAAAAGTGTACAGGTTTAGTTTAACTAAATTTAGTAGTGGTGACGCCTATTTGGACATGTCATGTGCCAACGGTTCTCAGATCCGCGGGAGACGTCGACTCGTAGAATCGTCTAGATTAGTTTGCACCCGTTTGCTTTTGTATGGGATCAATGGTTTTATTTTCACCTGAAGGTTATGTTCAACCCCCATAATTTCACTGTGACCGTTGGTGTTGCGGTTCCACTAATTTAAGCGGCATCCACTAAATAGTTAACTAATGTAGTTAAATTTAACTAAATCGTGATCAACACCGACTCTAAACTCAGTGAATTACAAATTAAGAAAACTTCAACCTGTTAAAGTCTTAGGCTTAGTTTTTAAGTAGTTTTCTTATTTTTCGCGAAACATTTCACGTAAATACACGTACCGTAAATGATCTAATAAACGCCCCCGATCTAGTGAACGCCTCCTATCTAATTAACGCCCTCCTAAGCTGACAAGTTTGTATTGAACGCCCCTCTCTAACAGACGCCCCCTGTCTAATAAACGCCCCCCTTCCCTGAAAACCACATAAACACATAAACTAGAAACAGATGTACAATACAATCAATCAATTTATTTATCTTGCTTAATTAACACCGGTGTGAGAGTTGCGTCTTGCTCTGTCATTTAGGTTATTATAATACCGTATTTAGGTTACCATGTTACAGTTATTAGAATAAACGCCTCTCTCTTTTAAACGCCTCTTATCTTTTAAACGCCCCCCTCGGACCCTTGAAATTTAATAAACGCCCCCGGCGTTTATTAGATCATTTACGGTACCTGCTTAAATTTAAAAACGGGGGTGATGGCCTATGTTTTCTTTTAGTTTCGGCGGGAAACTGGAGACGCGCGCGCGACCGGCTCATCAAAAGCGCATGCGCGTGTTTTGCGATCCCACACAGGGTAACCGTGACGTAAACTTTTCATAAACTTTTCAGAATTGTTTTAAATTTTATATAGTTCATAAAAGTTTAAAATAAGTACCTTTCACTATTCGCGTCTGAATTATATCAGGTATACAACGGCTCGCCTAACGGCTCAATATCGTATATCCGATACAATTCGGTCACCCATAGCGTCACAAATGGAAGCGAGTACATACAAATCCTACCGAATAAGTTCAACTGACTTCTTAAAGGTAAGCACAGCCAGTTACCTTGCTCTGTTTTCAGCTAGTATTTTTGTTTGCCACACAGGTCTACTAATGTAGACCATGAAAAATAGGAGTTACTACAAAAAAAAGAAGAACTAAACTATCTAATAATTAGACTGCGAGCTCGAGGTTTCTATTATACAAATAGTTTCCCTGCTAGCAGAGGTCTCTCTCCGTCTTGGTAAAATGGAAGGCGAGAGAGACCTCTGCTAACAAATAGTGTGTGTTCGTCGAGAACTTTCGGCTGATAGTTATCCGCGGAAATTTGATGTTCTTAACACAAATTATAAGCCCGAGAACGCATTAGATGCTGTCTTAAAGTACCCCTACGATCAAATTTTGACATATCAATGTTTTTGCATATTCATAAAGTAGAGTTCATATATTATTACCAGTTAAAATTGTTTTTCGATACAACGACAGGAAGTCTAATTTTTTTAGCTCCGAATATTGAATCTACACGTCCGCCATTACTGGAAGCCGTGCCCTTTGTTCAGCTTTAAACAAAGGTTTATTCACCGGAAATGATGTCATACACTTAACGCTCGCCTGCAGAACACAACGCCTGGAGGCATATTTCTACTAAAAACGTCTTCACGTACATAAGAAGAAAGTTATATTTATCTTTGCGAGGTTGGCTACTTTTTTATGCACGCTATTTTGCGCCACGAGGTTGTCGTGTTAAGTGTATGACATCACTTCCGGTGAATAAACCTTTGTTTAAAGCTGAACAAAGGGCACGGCTTCCAGCAATGGCGGACAGGATTTTACCGGTAAACTCTCCTAAAATTTGTGGTTTAAGATGCCCATTTGGGAATATTTTTTACTATTTCGGATATTTCTAATACTGATTGACCTATAGACACTGAAAAAGTGGCAAATCGAAATGGTAAATTTTCGTCGTAGTGGCACTTTAAGAACATCAAATTTCCAAGGGAAACTTTCAGTCGATAGTTCCGAGATAGACACACACTATTTGTCGTTGTTCATCACAAAATTGTCTTCCGCTCTAAGAGGGCACTATTATACAAATATAGTGTGTCCGTCGAGGAACTATAAATACAATAACCTATTTGTGGCGCCGTATGCCCTGATATTTCGTCCGCGGACATTATCTGATCCAAGAAGAGAACAGTTCCCGAGAGCGAAGCTCGAGGTAGCCTGCGAATACATCCGCCGAAATAAGTCCCCCGAGAGAGAGAGAGAGAGAGAGGGGGGAGGGGGCTTATTTCCGCCCGATATGAGGCGGCTGTATTCGCAGACTAAGCTCGAGGGAAACTGTGAGCTTCGAGGATCAGATGTCCAAGAACAAATATCAGGGCATATTTCGACGCCACAATGTAAGTTATTGTCGTTATCATGCTTCAAATATTTTCTTTGACGCGCGCTTGTACGCTCACAGGGGGTGTATTTAATTTTATAATATAGATACGATAGTACGCGCGCTCTGATTGGCTAAAAAGCCGTGTTTTATCAGAGTATATAACACATCGTAACATTGCCCAAATATGGTCATTTCACCCTCAATATCTGTCATCTACACATGACAGATATCCTGCGATAGCTGTCATCCGAATAACTTTAATAAGTTGTTTTTCTTTCTACGAAATCCTGAAGTGTTTCAAACACTTAGAAAACAATGAAGTCGACTAATTATCAATAATTATATTCACAGAGAACACAAAGCTAAGGCAACAAAGTTGAACATTGAAGATTTTCAATACATCTTAATAAAATAATGGTAAACCACTCGCAAATGCCCAAATCAGATTCTATACCGATTCATGATTGCCTCTGCTCGAATACATTTATTACATGAAGAAAACAACTAGTAAATTACCTCGTTTGCAGTTAACTTGCCTAGAGTGCCTAGGATCTTTGAAATATCAAGTCGAGTGTCAAGAAGTTCTACTTTGAATTCTTCTTTATGCATTGTTTTCGACAACTTCGAAAAGTTGAAGCGAATTCGTGAATCGACGAATTTCTGTCGCCATGGCCATTCCTTTAACAGTTCCAGCAAATGTCCAACATGTTTTCATCGTTTCTGAAGGCAAAGAAGGAAGTCCTGCTCAACTTTGTAAGGCTTCAAATGGAGAAAATCAAGTTCAATTGCAAGTGGCTCAAGATAGAAGTACCAACACTTCATACTCAGTCATATGTCAGAATCTTCATGCGAATAACTAGCTGCCACTGGATTCCCTTTTTGCTTGTGTTTTTAACTTTTAAATAACTTAGTACTTTTAACTAAGAGTCTGAATACGAATAAAAGAGCATTTCAGGGGTTTTCTAACCATCAACTCACTTCGAGTTTGAAAATGCTTACTTCGCTCAAAGTCGGAAAATGGCGCCAAAATGTGTACAAACATAGTGCACTCGCGCCACTAGATTCCCGCCAAAATCGTTTTATGACATAAAGATGTACTTTTGCGAGTATTTTATTAAGGCTGGTTTTCACTAGCGACGGAAGCGACTGAGGCAGAAACGGAAGCGTAAGCATAAGTTCTAGTGAAAATGAACACGACGGAAGCATGAGCATAAGCCTCGTTCAGAAACGAAAACCTCGCTTGCATGCTATATTTACATTGCTAAGTGCCTGAGAATGAGTATTCTGATTGGCTAAATTCATCTGCTTCCGCTTCTGCTTACGTTCGACTAGTTTTCACTGGAACGGAAGCGACGGAAGCAGAAGCGGAGACGTAAGAAGGAAACCTTCCGTTCCTTCCGCTTATGCTTCCGTCGAGCTTACGCTTCTGCTTACGTCTCCGTTTCTTGATTTTCACTAGAACATAAGGCTCCTTACGCTTACGCTTACGCTTCTGCTTCCGCTTCTGCTTCCGTCGCTAGTGAAAACCAGCCTTTACCAAGCTACGATTATATCCAACTTAGCTATCGATTAATATCGAGAAAACCTGTGAGAAACGTTGGAAAATAAGCAATTTTGTAGTTGATTTTTGTCTGATCAAAATGAGGAATATTGTATGAAGTGTATTGAGAGCAGTAAAATGACAGTTGAATGCTACCATGTTAAAGAGTATGCCAAGATTAGGGGTGATAGCATAAAATAGTACTAAGTTATTGAGCTTTCAGTACATAGTGCTGTATGGGTTTGAGACATTTATGCCTAACTAGCCTCGTTCTCGTGATTTTCCCTGTATTTCAATGTCTAACTTTGCAGCAATGAAAGACCAAACTCTCAAACTGCTCAGTATTTAACAATTATTCACCGAAGTCGAGGTGAATAATCATTTGTTTTAGTACTTGACACAGGTGAATTATAGCCAGCACCAAATAACTATTTTTTTTCCTGTCAAATGGACAAAAACTCGCGCGAGGTGATCGCTGCTTCGCTCGGAGGTGAATATGAAATCATATTCACTGTTTGAGTAGCCAATCAGAGCGCGCGAAAAGTGATATTCACTGGTGTGGTATATACTAATACTTACTATGGCATGCTTTAATACAGGTGGCATTCACCTTTTTGGCATTATACAAATTAGAGCAGCCATATTGTGTCTATACACCTATAGGATTTGCGCTACATATATGAAAAACCTTATTAACTTTACTTGTGTCAGAGAGAACATTCTATCTCAAAATCTCTTATGTCCAAAAAGCACGGTTATGACTCGTGCCGTTTTTCACTGAATATTGCCCAAGTAGCACTTGAAGCCCGGGTTAAATGACGAGCATTTTAGGCACGGCACACTTAACTTGGGCACGGCACTCCTAACTTGGGCACGGCACTCCTAACTTGAGCACGGCACTCCTAACTTGGGCACGGCACTCCTAACTTGGGCGCGGTACTCCTAACCTGGGCGCGGCACTCCTAACTAGAGCACGGCACTCCTAACTTGGCCGCGGCACTCCTAGCTTCAGTACGGCACTCCTAACTTGGGCACGGCACTCCTAACTTGGGCGCGGCACTCCTAACTTGGGCGCGGCACTCCTAACTAGGGCACGGCACTCCTAACTTGGCCGCGGCACTCCTAACTTCAGCACGGCACTCCTAACTTGGGCACGGCACTCCTAACTTGGGCGCGGCACTCCTAACTTGGGCGCGGCACTCCTAACTAGGGCACGGCACTCCTAACTTGGCCGCGGCACTCCTAACTTGGGCACGGCAATCCTAACTTGGGCGCGGCACTCCTAACTTGGGCGCGGCACTCCTAACTTGGGCACGGCACACCTAACTTGGGCACGGCAATCCTAATTGGGTACGGCAATTCTAACTTGGGTACGGCAATCCTAACTTGGGCGCGGCACTCTTACCTTGGGCACTCCAAACAGGCGGGCCGAGACTACCTTTTCACAGGGTCTCAGCACCCCTAGGTTTTCAGGCACGCGTTACCCGTAACATTTCCATGTACACGATAAAAATAAGGTATGCCGTACCGAAAGAGTTTGGCACGCATAACTGAAATTTACGGGTGCCGTGCCTCAAATGCTTGTCATGTACACCGGGTTTACCCTAACCTTCCCCCATTTCCCCGGAACCACCATTAATATAACTTGTCCAGTTAGTCCATTTTCAGATTGACGTAGATATATCGTATAAATATTAGAGAAGCAAAGAACGACACTGTCCCGAGCATGAGGAAGAAAACATGACAAGCCAGGAGAGAGTAGCCAAAGAACTGAACGGTCTGCAGCACACCGGACATGTTGGAGCGCTTGAAGTAGTAGAACAACGAGTAGCCAAGCACGAACAGCCCCGTCGACCTGGAGAGAAAATTTGAATTGAGATTATGAGAAATCCACGAGTATGCACATTTTTAGCAATCTCGTACCCAGAGCCCACGTACCTTTCGGTCAGCGCCAACACAATCTCGTACCCAGACCCCGTTTCTTTCTGCGCATGCTCGATTAAAATACGCAATGGAGCCTAACGCCAACCCCGTTCCCAGGGTATTTTGCGCATCCAACATGGCGGCGCGGAAGACCATGGAAACGAAAGTTGGCCTTATGCAGCTATACCATGAACACACTGCGTCAAAACGTTGTGCTCCGCTGGCCGAAAGAACGAAGGCTCTGGAGTTCAAATACAACTTCCCGAGGTATTAAACTTGTTTAGTAAATAATTTTATAACTTAGTAAAACTCACAGTGAATTACAAATTAAGAAAACTTGGGCTGGGCTGGAAACTCATTGAAAACAGACACAGGATTCTTTAAAAACATTTTCCGTCAAAATAATAAACAGCCAAACATAAACTTCATACATCTCAAGTTTTTATAGTGTGTTGGCTGTTTTCTGTTTCTTGATAAATGTATTGCAAATGAAAGCCTGACTGGAGTCCCGAGCGATATTTTTGGCCATGTATTTCACCCCAAGACTGGAAGGGAAGTAAAGCCATGCACTGGCCTTGTCTCCTTCCTCTTCTAATATATGTGAGTGGGACGTAAAATAACCTGATGTGCTAAACGTATTTCTTGAAAAGAGCTGGAGCTCATCTTCAAGCCGACACAACGGTCTGTTTTCAGGGGGTACATGTGCTAACAAACACTCATCATTATAGCAGCACACGTCGCCACAATTGCCCTCTTTAGAAACGAGTAGGGGGATGGGACGAGTTCGGTTTCGCAAAGGCGCTTGGGATCGTTACTGGGGAAATCCTAATTGCAGAATACAAAGCAACAGCAAATATCGCAATGACCTGTCCCCAGTAACGACCCCAAGCACCCCCCATCCCTCTACTAGTTTCTAAAGTGGGCAATAGCAGTTGCACTTAATTGCAATACATCCTTTGTCAATTGCATTTAAATATCTTCATGTAACATTTGCGCCATATACATGTAAGTGAATACCTAGTTGTCATTGCGTTACATAGGAAAGAGTATTGCGTGACAAACGTACATAGTGAAAACCTATAGTGTCACGTTAATAGCATTATGTGACATAGGAAAAAAGAGCATTGCGTGACAAATGTACAATGTGAATACCTAGCATAATGTCACGCTGATATCATTGTATGACATAGGAAAAGGGCATTGCGTGACAAATGTACATAGTGAAAACCTTGTCACGCTGATAGCATTGCGTGACATAGGGGGGGAGGGAAAGGGTATTATGTGACAAACGTACCCTGCACTAAGTACAGATCTCCACCACCAGTGGTAGTCCTCAGATGAAAGCTGGAAGTAAGTGAGTGCAATGGAGATACAGGCCGTGACGCTGAGCAGGATGATGAACACGATCAACAGGATACCGTACAGCGTGTAATGCTCACGGCCCCACAGAGTGGCGAATATGTAGTACAGTTCTACGGATATTGCACTGGAATAAACAGAAGAAAAGCATTAGACACCTACACCATTGGACATGACTCTTGCAACACTAATCCTTTAATTGTTATGGACCAGAAGCAGCGCGCAACCCTGAAGTTCCTCTCTCCCCCCTTCCATCCCCCATTCAATATTGGGGAACAAAAGTAACCAAACCAGTACGAAAGTTTATCCAACATTGAAATGAGGGGTGCGGGGGACGTGTTCCAACTATTCGTGTCCAAAACTGTAGTTTAACAATGCGAGTGACTGTGCGCTCGAGGTTTCTGTTGGCTGATAGTTGGCGACTGTGGACTAAGCCCCGAGTCCACTATCTGTATCTGTTTATTTGATCGGTAAAGCTATAGAGGGAATCGGCTAACTCTGTTGCCACCCAATGTAAACAGATGCTACTCCGGGGAATAATGCAGTCATGCCTATCTGAATAAAATTAAATTTCAAAGAGTCAATTCTCCAGAGTAATGTGTGTTTACATCACATGATCTGAATTGGGTGGCAACACCGTCAGCCGATTACCTCTATTTGCATACAACCGATATAAATTAATAAATATATAAATAAGTAAATAAGTAAATCGATTAACAACTAAATATAAGCTTATTGCAGGTAATGGAAACAATATAGAAAGAAGTAGTATTAGGCCAGAAAAGACAGCTCCGCTATATTCGGCGCCAAACTGCCTTTATGGCTACATTGAAGGAGATTCAGGATCTCCTAAAGAAGGAAATTTTACCGATAAATGATAAATTAGGGAAGCTAGCAAAGAATTTTCAGGAATTGAAGGACACAGTTCGGTTTATGTCGGATAAATACGACGAATTGCTAACGCAAATTCAATTAACGAACCAGAAACTACTTAGTCAAAGTCTGGCCGTTAACTCCTTAAAAGAAAAGCTTGAGAACGTACAGAAGTCCGCCTCAGATGCCAAACTACAAACTGATGAGCTGGCTCAGTATTTAAGGAGAGACTGCCTTGAGATATCAGGCATTGAAATAACCGACGACTGCTCCTCTGGCGAAATCGTCCAGTCAGTCGGTCAAGCCATTGGTGTTCCAATCGCCGAAACAGATATTTCGACGAGTCATCCTATCCCCTCGTATAATTCAGAAGCTCCACCAAAGCTGATTGTCAAATTCGTGCGAAGAGATGTACGCAACAGGTTTTATGCTAACCGAAAGCGACTGGCTAACAAAAAAGCAAAGGATCTTCCGAACCTGGGCCTTGAGTCATCTGCCAACGTATATATATCTGAATCCCTTACTCCGTCAAGGAAAAAACTCTTTGGTGGCGTGAATAAGATAAAGAAGCAATGGAAATGGAAATTCATTTGGACTTACAATGGACGGATCTTCTTGAAGGAGGCAGAGAACACGCGAACATTCTCTTTCGACACCGAGGAAGACCTCCGCGACTTTGAAAGTAAGAACCGCCGCCATTAGACAAGCAGATAAGCTTATTACCTTTATGTATACCACATTATTAATATATTACTGAAAAACTATGAGCAGAATAAGGTTAGTAACTTTAAAGCTACATGCATCGAATTATCTTCAATCCAATGATCGCTAGCAGTAGCTATACCATGCTTGTTGAACTACCATTCCATGATCTTGACGATAAAGAGTTCCTAAACGTAACTGGCGCGTGGGTTTACTCCTCCCCCACCTCTATATTTGACTCGAAAGACCTTTTCCAAGATATCATTGAATGCCCAGATAAACAAGCTGAAGAATTCGAGAATTACATAGAATCAAAATATTATTCTATTAAACAAACTGGATCTTTATTTTATAAGGCAACTCGACAAAATGGATTCTCAATTTTGCATTGCAATATGCGCAGTTTATCTAAAAACCTCTCAATGTTAGAAGATATCCTTCTCACATCGAAGGAATCACCAGATATTATTGCTATCTCAGAAACTAAACTGAAAGAGACAAACAGCCTAAACATTAGCATACCAGGATATTCGTTTTTGCATACAAACTCTAAAACATTGGCTGGAGGTGTTGGCCTTTATCTTACGAAAGAATTGGAATTTGTGAGAAGGCATGACCTTGAACTAACTGCGGAAGGTGTAGAATCCTGTTGGATTGAGATCATACGAAAAAGACAAAAGAATATTATAATTGGCTGCATTTACCGACACCCACATAATGACCGCAAACATTTTCTCGAAATCTTAAAAGTTAAGCTTGAGTACTTAAACAGTAAAGGACAAGAAATTTTCTTGCTCGGAGACACAAACATAAACTTCCTAAAATACAACGTTGATAACCAAACATCTGATTTCCTTGACATGATTCTAGATTTAGGTTTCCTGCCAATTATTACAAAGGCGACACGAATCACTGATCATACCTCGACTTTAATAGATCATATTTACACCAACATTCCACAAAAAGTATTAAAAGCAGGTATTTGTTTAGCTAATATCTCTGACCACCTTCCTATATTCTGCACGGTCGCGAATAAGCTACCCGTGACAGACGATTTACGATATTTTAGAGATTTTTCGAATTTTAACGATGACTTATTTTTGAATGACGTAGCGGACACGGATTTCCAAAGTCTTGTAAGTGACAATAATGTTAATAACAGCATGAATAGAATCGTTGAAGCGCTTCAAACAATAACTGATAGGCACGCTCCGATACGTAAAGTATCTAATAAAAAGAAAAAACAATTTAAAAAACCATGGATATCTCATGCTTTACTGGTCTCGATAAGGAGAAGACAAAAACTTTTTAAAACCCACTTTTTAAGTAATGATCCAACAAAAGTAAAGATGTATAAAGCATATAACAACAAATTAAACAAAGTTAAAGAAGCCGCAAAAACGAACTATTTTCGCGCTCAATTTAATTTAAATAAAGAAAACTTAAAAACAACGTGGAAGTTGATTGGAATGATAACAAATCGGAAAAATATTAACTCGCAAACAACGATAAAGAAGCTTCTCTACAAAAATAAATGTTATACTGATAAGGCTAGCATTTCTCATCAATTAAACACACATTATATTAATGTTGGCAACGATCTAGCTAGTAAGCTTCCACCAAATGATGATAATCCAACAAAATACATTAATAGATCCTTCCAGAATAGTTTTGTATTTCGTGGCATTTATGCACATGAAGTCTACGATGCAATTATGGGACTTAAACTAAATAAGTCATCAATTGGTATCCCCCCATCATGCATTAAACTTGCCCGTGAACATATATATGAAGCACTAACAATAATTTACAATCAATCCCTTCTTCAAGGAATTGTACCGGATATCCTCAAAATTTCTAAGGTAACGCCTGTCGATAAAGGAGGGGAAATTACTAATCCAGCCAATTTTCGTCCTATTTCGACTTTATCAGCCTTTACTCTAATGTTTGAAAAACTAATATACAAGCAACTTATTAATTACATTGAAAAACAAGAAATTCTCTTTGAATTCCAATTTGGATTTCGCAAAGGCCGCTCGACATCCCAGGCTATAACAGAAATTGCAGATAACCTAAGAAAAGCGATTGATAATAACTTGTATACTTGTGGAGTGTTCTTAGATTTTTCGAAAGCATTCGACACTGTTAACCATGGAATACTACTAAATAAACTAGAATCCTATGGCATTAGAGGCCTACCCTTAAAATGGTTCACAAGTTATTTAACGAACAGGCAGCAGTATGTGTCTCTAGGAAATGTCGACTCCCCCAAACAAACAATGATCTGTGGCATCCCTCAAGGTAGCTCTCTAGGACCACTTTTATTTTTAATTTACATCAACGATATACCGAATTATTCTGATGCCCTAACATTCAAAATATTTGCGGACGATACAAATGTATTTGCATCGGCTAAAGATTTAAAAAGCCTAGAAAATTTAATGAACTCTGAATTAAAAAAGGTCAAAGAATGGTGTGACATAAATAAGTTATCTATTAATCTATCGAAAACTAATTTTTTGATCATAAAGTCGGCTAAGAAAAGGGACATGAATATTGATATCAAAATATTGAGCTCTGATGGATCGTGCCACTCCTTGAAAAGAAAAGACCACAAAATATCTAGGAGTCATGATTGACGATACAATGTGTTGGAAATACCATATATCATATGTATCTTCGCGTATTTCACAAAACACAAGTATTATATCCAAGCTGAGGCACTATTTATCATTGACGCAACTAAAGCAAATTTATTACAATCTTGTTTATCCATACATCTCATATGCGATATTAGCTTGGGGCAGCGCTTATAAAACCAATTTACAAAAAGTACAAACAAAGCAAAACCATGTCGCAAGATTAATATTTTTTGCCACATTGTATGGTAGAAATACTGAAAGTGCTCTCCCACTGCTAAATATCTTAGATATACTTACAGTTCACAATGTTTACCATCTCCACGCATTAAAATTTGTTCACGTCTGGCACAAAGGTCAATTACCTAACTTGTTCGATAATTTTTTTCAATATGCCAGCAATGTCCACAGTTATAATACGAGATATGCAGCCAAACAAAATTTATATAAATCAGGCGTGAGAACAAACATAGGAAAACAAATGATTTCATTCATGGCAATTGACCTTTGGCGAAATCTCCCAGACCACCTCAAAAATTTAAATGTATTTTCTTTCTCAAAAAGCATAAAACAGTATTTATTGTCAGACCAATACTCAAAATAAATATCTATAATTCCTCAAATTATTATTTATATTTTTGAAATTAATATTCAAATTCTTAGAGTTTTCCCAGTAATCTAAACTAGTTTCTAAATTTCCTTCCCGATTTCCTTTCTCCTATTATAATTGCTAATTAACAAGGCTGGAGGCTAACTCGAGAACTTCACAGTTTATTTAGCCTCCAGGCTCAAATATTATTTAATCTGTATTGCCCATCACATTGTATATATATATTAGTTATTTTTCTTTTTTATATTGTATACATGTCATTGTAAGAGCAATAAAGTTTGATTGATTGATTGATTGATTGCTAAATCTTTCGGGGCTTTTTGTATTCACTACATGTTCTGGGAGATTATTCCAGGCAGGAATAGTGCGGGAAAAAAAAGAGTACTTAAAGACATCAGTACGCACAAGGAAGTGATTGTACTTTTTAGAGTGCTTCCGCCGTGTAACCCCGGTAGATAGGGCGGCATACTGAGTTGGCTCAATGGCGTTGATGCCAAGGGTGGCTTTATGAAAAAAGCTTAGGTGGAGGCACTCACGCCGTTTAGAAAGGAGAGGCCAGTTCAGGTTAGATAACATGGAGCTGACACTGAACTATCACAATAGAAAGAAACCAAGAGCGAGTACTCTAATTATTTCAGCATAACTGAGCTACGGTTCTTTCCAATTTAGCTGTCTTTTACTATCAAGAAAAACCGTAAAAACGTGTGAAAACAGCCAATTTTCTTGGTGCTCTTTGTCTGAGCGAGTTCGTTCATCTAACTAATGGGGTTTTATCACGGGCCGGCCATATTGGTTAGAAACAATAGGTTTTGTCCCTTTAGCTTCACACAAGAGCAGTGTTTACCTGGCGAAAACAGATTTTACAACAACATCCAATTTTCTCGCTTTCTGATTGGCTCTCCGCTATATGCAAAATAAGTTCAGACAATGGCAAAACGTGTGCGATTTGTTAAGCTCAACATGGCCGCGACGTGATAAAACCCCATTACCGTCTATCGATCGATGGACGGTGCCCACGTAGCCAATCAGATTGTTAGTTTGCCGGCGATAGTCGGTGGCTTGGTTATGCTAATGCTAATTACCCGGCGTAGCCTTCAACCGGGAAACCTTTGGAAGAAAAGGAGCAGAATAACTGGGGAGAGGAAAGGACTGGGGAGAGAAAGGGGAGGGGTCCCTCCTCCCTAGTCCCTCTCCCGCCTATGTTGCCACAGGAAGCCCAATTTCTGGTTTCCGGATTATTTGATTGAGTTGCCTGCGGAGGAGGCCAGGTGTAGCCTGCGTTAAGGTACATCAACAAGAATACCCAGTACGCAGAAAAACAATGTTACGTGTAACAAAACTAATAAACAACCAATATAAATAAAATAACCACAAGAAAGAGAAGTTACACACTACTAAAATGCTTTTTCGTGGCCACATTGAATCCTTAAGTTTGTTTCTTCTAAACATGTGGTGGAAGAGAGTTCTAATCAACGATAGTCCTAGGTCAGAAGCTACACATTAGTCGAGGCACTCGAATGTCAGTCATACGAAGAGGAGTGAACTGCCGAGTCGGTTGGTGCCCTTACGACCTTGATATATTAGACTGAGTTAAGCATGCTTCTATTCATCTTGATCCTAACCCGGTGTGCTATTCGTGAAGAGAAGGGGATTGTTACCTAGAACAACAGCCTTTGTAACTCGTTTGAAGTACAACCACGTCCTTGGTAAGACGTTAAACCATATGCCTTAGAATTGATTAATTTCGGTCAATTAGCTAGAGAACTAATAAACCTCAAATCCGAAAATAAATAGTTTTCCTTTTTCTTTCCTTCCTTCTGCACTTGTAACTCACACTGACGTAACGGCTTTAACGTCCCCATTTATGAAGAGAAAGTGTTGTGAGACAAGGCCAACAGCTTTATGTCCCTACCCAAGGGCGTGGACGGGTTCGAACCCACGACTTCCCGCATTCGAGCTATTCGATCGTGCAGTAAGACCATCTGTCATCGCGCTAAAGGGAAAGGTAAGACACCCACCTGAAAGGCAAGAAGCCACCCACCAACATGTGTACATGGATCATACGGTACCTAGAATGTCAAAACAACAAATGAATGAATGACTATAATAAACAATGTTCAAACAGTATTCAAACAATGTTAGTATATCTGGGGAAACAGAGGTGGTGTTGCTAGGGGCGTAGCCAGCCTAGCCATAGTTAATAGAGTGGAATGGTTATGAAACCCAGCGACCTTCTTTGTTATATGTCTTTGTTAGCTTTTTTCAACCACTACCCTGCACAAAGCACAATAGAAATTCCAATGTGTTAATCAATCAGCCAATAGAAACAAATGTTATAGCATAGATAGCCTGCTTTCAGGCGGTAGATCGTGTTTTTTTCGCGCAGCAAACGGATCATCGAAGCGGCCGCCATATTCGCCGAGCGTGATTGAGACCTGGGATCAAATGACAAATGGAGGGGGGAGGGGGAGGGGGAGAAGCAGAAAGGAAAGACATCCCTGATATATTTAAAAGTTGAAAAAGTAAGAAAACAATACCTGAAAGTGCAGAAGGCATTTGCAAGAATCTAAATCCAAAATCTAAATCGAGATACAACATGTGAGTTTAGTATTTTCTTTTTCAGTCTCTCCGTTCTTTTTCTTCCCCAATAAAAAGCAACTCATTAAATTATATTTTTATACATGTTATAGGTTTCCTCGAGTCGTGGTTAAGATAGGATTGCCGCCTCCCCTGCTAATCCATGACTACACAATGTGGTAAGACTGAGGACACATGTAATTTAAGGACAAAACAAATATGTTCTTAATGGTGATATGGAAAGACAGTCAGTGTATATGGCCAAAAATAGGGTAATTTTGCCTCATTAGCATAAGTCATACTTCAAGCTGCAAACAAACCGACTCTATAAATCGAAAGAGAATGTCACACTTAGTAATTAACGAAATTTTGAGATTAGTAAGTTGAATACTTTTTGAGAAAACGGCTTTTCAAAAGTGAAAAATTAACAAAGAACGTGTATGGTGTGTGGCTAACCTGAGTATCAGGCCTATGGGGGGAGGGGAGGGACAATGGAAGAGGGGAAAAGAAAAGGGGGGGGGGGGTGGGAGGGGGAAGAAGGAAAGGAAGGCCTCAGGCTCTCTTTCTTTTCCTCTACCCCGTCTACCCTTCCCTTCTTGAGAGCCTGATACTCAGGTTAGTGTGTGGCAAGATCCCCAGCTATAAAGCACGCTTACCAAGGCACAGGGGGAATCTCCCGAGGAATGTTCTTGGTTCTGCAAGGGGCATCAAAACTTGTAGCCGAATTCTTGCCAAAAATACCTCCAATGACGGTCAGAGGGAAGCCAACTGCGATAACAAATCGTGAATGAAAGTGAAGAACATGTGCTGTTTAGACAACAACAACACATGTATTGCTACAGTATTTTAACATTACAATGGATTATAAAAATGTAAATGAAATAAGTACGACTTGTCAGATACGAAAAGTCGTTGCCAAATTTAAATATTCTTTTCGATTTTAAAGGTAACCTCGGCTGAAAAACAATGTTTGCTACCAAATGTTCCTTTTGGATGTCTAAATCTAGTGCTGTGTTTGCCTTCTGTAAATTGTACACTAGATGTCATTTATGGACTGATTTTCATGTCCACATAAAGTCATTTGAATTTCCCGGGCATCGACATATTGGTATTATGACGTCACAGTGTGGCCCCTATTGTTGCAACAAAAGATCTATTGTTATCTGACAATAGAGACAAAACTGAGACGTCATAAGATCTAAGATGGCGGCGCGCAGGAAATTCAAATGTCTTTTATGGACAGGAAAATCGGTCCATAACTGACATCTAGTGTACAATGTACAGAAGACAAACACAGCAATGTATTTAGGCAGCCATAAGGAACATTTGGGAGCAAACATTGTTTTTCAGCTGAGGCTCAAATTAATGAAACTAAGTCAGGGACGGGTTGTAACCTGGAATAACCACATGGGCTAACCAAGCCAGGTAACCCAATTATAGAGTGATTAAGAATGGTACAAAACACACGAAACATAAAGATAACACATGAAAGAACAGAAACACGAAGGAATACAAACGAAATTAGGGGACACAAGCGTGAATTGACCTTTGTATGAAAAGTAGCTTGAATTTCTGTTGTTCCGCTCGTCCTCAAGCCTAGGGTTGGGTCGAGGGCGAGCAGAACTGAGATTCAGACTATGTGAAAGATTAAAGTTTCCCAACGTTTCTTACGCTTACCCTGGTGAAAAACTTTACAGGATCTTTGAGGATCTTTAAGGATCCACATAAAGATCTTTGAAAGATCCTTTTAAAGATCCTTAAGGATCTTAAGCCAAAATCCTCAAGGATCCTTGAGGATCCTGTCAAAGATAAACAAGGATCCTTGAAGATCTTCAAAGATCCTTGGACGATTTACAAGGATCCTTAAAGATCTTGAAAAGATCTTCAAGGATCCTCAAAGATCTTTGTCAAGATCTTTGAGGATATTGCCAAGAACAGCATTGAAGATCTTTCAATGATCTTTGAAAGGTCCTTGTAGGATCCTGATAAGATCTTAGCAGTTAAGGATCTTTGCAAGAATTTTGAAAGATCCTTGAAGGATCTTTGAAGGATCCTCATCTACAAGGATCTTTAGCAGGTCTTTGAGGATCCTTCAAGATCTTTGAGGATCTTGCAAGGTTTTTCACCAGGGTATGTACCAATGTCTTATGAAAATACAGATTCACAGTACTACAACAGCACAATACGAGATCACGGTGCAGTGTGGTATTGTCATATTTGTTTGATACTCATACTGACGGTGAGATATCACGGTAGAGGCACAGCTTCAACCAGTAAATATTCTAAGACATACCAATAAGCCAGATAAACATGAGGAGTATGATGGTAGTGTAGGGTAGGTAATATAGTAATTTAATGTTCAAATTTCGTGCATTGTACAAAATCCAAGCATGTGATTGGCTAATGAGCGTGCATTATTGGTGACCACAGCACTTGACCCAGACCCTCTCTTACCTTGGGAAAGGGAGACCTGATACAGTGACGAGTGAGCATTCGCTTAGTTTATACGTGTTTGGACGGCTTGCAAAACCTCATTACAATCGCCTATTTAACAGTGAAAATGTAGACAATTACTAGAAAGGTAACGGCAGGATTGAACTCTGTTTCCTGTGTGACAGAAAATATCTATTTTGAGGCGAACATTTGCATAATCGCTCGTTTGAAATGGCTGATTTGCGAGTGCTGGAAGTACAACTCAACAAGTCAACATGTGTCCGAGTGAATAAAAGTTTCTACTGCACTATAGCAGTCTTACTGAAGAAATGGATTTTATTTCTGAGACCTTACTCTGTCAATAAGAGGAGAACATTAGGCAAGAATTCAGTGGATGGCTCGAAAACCCAGGATTTTGAAAATGTTTGCATCGGAGCCGAGCACATGGAATGAACTTATGAAGTTGGTTTCAAGTCAAGATTTCACTTCACTGCCCCACTGGAATCTGCAGGTTAGTTATTTACGAATGAAAGAAACTATTAAAGAAAGTAAACTATCTAGGAGTTAAGCCGGCTAAATAATTTATATTTGAATACATGGCTACAAGAGAAACGTTTTCGAGTTAAATGTACAATCATACGGCTATTCGCCTCACATTATATTTTGAAGCAAACATTTGCATAATCGTTCGTTAGAAATGGCTGATTTGCAAGCGCTGAAAGTACAACAAGTCAACATGTGTCCGAGAAAACAAAAGCTTCTACAACACTCTAGTAGTCTTACTGAAGAAATGAATTTTATTTCCGAGACCTTACTCTGTCAATAAGAGGAGACTATGAAGCGACAATTCTAAAACCTAGGATTTTTTTATTTGGAAAATGTTTGCATCAGAGCCGAGCACACGGAGGCCGGTTTCAAGATTTCAATTCACTGGAATCTGCAGGTTAGTTATTTTTGAATGAAAGAAACTATTAAAGAAAGTAGACTATCTAGGAGTCAAGCCGGCTAAATACTTGATATTTGAATACATGGCTCCAAGAGAAACATTTTTTAATGTACAATGTACAAAGCATACTCGCAAGGCGTCAACTAAACTGACCGAACGCCAAAGTAAAATATTCTTTGCAAAGTTATCTACTTGGATATTAAAAGTCCTGTTTTTCTTCATTGTCTATTGAAATGAGATTTCGATGTGGAGATATTTACCGTAAAATGATTTAATTCATGCGAAATATTTGACTTCTTTATGAAATTGTTATTGACAACTGATTTCAATTGAAATTCACGGCTGACAGTGCACTCAGTTTGAATATTAAAAGGGTTAGAGACTTTATGTTTGTGCTTTATCGGAAAAATACAGTCACTTGCTGACTGTATGATGAACTCAAAATTTCTTCATACTGCATTCGGCCTTCGGCCTCATGCAGTATTCATTATTTTTCGTTCATCGTACAGTCAGCGCGTGCCTGTATTTGTCGATAAAGAACTCACAAGCAGTCTCTAACCCTTACATATAGTAATATTCTAAGACATACCAATAAGCCAGATAAACATGAGGAGTATGATGGTAGTGTAGGGTAGGTAATATAGTAATATATAGTAATATTCTAAGACATACCAATAAGCCAGATAAACATGAGGAGTATGATGGTAGTGTAGGGTAGGTAATATAGTAATATATAGTAATATTCTAAGACATACCAATAAGCCAGATAAACATGAGGAGTGTGATGGTAGTGTAGGGTAGGTAATATAGTAATATATAGTAATATTCTAAGACATACCAATAAGCCAGATAAACATGAGGAGTATGATGGTAGTGTAGGGTAGGTAAATATAGTAATATATAGTAATATCCTAAGACATACCAATAAGCCAGATAAACATGAGGAGTATGATGGTAGTGTAGGGTAGGTAATATAGTAATATATAGTAATATTCTAAGACATACTAATAAGCCAGATAAACATGAGGAGTATGATGGTAGGTGATATAGTAATATATAGTAATATTCTAAGACATACCAATAAGCCAGATAAACATGAGGAGTGTGATGGTAGTGTAGGGTAGGTAATATAGTAATATATAGTAATATTCTAAGACATACCAATAAGCCAGATAAACATGAGGAGTATGATGGTAGTGTAGGGTAGGTAATATAGTAATATATAGTAATATTCTAAGACACCAATAAGCCAGATAAACATGAGGAGTATGATGGTAGTGTAGGGTAGGTAATATAGTAATATATAGTAATATTCTAAGACATACCAATAAGCCAGATAAACATGAGGAGTATGATGGTAGTGTAGGGTAGGTAATATAGTAATATATAGTAATATTCTAAGACATACCTATAAGCCAGATGAACATGAGGAGTATGATGGTAGTGTAGGGTAGGTAATATAGTAATATATAGTAATATTCTAAGACATACCAATAAGCCAGATAAACATGAGGAGTATGATGGTAGTGTAGGGTAGGTAATATAGTAATATATAGTAATATTCTAAGACATACTAATAAGCCAGATAAACATGAGGAGTATGATGGTAGGTGATATAGTAATATATAGTAATATTCTAAGACATACCAATAAGCCAGATAAACATGAGGAGTATGATGGTAGGTGATATAGTAATATATAGTAATATTCTAAGACATACCAATAAGCCAGATAAACATGAGGAGTATGATGGTAGTGTAGGGTAGGTAATATAGTAATATATAGTAATATTCTAAGACATACCAATAAGCCAGATAAACATGAGGAGTATGATGGTAGTGTAGGGTAGGTAATATAGTAATATATAGTAATATTCTAAGATATACCAATAAGCCAGATAAACATGAGGAGTATGATGGTAGTGTAGGGTAGGTAATATAGTAATATATAGTAATATTCCAAGACATACCAATAAGCCAGATAAACATGAGGAGTATGATGGTAGGTGATATAGTAATATATAGTAATATTCTAAGACATACCAATAAGCCAGATAAACATGAGGAGTATGATGGTAGGTGATATAGTAATATATAGTAATATTCTAAGACATACCAATAAGCCAGATAAACATGAGGAGTATGATGGTAGTGTAGGGTAGGTAATATAGTAATATATAGTAATATTCTAAGACATACCAATAAGCCAGATAAACATGAGGAGTATGATGGTAGTGTAGGGTAGGTAATATAGTAATATATAGTAATATTCTAAGATATACCAATAAGCCAGATAAACATGAGGAGTATGATGGTAGTGTAGGGTAGGTAATATAGTAATATTCTAAGACATACCAATAAGCCAGATAAACATGAGGAGTATGATGGTAGGTGATATAGTAATATATAGTAATATTCTAAGACATACCAATAAGCCAGATAAACATGAGGAGTATGATGGTAGGTGATATAGTAATATATAGTAATATTCTAAGACATACCAATAAGCCAGATAAACATGAGGAGTATGATGGTAGTGTAGGGTAGGTAATATAGTAATATATAGTAATATTCTAAGACATACCAATAAGCCAGATAAACATGAGGAGTATGATGGTAGTGTAGGGTAGGTAATATAGTAATATATAGTAATATTCTAAGACATACCTATAAGCCAGATGAACATGAGGAGTATGATGGTAGTGTAGGGTAGGTAATATAGTAATATATAGTAATATTCTAAGACATACCAATAAGCCAGATAAACATGAGGAGTATGATGGTAGTGTAGGGTAGGGCTTGTGTTGACTGGTAGATCCAAGCAATAGAATTTGAGAAACTCCAGATGATAAAAAATGGAACTGAAAACAAATTGGAAAACATGATCAGCATAGATGAGTTGCATTACTATATCATATAGTCTAGCCAAGCAAAAATGAGTTTACACAACGACTGTTCAGTTTCTCATTTGCTGATTACCATTGGAAATAATAGGACATATTGATCGTGTGACCGCGGGCTAGAATCACTTCCCTTGTCTTCAAGGCTATGTCCCACTATTTTTAGTTTATTTTTAGTTTCGATCAGTGCTAGTGAGTGTCGAAAAGTAATTGGGTTACTGCTTTCGAGTTTGATCGGTTAGTTATCCATGATTGTGTTTACCTTTCCTTGTGATTGGTTCAAGTAAAACCAGTTCGTGACTGATTCATTGTGTTTTTATTTGCTCCTGTGATTGGCTCTGGTTTTGGTGTGACGACACTTACTCAAGAACCACTCTTTGTCCTCTTATTTGCCATGTTTTTCGTCATCTAATGGTCAACATTGTTGTGGATTGACCGACTCGGCTAGCGCCTCGTTGAAACTGATCATTAGACTGTGTAACTGTAGTGGGGATGGGTGCTCTGCTGGGACCTAAAACTGAAACTCTACCCCTTCTAAGACCTAAAAAATCAACTTTCCTACCCCATCTCAGACTAAAGGGTTAAATTTGGTACCCCATTTTACACCAGCAAAAAGAAAGAGAAAAATGCCACAAAAAATGGCATTCGAAAATTGAACAGAAAACTTAGACCCCATCTCAGACGTAGAAGGGGAAACCCGACCCCATCCAGCGGAAGATACCTGTATAGCTTTAAATGAGAGTACCCCCTCCCCCCCCCTTCCCCTGACCTGGGTGTATATATATATATATATATATATATATATATATAGTCATATCCATGTTGGGTAAGCCAGGGGTAAATTAATTTCAACCTGAGAAAAGACAGGTAGTGAGAACGTTATTCCAAACCCATTTTGTGCCACCAATCCTCCTGTAAAATGAACTGGACACGAAGCCAGAAATACCTGAAGAAGGGGAAACCCAACCCCATCCAGCGGGAGATACCTGTATAGCTTTAAATGAGAGTACCTCCCCCTCCCCTGACCTGGGTGTATATATATTATATATATAGAGTCATATACATGTTGGGTAAGCCAGGGTAAATTAATTTCCACATTTGAGTCCTAACCTGAGAAAAGACAGGTAGTGAGAACATTATTCCAAACCCATTTCGTGCCACCAATCCTCCTGTAAAATGAACTGGACACGAAGCCAGAAATACCTGAAGAAACAATTAAAAAAATGTATAAGATTTAGGGCATGACAAGGTGCAGATAAATAGACTGGAATTTGATGGTTATGCCCGGTTTCTATGTAAGCATCCCGATCGCTTCGATCGCTTCAAAAAATGGACAGAGCTGAATAACTAGGGCGCATGCGTGAACTGATGCGTAAATTGGCGGGAATTTTACCAAAAACACCATCTGTTGGCGGTAAAGCGTTTGTGTTTGAAGGCAATTTTATCTCAGTGGCCAAAACTTAAACTACATTGTCCAAAACATGTTGATTCTCAGTTTCTGGAGGAAATGGTCTGAGTATTTGAATCTTATCCTTCCAGCAAAACTCTTCTTCTTCGCAGAAAACATGAAGGTACATACTCGCTAAATTTTGAAATTTCCGCCATTTTTGTATACGCTGCAGTCGTCCCTAGTCTACGCGCGTCACGTTATTCAGTAAATGCGGTCTGGGTTATCAGATTGTTATTCAGCGCTGTCGCTCAAGCGATCATATGGAATCATAGCACGTAGCAATCGCGATCGCTTGGATAGAATCAGTTCTATCCGGGCGATGCAAGTGATCAATATTTTTTAATGGAAACCACTCTACAGTGATCGAAGCGATCGAAATGTATTCCATGTCTAGTACATTGCAAGCAATCGATTCATATCCCAGAGTGCACTTTTTTCGATCGAAGCGATCAGTATAGAAACCGGTCAGTGATCAAAATCGCTTCGATCACTCAACTTTTCTTCAAGCGATCAGGACAATTACGTGCAAACTGGGCAATTCACTCTTTTCACCTGGTGGCCATCTTGGATTCAAAGCGAGGCAATCGTTTGTTTTTGCCAGGTTAGCCTCGTTTTGACTATCCCTCACTACGAGGCTAACCTGGCAAAAACAAACGATTGCCTCGCTTTGAATCCAAGATGGCCACCAGGCGAAAAGAGTGATGGCGGCTTGTACTTTTACCCACAATCCTTTGCACGCGAAAAACTTTAAATCCGTTATAAAATCGTGGTAGAGAGGTTTTAAATCTTATAAACAAGCCAGTACAAGTGCTGTTGCCAATACACTGTTATTGAAGAGAATAGATGATTTCTACGTATTATTTTGACCGTGTTAGGTTGCCGACGACCGACGTCATTGTTTACATTTTTGCCTCATTAGCATAAATTCAACTTCAACACGTGCCCGAAAATCTAGGGGTTCCGTGAGAGGTTGATTGAGACCATCATTCTTGCATGACACCTTGTGAAAAGGTAGTCTCGACCGCTGGTTTGGAGTGCCGTGCCCAAGTTAGGAGTGCGATACCAAGTTAAGAGCGCCGTGCCCAAGTTAGGAGTGCCGTGCCCAAGTTAAGAGCGCCGTGCCCAAGTTAAGAGCGCCGTGCCCAAGTTAGGAGTGCCGTGCCCAAGGTAGGAGTGCCGTGCCCAAGTTAAGAGCGCCGTGCCCAAAACACTTGTCATATAAATCGGTCTTGAGGCCCCTTGTGTGTTAAGTCCGTGTCTCAACTTGTGTAACATAATCTTTAAAGTGGTGGCGTTTCTCGAGATGTTGATGGATTTCTTGAATGCGCTACACAGCAAAAGAACATGCTCTTCATATAGATTCAGTTTGGGAGGTATTCTGACCAGAAACACTTGGCGAAATGCCTTTTTTTCTTACTAGGTGGAAAATCGTAACATCTCAATAAAAACTATGGGATAGATCTCAAAGAAAGAAATTATGGGATAGAAAAGCGAGGAAAGTAAAACTGCTAGATTTGTCCTTTAATTAAACACTGAAATGTGAGTTACCACCTAAAAGTTAATAAACAAGATGAGTCATGTTGAGTCTTCCTTTATAAGGCCCCTCAGTTTGTCTTAAAGTGCATATGAAGCGAAAATTAAGTTTCGAAATTAGGAATAATAACATTTTCCGTTTGTCAACATCTCATCTCGTTTCAGAGATATTCAGGTTTTTGTAATATGCAAATGTCATTATTACTCATTTCGCAAGCATTCTAAAATTAGCTCAACTTAATTTTCGCTTCATATGCACTTTAACGTGATTCATATTATATATGTATGTGATATTGAGAGTGGCTTTGGATTGAGTGTCGAAAGTAATAAGTGATTGCTTTGGTTTTGCATTTGCTTAGCTTTTCTATTGGTTGTGAGAAATGTTTGATAATTATCAGCCAATCAAGTTCTAAACTAAAACCAAACATTGTTTTGGTCCGTCATCGGTAATCATTTTTCATTTTTAGTGAGAGTTGTCCACAATTGCGTCTACTTTTCCGGCTCGTGATTGGTTCAAGTAAAACCAATCATGAATTACTTCAGTTCGTGATTGGCTCATTATGGTTTTACTTGCTCTCGTGATTGGCTCTGTAGAGCGGATTTCAATTGAGTGTCGGAAGTGTTTTGGTTTTGCGTTTACTAAGCTCTCCTATTGGCTGAGAAAGTGAACCAACCAATCAGAATCCAAAGTAAAACCAAACGCAAATTGGTTTTGGTTTTGCTTTGGTTTGTCATTGGCCCACAGGGAAGCCATTTATGAGTAACTTGTGATTACTCGCTCCTATGATTGGCTGGCCGTGGGTAGTTTGCGTTTGGTTTTACTACACTCAATTGAAAACCGCTCTAATTAGTTTGGTTTTGGTTTTACGGCACTCAATAGACCCTTTCAGCTTGCCTGTTTGTTGCCCCGATGGTTCTCCAGAGGATTCAGTGCTTTGTTTTCCAATTATAGAAATTGGTACATTTCCTCTTGGGATACAGAAAAACAAAAACGCATTACTCAAGGGAAAAGTCACGTGGTCTGAAATAGGGCAACAAAGAGGGAAGCTGAAAGGGTCTATTGAAAACTGTTCTGATGCCGGGTATTATTGCCGTGATGAACCAGTCTAACTCAGTCTACGGTACTTACAGCAGGTCAGTGCATACAGCAGTACAGCGGCTGTATTCATAGAACCATGTCTAAATGAACAAGATTGCACAGGAATCAGTCATCCTTAATATGCTATTAATAGTTAGAAGTATTTAAAGATGGATGGAAAATCCCCAACAGGCTTTAAAGCCCAAGTAAGGAGGTATCAAAGAGCCTTTGATTTGTAGTATAGTTGTCTTTAGTTAGAAGATATTTAAACAACAGAATGTATCTGTCGAGCGACTATGGCTGATGGTTGCCAGTGGAAATTTGATGTTCTTAATATAGCTAGTTTTAAAAACATTAAATTTCCAAGGTAAACTATTACACGAATAGAGTGTGTCCGTCAAGGAACTATCGGCTGATAGTTGCCCGTGGAAATTTGATGTTCTTAAAACAAATATAAACCCTCAAACTGCGTTCTCAGGCTTATATGCTAGTTTTAAGAACATCAAATTTCCAAGGGAAACTATCAGCCGATAGTTCCGAAACAAACACACTCTATTCGTCATTATTGTTCAACACAAAATGTTTTGATAGTGCTCACTAGCCACTATCAGGCGTTATAGTTCACCACTAAATTTTGGCGCGTGCTCGTTGGCTAAAAGTGATTACGTGACGTGATAGCTGTCGTCCGCGGATGCAAACTATCAGGCGTTATAACACATCAAATATTTTCTCTCACGCGTGATTGGTTGAATACGTCACGTGACCCAATATTTTCTCTCCGCGAGCGGGAAATATCAGCGAATACACCCCCTGTGAGCGTATAAGCGTGCGTCAAAGAAAATATTTGAAGGATGATAACGACAATAACCTACATTGTGGCATCGAAATATGCCCTGATATTTGTCGTTGGACATTATCTGATCCTCGAAGCTCACAGTTTCCCCTCGAGCTTCGCTCTCGGGAACTGTTCTCTTCTCGGATCAGACAATGTCCGGGAACGAAATATCAGGGCATATTTCGACGCCACAAATAGGTATTTATAGATCCTTGACGGACACAGTCTATTTGTCGCTGAGAGTGGAAGACAATTTTGTGATGAACAATAACGACAGAGTGTGTTTGCCTCGGAACTATCGGCTGATAGTTTCCATTGGAAATTTGATGTTCTAAAAAGTAGCATATTTTGTTTTAAGAACATCAAATTTCCGCGGGAAACTATCAGCCGATAGTTCCTCGACGGAAACAGTCTATTTGTATAATACTGCTCAGTGAAGGAAGACCACAACCACATCACATGGTCGCTTTTGGCCAATGACTGCACAACAAAATGTTATGTTGACCTATGCCTAATTGTTAGCATCTGCAGACGACCACTATCATGTCACGTGATCGATTTCATCCAATCAGAATCGGAGAAAATTTAGTGGTGAACAATGAAATGCGATAGTATCATTACGTACTCCTTACCTGTGGACATTAAACATTCCCAGCAATGCCATGAAAATGATGCCAAAACACAGGGCCAGGAACTGAGAACCTACACCTTAAGTGTTATAGGGAAAAGAAGAAATTTTAAAATAACGTAATTACGATACATAATGCCTTAATTAATGTCAATTATCAGATATGACCTGTTCGGTCCACGTGCGCTTTCCTTTCAAAACTACCGTATGTCTGAATTCTAATGAGACCTGAAACAACCATGGGGGCTGATCAAAGCCAGGTCCCAGCTAATCCTCAGATCGAATTGGAATTTAGCGTGTTGGTTTTTGTGGAGGGAGGAAAACCGGAGAACCCGGAGAAAAATATAACTATTTGTTAGCCTCTACAAATCCTTCTCCATCATTAGCAAAGAAGTTAAAAAATAAACAGTGGCTAAATTTCTTTATGTGCCGTACAACAATCCAGAACTATTAACAGTGAGTTAAGGATCAAATAAAGCACAATTATATTTGTTTATGAAATGTTCACTTTTATAGTTGGATTGTAATTTTATAAATATAAATACAATAAATATTATGTGCACCTGAGGTGGTCAAACAAAACCTCCTTTAATACCCAAAATTTACTCTGTTTACTGTATGGGGTTAATAATATCATAGTTTCTCATGCCATATAAACTACTGTGTTTTTACGAGGATTTCCACCAAATTATGAGAAATATTGTATCTGAACACACGTAAAAATACAATAATTTTATGTGTGGATATCACCTCTCAGCCTATCTTCTCACCTTATTGGGCAATAAAATTGAACGGATTCAGCAATGTAATTATTGTGTTTATTAGTATTGTTTATAAAGTAAAGAGAATAATATATGCATGAAGATATTGAATAATTATTCATCTTCTAAAACTCATTAATAATTCATGAGTATTCTAAATCTGATATAAATACGGTCTCATTTACATAAATTTTTGCTTCGATTTTCTCCACCGAAATAGGTTGTATCACCAAAATAACTGAATTACACGACTCTATACATCAACGTTTTTGAAGCCGTTAGAAAAACTCGCAGCAAATCTGATAAAACACTGCTGCTCATTTTTGAAACAGTACATGTAAGGCCAAACAAAATAAAATTAATGCTGTGTTTCCGGTAACCTGACCGACCTGGATTCCTTCATGCCGGACCTCAAACTTTTTATTGCTATTTTCCAAGACATGAAACAGATAAAACAAACATAAAAATATAAAACAATGAAAAGTATGTACACAATGACTTCTTGCTACAGTGTATATTCAGCGCGATCACATGAATATCACAACAATGTAAACACAGGGTTATAACTTGCAAAAAAAAAGCAAAAAATTATAGGTACTTATTGACTGAGTGGGAGGGCTGGATGGGAAAATATTTGGCTCTCGGTCATTTTGTACATACAAATATTTTCCCGTCCGGCCCGACCTAACTCAGTCAATAGGATTTCTATCATATGACCATATTTTTTTGTAGAACAAACTGCAAAACAGCAAGAAAAAATTGTGCAGGGCCAGAGGGCTTTTTCCGGCCCACTCACGCCATACACGTCCGGCCCTCATCACGTGACTTCTGTAAATGGTTTTGAAAGGAATGTGCATGCAGGCTGTATGGGTCATATGATAAAACTATTTTCCAACCTTACCAACCTGAATTATTTTCAGCTTGTTACCAGAAACACAGAAGCAATACATCCATCTTCAGGGTTTTCAATAAATTTTGGAGTAAGGGGGCCATGAGTATTAAAAGTATCTACATGTAACTAGTATAAACGTTATTTCAATTATGGATAAGAGTCTTGGAACTCAAGTAATGTATAGTGACAGACAGGTTAGGCAAAGGAGGATGTGCTGCCAAAGCTCAGGAGATAACAGGTATCTTGCACCTTACCCAAGATAGCACACAGCAAACTCTTCTGCTGTGGGAACCTAAACACATCTGTATGGATAATCTTCCAGCCATATTCATCAGAGTCTGTAATTAAACAAATAATGTAAGATAGATGTTATCCACTTCCCAATTGAAATTCTAGTGACAAGTGATTTGTAAGTTGATTGCTATTGACTACTTTCATAATGGCTGCCTTCTAATTTGCAAGATAAATCTGTAGAGGGAAACTGATGCTGCCCCATGAAAGATCATATTAAAAATAGTAATTGGGTTCAGTTTTAGAGCAATGTGGAGAATTGCTGTTGAGTTAAAGGCATTTATAATGCTGAAAAAACATGGAAGCAAGGCTAGAAAGGCCTCTGACTGTTGTTTTTCTCATGAATACAAATCTCTCTAATTTCAAATGGCTGCTGCTTTTTAAGTTACAGCACTCAAATTTCACAAGATCACTAATGTTGGCATGCTCTTTCATTTGGTAATGATAATTCTTTTTATACATTTGGATAAACAATCGAAATGGGAATATGAATTTATGAAAGTGGTCTATGATGCAGGTTCTCAACAAAATAATACCATTGACTGAAACAATTTAAAATAAAAATTAATGTGTAAGTTCTATTAATTACAACAACCTGAATTCTACTATTAATGTAGAATAGCTGAAATTGGGCACATTGATTCTGCTAATACTTGCACTATAAAATTTATATGTACATGTCGTATACATTCTGTTATCTGCATCAAAATCAGTATTAATACTTATGTAAATAAATAACAACATTCAATTCTACACACCTAATTCTTCTACTTCGTCTTCGTCAGACAGATTATACCTGGCAAAGTCATTCTTAAGGACCCTCATCTGGAGTAAAAATATAATCAGTTACAATTTCGTTATTTTGTGGTACATGCATACATGTACTAGCTATTATTACATGGCCGCACAGAGATACATTGTACAGAATTTATCTTTGAGTGTTAAGCTTGATAAGCCATGAGTGAGTGCAGCGAACAAGTGATTTATCAAGTTAAACATGAGTAGATAAATATTGTATCTCCAAGCAATTTACTTTTGATTACTAACATGAAAAGCATTTTTATTTCTAATTATTTTGAAGATATTAAGCAAAAATTATGAAAAAATTGAAAGCCTGTCAATCCAAGTCAAAATCAAACAAATTTGCTCAAGATGGTGCTGTCTCCTCTTAAAGTACTGTTTTTCACAATTTAGAAACATTAGGGGTTAAAGAAAGAGGAAATCAGACAACATAAGTTTTGGTCTGTGAAGTGAATCCCACACGTGTTGATAATAATGATATCCCATCATTTTTTACGATTTTGTTATCAGCTGGTATAGTCCACTAACTATAGCTATCATGTAACAAAAAAACTAAATATCACGATGTCATTCAATGTGAGCCGATAAGGTAAAACTTTAACAGTCTCAAATACTTACCAAAATGATAACGACAAAACCCATCAACAAAAATACGAGAATTACAGAATTGATGATTGACAACCAGTGAATCTGGAAAGTAATACAAGTCACTAAGTGAATTTTTGTTCTCCAACATTGCACTCCATTATAGGCACGTGCATTGGTTAGAAAGAAGTACAAAATAATGTAACATGCAGTCTGTAACCTAACTTACTTCAAGGCTTTTGGGGAAGAAAGTCCCTTGCTTCAGTTTTGACCTCTCAGAGTATTTAGTACTGAAATATTTAGAAAACACATTTTTATATCTAAGAGTAGTTGTCTGTTGAAACTTGCTAACCTCCTTTACATTCACATATGGGTTGTAGAAAATATTTGAAGTAGATAAGTAATCATGTAGAGAAGGGCATAAGCCCTTCATCTACTGGGATTAGGGACCGTCAAAGCTTGGCAGGGTACATGTACATGTAGTAGATGAAGTTCACTGGCTGCTGTCCCTACAATTCTGCACTTATAGCTTTACAATAATGTATGTGGGCTCCAGCCAAAAACATTAATGCTAAAAGTTAAATAGTTTGTTTATCCTCGGATGAATGAGGAGAAACTGGAAATTAACCCTCAAGAGTATGGGTGAGAATCAACAAACTCAATTCACATAATTATGATGCCATGTCCAGGAATCAATCTTGGACCACAGTGGTGTGATCAGCTTAAAGGGGCTATGTCATGGTACTGCGCATGTATCGAGTTGGTGGCTGGTGGCTGTTAATTGGATACAAACAGTTAAACGTCCCTCCTCAATGCTTGATTGAAAGGATTTTCAAAGTTTCCCTGGAGACTGTTTACTGTTTGTTAGTCATTGTTGCATATTCGCTTTGATTTTAAGCATCCCACAGGCCGAGAGGTTCGTAATCGGTGGAATAGCTGTTTCCGGCCCGGAAAAACGAATATAAAGTGACATAGCCCCTTTAATATTATTGTTGTTAGTAATGATGCTGGTGATGTTAATGGTTGCCATGTTATGTTAATCCTTACCAAATGCGTTCAGCAGACTTACCTTGTTTGTTTCCAAGACACACTGTATGTATGCTGTACTTTCAATGGAATCTCCACATCATCCAAGCTGATTGGCTCATGACTCTTTGTACTTACGTTTGCTGTAATGATCTGCAAAAATAGAAATCAGTTACAATGAAAACATCAATGTTATGTATTTAGCAGTATTTTGCTACATGAATAATTGAAGGAGTCCATGCAAGAACAACGTAAGTGACTTCTGATCATATTCCAAATTCTTCTTGATATTCTTTGTTTTCTAAGAGAGAATTTAGGACTTGATCAAAAGTCACTTACGTTGTTCTTGCACGGACCCCTTCAATTGAAGGCTGACAGTGTACAAAAAGGGCATAAGTGTCTCCTGATCACATTCTAAATTCTCCTTCAATTTCTTTGTTTTCTAAGGGAGAATTTAGAACATGATCAAGAGTCACTTACGCCCTTTCTGCACACAGCCCTTTAATTGTACATATTTACTTTATTGAGCAGTCTTTTTACCTCATTCTCTGACTAAGGTACACAATATATTTTATCCCATGCTATGGAGGATACAGCCAATTGGAAGGTTGCAAAGCTGTTGTCAGAATATTTAACTACCCAACAGTGTTTTCCTAACAAAATGTATTGTTTCCATCACAGCATCCAGTTGTTTTCCATCGAGATCTCATTATATAACATGTGCGGTAGGATTTAAAAAATTAAACAGCTTTCTCAGCTCAGTTCAATTTGAGGAAATTCCTGGTTATTCATGGAATTATATGGGCATGGAATAAATAGTTATGCAATGCTTTTTCATGTTTTTTTTTCATAATATGTGAAATAATCATGCAATTCGAAAGAAATAAAGTTTAAACTTAAAACAGATATCCTAAAACCTATAATATACATGTATTACATGACAATTAAAATAAAACAATTTATTATTTTATTTATTTCCAGAATACTCAAATGTGTCAAGCCTGCAAGTCAAACAACCAGACATTCTTTGAAATTTTGCAAAATGTGAGATTGGCACTAGTTATTCTTTTATGAAAATCCAAGATGGCGGACCTCAGACCTGTATAGTTTTGCCAGAAAACTTTGCTTTCTCAGGAATGAGGTTCTTTGAAAATGTTGTCAGTTAATGGTAGAATAAAAGCAGAAGAATTATGTAGTGATTTAAAGACTGCAGGTTAAAATATACTCAAGAAATGACAAGGCAAGTTGTAAACATATTCGACAAGCTTCTGTTTATCCAGGTGTGTGGCTTATACATGAAGTGCAGCTCATAGCAGGCCTTCTGATATTTCGCGGGAAAAAAATCCGAATTTCGCGGAATTTTAAGGTGTATTTCGCGGGAATTTCGCGGGAAAAATCGGCGATTTCGCGGGAATTTCGCGAAAAATTTCGGTGCTTAATTTCGCGAAAATAAACTTTTCTCGCCGTTCTTTTACTATTTTTGCGAACGTATCTATAGTATAGAATATTGGCGCTTTTGTGATACACATTTTGCGTGTAAAAAGTTAATTTTACGGGAAACGAATGCAATCTATATTCAGCAGAAACAGTTGTTGCTCTACAAATGTAAAAATTGCCGCTTCAGCCGAAAATGACTACACGCAGTTTTCAAAAACATCATGTATTTATTGATTCCTTCTATTGATCATCTACATCAACAGGTTGCAAATAGAAAAGCAGCATACTTTCACGTTCTTCTACTATTCGGTCTGAAAACGTCAAATAACATTACGTTCTCACGTTTAAAATTATACCTGGGCAGTTGTTTTGACGTTAAGAGAGGTTTTCAGGGTTTGCTGCTTGCCAGCGGCTTTGCTTTTATCGCTTCTCGATCTTTGAACGTGTGTCACTGATTCGAAGTGTTTGTCAAATTATAGTCAACTTCCTCGTGTGGTCCAACACAGCGTTGCACGTTGAGCAGAATAGGAGGCCATCGTCCGGACGTGAAGAGTTCCTTTGGAATAGCTTCGTAACCGATCATATGCTTTGGTCTTCAGGGCAGTGTGGCTGTCCTTCTTTTTGGTCAGAAACTTCTCCATACTTTTGAAACTTTAAAGCCGCCGCATGCGGTAAAGACTACATACTTGAGAAATACTACATTGCTGAGTTTTAAATCAGTTCTCCGCGGTAATCCAATCTTGGAACGCCTTGCAGTATCGCTTTTAGCGCCCAGTTCTCCGCGGTATTACACTTGGAACGCCTTGCAATTTTTTGTCGCGACAACGTACTCGATTGATTTTGAATCGGTTTTGAAGGCAATTTCCCGACACATTTGGACTTTATGGCATAAAAATGACCTCAATAACTGTGACAAGCATTTATTGTAGTTCAATGGTATGTCTTTTGCAAAATTCCTGGCAAATTCCGCGCGATTTCACGGACTTTTTGCAAAATTCTGGCAAATTACGCGGATTTCGCACCCGTGCGAAATATCAGAAGGCCTGTCATAGTATACAATGTTATGCATGTGATAAAATAGGGTAATTACTCATATGCTTTATACATTGTAGTTCTTTATAGTTCTTTTATAATATTACATATGCCTAATGGACAGCAAAATGTAATTTACTTGTTCAGAAACCTTGTAAACAAGGTTAAGTTATTAAACTTGAAAAAAAAAAAAATTTGTCGCCATTATTGTAATAGGTCACTCGATCTTGCCACACAATCTGCCCAGGCTGTAAATGCCTTTTTTCGCACCCTATCAGAATTAAGCCCTGCCATTATCTGAACTCACCCGAAAAAAACTATAAATTATATAAATAAAACATGTTGCGCATCAGGGTTTGGGTGCGAGAGAAACCAGAAGTCAGCCAATTTTTGCTCTTATCATATATATATATTTATTATTATTAATACGACTTGGCGTTTTCGAGTGCAAATACGGGCTAAAACGAGTGCAAATATGAGACCATATTACACGGGTCGCAAACAGGTTTGCACAAGTTTATTCAACACTAAAAGGTTTTGTAAGCACGCAAGCCAATCAGCGAGTAACAGCCAATCAGCTTTTAGCGTGCGAAAAAAACTTTTCAATTGCGCGCCCGCCCCAAACATTGGAGTTCAAGTCTTCAACTGAGGCTGAGAGATTTCTTCTCTCAAGATTTTCTTCAAACAGAGCAGTAAGGTAAGCGAAAACAAAGCTTTTTTGTTCGTGTTAGCCGTCGTATAATAAACAATTTATTACACGAAGAGTTGTGTAATACGGCTAGGAATTTTTACTCGTCAATTTTATTTTTTTCTCCTTTCAGGCTCGAAAAAATAAAACTGACTCGTAAAAATATCCAGCCATATTACACAACTTTCCGTGTAATAACCTCTTTATATATGGTACATGTACTTGGCCCTGACACAGGAGCTCTGCTATTAAACACTTGTCTCACTGGTTAACTCAGTTGGTAGAGCATGGTCTAGAGTGTGGAACTCAGGTCATGGGTTCGAATCCCAGTCATGTCCTTGGGCAGGGACGTATATAAGCCGATGGCCTTGTCTTCTACTTCTAATCAGTATTTGAAGGGGACGTGAAAGGACCTGCTGTGCTACTCGAAAAAGAGAAGGGAATTTTCGCCCGGTACAGCAGCCTGGCAATAGATCCTTTGCATGTGACGTCATCAAAATTCTAAAATCTAAACTATGAGATATATGAAGCTGTTCTTTTAATATGATGTAGATATCGGTATTCTCAGTATTCTTCGAAAAATTTACGTTGATACAGTGATTTGTTTTTGAGTTACAGTACTTTGAATTTTGTGACAGCCAGGTCAGCGTGTTTCCTAAATGTCAAGGAAATCCATACATTTCGGCCAATTTCAAATTTTAGACTTGATAAACCTTTAAAAGTGATAGATCTAAAGTATTTTGAAGTGAATGCTAATCATATTGATGGGAAAAACAGCTTTATTTGTAGAGTACGTTTTTGGCTGCCATCTTGATGTACTAAAGCTGTACACCAACATGGCTGCCACATACTATTAATTACACTAAATTGTTCGAATATTATTTGGCTGACAGCTCGGTTACGAAATACTCTATTGCTCCAAAATTTAGGTCATTTCTATACTTTTACCTGCTCTATATATACACAGCATTAAAAATATTTTACTAATATAAGTTTTTTCTTGAGGCAATTTTTTTGTGACGTCAATGCAAATGATCAATTATACTAACCACACACTCAACAAATTATTGTAAACTGTATGGAAGCTATAAGCAATGTATAAGCAGTCTGTAACTTCACTTACAGGATGTCAGTAATTTGTAAAGCGCCAACATGGCGCTATATAAATATGGCCATTATTATTAGTTTATACACTAATTATATTGTCAACTATTGTTTCTTTATGTGCAGTAATGAGACCATAATCCTCACGTTACCTGGTCCCCATTATACTCCATAGTAAAATGAAGATGGGTCCAGAGGTAAATTTTGTGTCGATGAGGCAAGATGTGCCCTTCTTCAAGGTGGCCTATGAACCCACGTACAGGCAGATCATCTAATAGAAGAAAAACATACCAATTTGTAAGATTGTACCACAAATATATACATGTACAATATAAATGTATAAACTAACTTGTCTGTTGTTAGTCACCAAGCACCCACCACCACCGCTGCCGCGCCGCCACCGCTGCCGCCACCACTGCCGCCACAGCTACTGCCACCATCACCACCACCATCATCATTGTAACCATCAACGTCATTGTATTCATTGTTGTGATCATCATTTTTTTAAGGTGACATGTTACATGTATATCATCATTACTGTCATAACATTTTTATTATTATTATAATTATTTATAATAACTGTATATTACAGGACTGTAAATTTAAAAAAAAGTCTGGTCGCATTTTTGAGGCTAGATAAAAAATATTAGTTGTAAAACTGAAAGTTTTAGTGGCCAAAAAATTGTGACTAGTTATGAAAATTTAGTCGCAGAATAAAAGATGCCGAACAGAGAATAATATCACTGGTGGATATTAGTTCAGCGGTGTAACCATAAAATAATTATGATGTCTGCGATACTTCTTTTTAACGTGCCACTGCTCTAATGGCAGCCAGTTTTGCTCGCGAACGAACAATGGAAGTGCAAGTTAGGAAAGGTAAGTATGAAAAATCTTATTCTTATAATGAAGAGAAACATATCTGTTTTCATTATTATAATACTTGTGATTCAGTTGCAATTTGGATGAAAATGGATGTCAGAAAAATTCTAATCACAAAAAGAAAAATTCTAATCGCATTTGTGACCGTATTGGTTGCAATTTCCAGCCCTAGTGTTGTTAATAATTATTAGCGGACCTATCTCTATATAAGTAACATAATTATTACTTTGGTACGAATTGTACGATTTGTACGGTGACGTCATATTCGTACAACGATAATACCTAACCCTGACTACAAACCTAACCCTAACCCTCCACCAAGGTTTAGGGTGTTTAGAGCTAATTAGTAATTCGTACAGTCGTTCGTACAATTCGTACCGATAGAATAATCCTTCATTATTAGTATAATAACCATTAGCTGAACGAGTTCTCCCTCTAGGGATAAACACCCTTCCACTTACATGTATTTCTTTCACATCTCAACAATTCTCAAAACCCTTAAAATGACAAGTAATGAGCACACTATGGTTATAATTGAAGTTAATACTCACCTAAGATAAACTCAAAGTAATAAAGATCTTCTATAGCTGCCCGCAACTCCTCTATTTCTTTATCCTTCAGGGTTACCTCACACAAATTCCTACTTTCTACTTCATCTAAAATACAAAATAATATACAATTAACTATGGAATTATGAGTTGTCGAGACTGCATCACTTTATGCATAGCAAGTTATATAATTAAAAGTTCTAAAGGTAAAGGTATTCATTTATATAGCACAAATTATATATGAATATATTCAAATATGCTTCACAATGTACATGCTTAGTGTTTCTATCACCTTCTGTGCTACCAATGGTGTCTGCACCCAAGTTGATTTCACAGACACTACCACCAGTTGTTACAGTATTAATTTTACAGTTACATTGAAACCAGCATCTGGTCATGTTAAATACAATGTAGCAGTCCAATTATCACAACAGCAAGAAAGAACATTTTCGTCAACTTCCATTAATCATTAATTTTGTAGAATGCTTACAGTCTTGAATTTACTGTCTTGAATTTTGGGGCAAAATATTTGACACCAGATTCTTATACAAACACCAACTTCCTTGGCCTACTCCCCAGGCTTTTCATTTATGCGCAGCTGGATAGTGACGTCACTGCTTCGGTTTAGCCCGCCACGGCAAGAAGCCTGGCCAAAACCTCTTGAAACTGAAATTGAGAGGTCTATGGCAGATTTTGAGAGGTCTATGGAGAATATACATGTGTGAAACCTAATACTTTAAATAGGTCAAAAATATAAACCGACTCACAAAATAGGGTGTCTATAAAACGAAGACCTACAAAACGAAGACCCCAACAAATAATTAGCAGAAAACTTTAAAGAAGCTTTGCAGGTATTCAGGGGTGTCAGGGTCTGTGAGAGCGTGTAGGGGTGTCAGGGTTTGTGAGAGCGTGTAGGGGTGTCAGGGTCTGTCATTTGTGACAAGACGGACGTCACAAGACGGTAAAATCTTATTAGCCTGGTACACGTTTCTGGCCGACAGGGGTGTCAGGGTCTGTGAGAGCATGTAGCAGTGTCAGGGTCTATTAGGGGTGTCAGGGTCTGTCAGGGGTGTCAGGGTCTGTGTAGAGGTCGGAACAAAGTTCTGCCAAAAGAAGTGCTAAAAACCATCCACACAGCGTTACAAATTCGTCAAAGCAGCTCGTATTTTCGGAAGCACAAGCCTGTTCCTCAAACACACTGGTCCATGTTTCAACCATGTGCGATTCGTCAACGACCGAATACAAGCAAGATGCTTGTGGAGTTCCAATGCAGGGTTCTTCAACTCATTGCGAAATTCGCTCTTCATTACTTCTTCTGCAGAACTAAACAGCAATTTGAAATATTTCATTTGTAGTTCCTCGGGTTTTAGACTGGTTCAATTGATCTTTCACTATACTAGCCAAAGGAGCAATACCCAAAACAACAACCCAGCCATCATTTTGGATGTCTTTAACGCTATTGAATGCTTGGAATATCCTACTTTTTCCAAACCCATGGCCAGTTGGGAGAACAGCTAGAAAATCTCTTCCAGACAAAAGATCTTTAATAGCTTGCTCTTTCTTGTTTGCTGCCATATTGATTTCTGCTCTCATCGCATTCCATGCATGAATATTTTTTTATGGTTTGATTTCTGTCAATCATGCATTTTGGCCAATAGTAATACGCAGCCTTCTGAGGCCGAGAGTTACCAAAATAACCATGGCTTGTCGGCAGGCTCTTTCTTCCTCTTCTCCCCACCCCCTCCCCCCTCTCTTTTTTCTCTTGCTCCAATCCCTCTAATCTCCACTCGCTTCGCTCCAATACTCATGTGGCTAAATGTAATTTTGGCAGCGGAGAATGTCCCTACTACGACCTGTGTGAGCCCGGCAGTCGATTCTGTCTCCGCGGTCATCGCCTCTGGCAGTTCTGGCGTCGCACAAACTTCGGATCTGAGTTCAAGGACTGGGGTGCTATGGTCATCTGGCGCCGGTTTTGTGACTCCTCCAGCGACCTCGTCAGCCTCAAGTTTACAAGGTAGGCCCCCAGTTGTTGTACCTTCGTTTGTTAATACGTTCACGGGACCTGTGTCGTCGCTCGCGCCGAGTTTAGTAGCTTCGCAGGCCATTGCCCAACAACACATGGGAAGTACGTTTGGCGTCGCACCTAAGCCAAACATTCCGGAAATACCAGGTCTTCCGTTGCCGACACTTCATCAGCCCTTCGTTGTTGGCCCAGGTTTTTCACCGATTCCGGAAAAGATCGTGGCCCAAATTGTATCTGGCAAGTACTTGGACCTCAGCGATCTTTTGGCGGCTAATTTGGTTCACGCCGAACCTGAACCACAGTTGCTGTTTGACGGACGAGTAGTCCTGACGTCAACACCGAGGAAACAACGGCGCCGCGTGGAAGATCTCAGCAGCTGGGTGGAGGCTTTTACAATATTATCCTTTGTCCTTACATCTTACTTCCCCCATCGATGGCGAGACCTAACGCAATACAAGTTGTTAATTTTGCGCACATATCGCCAGTTTAGCGGTAGGGTTTGGCTGGCATATGACCAGGCGTTCCGCGAATACGCAGCGGCCACCAAGAGCGTTGATTGGTCGACCATGAACGTACAATTATACAATTTTCACTCTGCTGGCGCCTCAGTTCGTAGCCTACCTGGGGGAACATCAGCCGGGTCGTCAGAGCCCCATGGATCAAACTCTTCCTCTGTGGTGTGCAAGTCATGGAATCGTGGTCGGTGCTCGGCTCCTTACGCATCCTGCAGGTTTGCACACATATGCAGCAGCTGCTCGGGCTCTCATCGTGCTCAAGAGTGCCCTGGCTCGTCCAGCACCAGGTCTGTGGTGGAACATAGGCACAGATCCCGCTCTCCAGTACCTACATCCAGCGAGAACAAATATAGGAGGCGTTGATGGCCAGTTCGACACCCTGGCCTAAGTTATGGACTGGGCTTGCCTTGTTGTGAGACCTTCAAATTGTTTCTGTTATTGACTACATTGTTCAGCTCCATTTTATTGCCATTATGCTGTGCGCTGGCCTGGCTTGGGCAGGTCTCTTGGGTAACTGCTGTGCCCATGTCGGCAGCTCATTCATATTGTTATTATAAGCCTTATAATTAATGGTGTATAGTCCCAGTGTTGCTCATCATGTTTCGCTAGGCGATAGGGCCCTACATTTATGTCTGCCTTTGTTTATTCCAGCCTCTATAGTTCTACCTACAGTCGCTAGTGTCACTCCGCTCCGTGTGAACCACTTTGTTCGGGAGCTGATGTCCCACCCGGATCAACAACAAGTCTTATTTGTAGTTGAGGGCCTGCGTCATGGTTTCAAACTAGGCTTTCACGAGTCGCATAAGCTAAAGTCGGCTAAGAAAAACAAGCCCTCAGCCTATTTGCATCCCAAAGTCATAGATGAGTACCTGGCCAACGAAGTGTCTCTGTGTAGGGTGGCAGGCCCCTTCAAGTCTTCCCCCTTACATAATTTGCATATCAGCAGTTTTGGAGTGATCCCCAAAAAAGGTCAATCTGGGAAGTGGCGGTTAATTCTTGACCTGTCCTCTCCAGGGGGTGGAAGTGTGAATGACGGAATTAACTCGGGGGAATTTTCATTGCAATATATCAGGGTGGATGAAATAATCAGTATGGTAAGCCAGTACGGCCGGGGAGCACTCATGGCAAAAATTTGACGTAGAGGCAGCTTATCGCAACATTGCTGTGCATCCTTCAGATCGATTTTTGTTGGGTATGAAGTGGCGCGGTCAGTATTTTGTAGATTTAACCCTTCCTTTCGGTCTGTGCTCTGCACCCTACATTTTCAACTCTGTGGCTACCATGGTAGAATGGATCTTGTTACACAATTATCATGTGTCAGACCTAGTGCATTATTTGGACGATTTCATCTCAGCTGGTCCTCCGGATTCTGAACAATGCTTCATAAATCTCAGTACTGCGCAGGAGGTCTGCAGAATGCTGGGTTTGCCTCTTCACCCAAAGAAGTGCGAGGGTCCTGCCACGTCTCTCGTGGTCTTGGGAATTGAATTAGACTCAGTCAATCAAATAGCACGTCTTCCTGCCGAGAAACTGTTGGCCCTGCGTCTGTTGCTGCAGTCATGGGTCACACGCCGTTGGTGCAATAGACACCAATTAGAGTCTCTCATTGGTCACCTTCATCATGCGGCAAAAGTTGTGTGGCCAGGCAGAACCTTCATTCGGCGCATGATTGATCTCCTCTGTTGCTTTCGCAAGAAAGACCACCCAATTCGCTTGAATAGGGAGTTCCAGTTGGATCTTCTGTGGTGGCATCACTTCTTAGCAGACTGGCATGGGGTCAGCTTTTGGCATTTCCCTGGGATGGCTGCAGCGACTGACTTAGAAGTGACGTCGGATGCAGCAGGGTCAGTTGGCTTCGGAGCTTACTACAAGGAGGAATGGTTCAATGGCCGCTGGGCCCCCTGTCAAGCCCAGCTGTCCATTGCATACAAAGAACTATTTCCAGTTATCATTGCGGCCCATGTATGGGGTGCTAACTGGTCTAAGAAGCATGTGATGTTCTGATCTGACAATGAGGCTGTAGTATACATCTTGAACTCCAGGACATCCAGAGTCCCATGCATAATGCGGCTAGTGCGTAGTCTTCTCACCTCAGCAGCTCGTTTCAACTTCACTTTCATGGCCCAGCACATTCCAGGCGTGCAAAATAGAATCGCTGATGCTCTTTCTCGTTTTTATTGGCAGGAGTTCAAGCAGTTAGCGCCCGGGGCCCGGTCAACACCAGTCCAAATTCCGCCACACTTTCTGGAAGACCTGACCTCTCCTTGCTAGAGGAGCGCTGCCGGAACTTCATGGGGCAGGGCCTAGCCCCCTCTACACGTCGGTCTTATACCTCTGGACAGAAGAAGTTCTGCAATTTTTGCCTCCAAATTGGAAAGCTGCATGTGACTGGCTCCCCTTGTCCCGTGGATGAATGGACTCTTTGCTTGTTTGCTACTTTTTTTGGCGGACTCAATTCAACACTCTTCTATTAAAGTCTACTTGTCAGCTGTCAGGTCTCTCCACATCGAACAAGGTTTCTCTGACCCTCTACTTAACTGTCTGCGATTGCAGAGGGTGGTCCGTGGTATAAAACGTACTCAAGGCTCCTGTTCAACCCAACGCTTACCAATTACTGATGGTCTCATGTCGGTTATTTTTAAATCTTTGGACTTGACTCATCCTGACCACTGTATGGTTTGGGCTGCGTGCACTCTGGGGTATTTTGGTTTTCTGAGATCGGCTGAATTTACGGTGCCCAATCTGGCAAGCTATTCCTCAGGGATTCACTTGAATGTGACAGACATTGCGGTGGATTCTAGCGTTGCCCCCTCTTGCATGCAAGTTAAGATCAAGGCATCCAAAACAGATCCGTTCCGCAAGGGGTGCTTTATCCACATTGGTCAGGGAAAGCCCCCTCTGTGTGCACTCGAAGCAATGCTGGCATACTTAGCGATCAGGGGCGATTCCCCAGGTCCATTGTTCCTGCTCCGAAATGGTCAACCGTTAACTCGCACCTGTCTAACCAACTGGCTCAGACAAATCATGGCAGCTGCAGGCATTGCAGGAAAGTATTCTAGCCATAGTTTCCGCATAGGAGCAGCGACCGTGGCAGCTCGCAATGGTGTGCCGGACCATTTAATTCAGGCATTGGGTAGGTGGAGTAGCAATGCCTATCAGCTCTATATAAGGACTCCTTCGGAAGCCTTGGCGAGTCTGTCGCAGCAGTTGGCTTAGTGGCGAACGTCAGCTCGGTATGTATAATTATTACAGTGCCATTGCATCACAATGATGGTGCTTGGGGTAGTTTGGTTGGGAGGTACCATGTTACCCTGTCCATAGTCCCTCCTTCTCCAAGCACCTTGGAGTCTTCGGTTGGGGGTGGACTGTGGCAGGGTTGCCATGGTTACCTCCTTGTTGTGCTTGGACATGCGTCGTCCGGCACTTCAACCAAAGGTACCTATCCCCAAGCTCATCTATTGGTGATGAGTTTAAATGTGGCTAAATGTAATTTAGGCTAAGTTAAACTCGAGACAATGCTGGCCAGCAGTCATCCCCCATAGAGAGATGTTATGCGGGGGGCCCAGGGGCCTGGCAGGGACTACATGTTGTTTGTGCGTGGTCATTTCAGTCATAGCTTTCTTGCTGATCATCGCGGATCATTGGTGTTTGCTAGTCAGTGCCTTTGCTTGCTGATCGTTGCGGATCACTGCTCCCACCCTCCTCTCCCTGTGGTAAGTATTGATGGGATGGGTAAGTATTCCACTGAATCTTCAGTGTGACAGGTACCAGGGGGTGGACTGTGGCAGGGTTGCCATGGTTACCTCCTTGTTGTGCTTGGACATGCGTCGTCCGGCACTTCAACCAAAGGTACCTATCCCCAAGCTCATCTATTGGTGATGAGTTTAACAGAGCTACAACGCAGGCTAAGACCCAATTTAATTCCTCTCTCAGCTTTATCGCAACCGAGCTAAGAAAGTCACAAATAATAGCAGAAAACTGAAGGAGGCTTTGTGGGTATTTGGTTCCCACACATTACCTACAGAGAACTTTAAGCACCAGGGTCTTCTTTTTAAAGATAAAGGCCACCATTTTGAAAAAAAAAGACTCTTGAGTATTAGTAAGAGAGGGAATCTTGTAGTGTGCGGTGTGCGATGATAATGTTGAATAAAATCTATTTTTAATAACCGGAAGCAGTTGAAGCAAAGTAGGTGCACACACAACAACTAAAAAAATGGTGCAAAAATACTGCCCGTCAACAGCCAGCATAATACTTTCACACAATTTTTTTAGTTGTCACACGTACGCGCCCACTTTGCTTCAACTGCTTCCGGTTACTTAGGATATATCTTATTCGACATTATTATCGCACAAGCATGCTTAATGGAGATTCCCTCTCTTGCTCATGCTCTCTTGGTATATTAGCCTGGGGATCAGGCTAATTGACTTCTGGCATGTTTGTACTGATTACCCAGTGTGCCCCTCGGAGTTCGAGCTTGAAGTTTAATATTAAAATACCTTTTGACTTTCTTGTCACAACAGACATTTCGTGAATAGCGATGTTTCGTGTGTCGTCATCTATTGTCATTAATGCACCAGTCAATGTAAACCCCCGCTGCCCCCAACCCGGGCATGACCGGGGCGAAGGGGGGGGGGGGGTATTTACCTCGTATTCACCACCATATTCATCCCCGCTAGGTGGGGAATTCGCTGGCTTTCACCTCTTCGGTTTCTGTACCGGGGACTTAACCGGGAGTTCACCCAGAGCCTACCTGCTGGCCAGTATTACTGAAGGCTCTGCGCTTATTTCTTGTTCATTTGCATTTCAAATGTGTTGTGCATTTTTCCTAGACTCCCCCGGGGGGCAGGGATATGTGGGGCATTGGATCGGCAACATGTCCCCAGGGGCAAGGGCATTTTCTCACTTTCACTGACCCCAAATTCGGTCATGCCCGAGTTCGGGGGGGCGGGGGTTTACATTGACTGGTGCATAATGTGCCAACCAGAGATCCATTGGTTCCTAACACTAAGCGGGCTTTACAAATCATGGTTGGCACATTAGCATAACAATTGCAATGTTTATCAACACGAAACATCGCTATATCCTACTTAATAGATCTGACTATAGTGTCAATCACTTTTTCGACTTACCTTTGAAATTAATCTCATACATCGCCACAGCCATTCGATCTCCCTTCAGTACTTCACCAAGCGTTAAACTGCGGTGTTCGACCTGTAGACAGTTATCATAACGAATCAGATACGAACAATTTACGAAATCAAGTACACTTTCATATCACTTCAAAGAATAAACTTACTTTTTCAGGTCTACAGACGGGAAGGGAGTAATAATGGTAGGTTTCTTGAGGGTTGAAATAAGGTCCCACTTTGTTCACAAACATTGTAACCTATCACAAAGAATATAAAAATAAGAGTCTTAAAAATAGTGCAAAACAATAAAAAGTAGCATAGAGCATCTGCTTACCTTCTCTTCATCTTTATAGTTGCTCGCTGTAGCTAGATATATCGAGGAGAACACAGCTATCCAAAACAAACGGTGAGACTTAGAAGCCGCCATGTTGGAATTTGTGACTCCGCTGCATCATGGGATATCTAGACGTGGAGTTTATGATTTCGTGAAATGTTATTGATAGAGTTCGATTACCATGAAAACGGCTTTTAAACGAGAAAGGCATTCAATAAATCAACTTAAACTTTAGAAGTCCTGCTTCATTTCTCTCTTCGCTTCAAAGTTTAAAACAAATCAAGCAAAAAGATACACGTATTGTCTATTGAAGCCATCTCGGCCCTTGTTGCGCTGAAAGAAAATATACTACTGAGCGCTTTCATAAATAAAATAAGTAATCCTAACAAGATTGACTTTTTTTATATTTTATAAGGTCTCTAAAAAATACAAGTCGATTAAGAAAAAATAATTTAGCTCCACCCGTTGTGCATGTGTAATTTTGGTCCAGAAAATGCTTCAAGCTCTTTTGTTTACGTTTTTTAGTAGCCTGCTTGCCGGCTCTTCTGTAAATTTTTCGGACAAGTGTTTTTTTTTTAAGAGCATTCAGCCTCCTCAACTTCAGCCTCAACTTGCCATATCAAGTGCACTGCACATGCGCGTGCACGTGGCAACACCATGGACAACATGGCGAACGATTCAGCTGTTTGTGTTGATGGCGTAAAATCGTAAACTATTCAAGCACACCATGTTAGCAGCCATAAAAAAGAACTGGTTCCTTATTGGAATCGTAGCAGTGATAACTCTCGCCAAATTACAGCCATCCGTAGGAGCAAAAGGTGGTATCCTTAGGCCTGAATACACAGTGAAGTACGTCGCTGTATCGACAATCTTCTTCAACAGTGGACTTTCCTTGCGGACAGAAGATTTAAAGAATGCTTTAGCTCATGTTAAACTTCATGTATTCGTGCAGTCGTTTACAATGGGGTTTGTACCTTTATTGATGTCACTTCTGGTGAATCTACTCGCCTATACACCCTTGAATACCTGGCTCATCAAAGGGTTACTGGTTGTAAGTTGTATGCCGCCACCGGTTTCTTCCGCGGTTATTCTAACCAAAGCAGTAGGGGGGAATGAAGCCGCTGCGATCTTTAACTCAGCCTTTGGGAGCTTTCTTGGGATCTTCGTAACACCCATGTTACTACTGACCGTTCTGGGATCATCTTCATCAGTTCCTGTTACGTCCATCTTTACGACCCTCACCATCACTGTCGTAGTTCCTATTTTACTCGGTCAAACATTTCGGTGCAGCGGTCGAGTTAAAACTTGGGTGGAAACAAGTAAACCCCCATTTGGAACAATCGGCAGTTGCATACTGCTTCTAATCATATATACAACGTTCTGTGACACGTTTTCCAACGATATAGGGGATATAGACTCTGTTAGTTTATTAGGAGTGGTCATGTTCATTTTAGTTCTTCAATGTTCACTTCTTTTGATGACGTTCTTTGTCACAAGATTGGAAGATTGGTTTTCCCCTGCTGACACTGTCGCAATAATGTTTTGTTCCACGCATAAGTCACTCACTCTCGGCATCCCAATGCTAAAGATCGTGTTTTCAGGATACAAATACTTGTCTCTCATTTCTATTCCACTTTTGATCTACCATCCAATGCAGATTCTCCTTGGGGGATTGCTTGTACCTTTTGTCAGAAACTGGATGTTAGCAGCACAAGCTCAGCACAAAGAGAAAGGAGCTACTAATGGGATAATAATAACTGCTTAAATGTTTATGAAACGTAAACCACAAACCAACCCTGTCCATGGATAGACCCGTCAAACCTTTTTTTCAACTTTAGATATAAACATACACTGTATAACAGCAATACCATCAACACTGCTGAAAGAGCACCTCAAAATTAGTCGAAATCCCAAATTTGGGAGTTATATTTTGAATAGGAGCAAAGATACAGGCCTGCAAACTCGGAAAATTTCAGAACATTTTACAGACGTTTGTATGGAAATTTCAACTGAGGGGCACAAACTTGGTGTATTACAGACAGCACTTTGCTTTGCATGGTTCAAGCCCTGGTATCATATGAGTTGAGTTTGTTGGTATCTTACCTTCGCTCCAAGGGTTTTTCTCTGGGTCGTCTGATTTTCCTCCATCCTTAAAAACCAACATACTAAATTCCAGTTCAATCTGGGGTTTAGCCAGGTCCTGACTTTCATCAGCCCTTATGGTTGTTTTGTGTCCCATAAAAAAAAATCAATATCAGGGCTTTTAAAATGTTTTTGAGTAGGAGTTCAACATAGGAAAATAGGCATCTCTAAAGAAAAGACTAAACATCAAGCAAATGTTTAATTGTCTGTTAAAGAGAAAATAACCGGCGATGTACCTCATAGCAACAGCTGGTGCTCTGACAGCTGCCAGGTGTTTTGAAAGCCCTGAATATATGCACCACTTCCTTTCAAGAACTGTAAATGAAGACATATTTTGCAAAGTGTTTGCATTTGCAATAAGATAAGAGAAATACATACAATAGAGGGAACAAAGAAAATTGGGTCTGTCTGACCATAGTTAATACAGTGGAATGGTTATGAAACCCAGCAACCTTTGTTAATATGTCTTTGTTTGCTTTTTTCAACCATGACTGTGCACATACAATATAAATTCCAATGTGTTAATCAGCCAATAGAAACGTGAGGGTTCAGTCGTTCAGAGGATGCTAATGAACAGTGACCATGCACAATCTTTTGTCTTACCCCTTCCAACATAAATTGCAGTGCCTAATTTGTTAGCCCCTTTGAAGTTTTCTGGGTTTCCTAACCATTCCACTCTATTAACTATGGTCTGACTCAACACAAATACATGCATGTAAGAGATAGTTTTAACAACATCATCAAAGCCCATGCCAAAGGTTTCCAATGCATTTTAGAATAAATACCTTATAAAATGTATGAATTGTAAATAGATTGTTCAAGGAATTGAAATAAATAAGGGTACTGCATGTTAAGATGCATGTAATAATGCCACACTTAATTTTCATTTCACATGTGCAATGCAATAAAACTCTTGCAAAAAATAAAGTATTGTACAAAATAGTAAAATAAATACAATAACCTATTATTTTGTGGCATCGAAATATGCCCTGATATTAAAATCGTCTGCAGACATTATCTGTTCCGAGAAGAGAATAGTTACCGAGAGCAAAGCTCGAGGGAAACTGTGAGCTTCGAAGGTCAGATAATGTCCAAGGACAAAATATCAGGGCATATTTCGACTCCACAATGTAGGTGGTGGTTGTTATCATCCTTCAAATATGTTCTTTGACGTGCACTTACTTGCTCACAGGGGATATGTTCACTGATATTTCCTGCTCACAGAGAGAAAATATTGGGTTGTGATGCATTCAACCAATCATATGCGAGAGAAAATATTTGATGGATTATAATGGTTGAAAAGCTTGAGCCTATGACTCGTGCAATGGATATAAATAGAGCCTAATTGGTTGATTGTAGTGTTTGTGGTATTGGTTCTCATTTAATCATAGCATAAGTTGAGTACATCGGTCTTGGAGGGGTCATGACAAGACCAATCATGTCTATGATGCATTAGGGGTGTGTGGCAGTACTGGGTTTGGTTTTTAAACAAAACATTTGGCAATTCAGGTTGATTAAAAAAAATGGCAATGTGGTTTTATATTTATTTTTTGGCAATCCTGGTTAATTCTTAATAATATTTTGTCATTGACAGTTGATTCTTTTATAAATATTTTGTCAATTGCAGTTAATTTTTTCACAAATATTTTAGCAATCCCAGTTAATTTTTAATAATTATTTTGTCAATTGCAGTTAATTGTTTCACAAATATTTTGTCAATCCCAGTTAATTTTTAATAATTATTTTGTCAATTGCAGTTAATTGTTTCACAAATATTTTGTCAATCCAAGTTGATTAGTGTCTTATTGAGCAGTACAATAAGACACTAGCCCAGATGGGCTCTTGTTTTATTGCTGGAAAACCACGCTCCTGTCAACAAAATGGTCATTACTCTGTGCCCTGTGCCTCCCCCCCCCTGCATGGTTCACCCACGAAATCCAGAAAGTCGAAAGAACTCAAGCATGTTAAGGCCTGGTTCAGGGCGTCAGTGGAGGAAAACTAAATTAACAGTAGACGGAGATCTGTATAACCAGCAATGCACTGTTGTTCATAAGCCAGCTTATTTCTGATGCTAAGATGGAATATTTTTCTGACTCGAGTCCGATCAAAGAGATGTTTGCGGTTCTACTGAGAAGCTAGCAAACAAATGTGCTGACTATTTTGAGGAAAAGATAAGTACCATTAGAAACGATCTGATCTTCAGTAGCCTCGGGCTGCGTAACCTGTTTTCTGATTCAGATCTACGAAGGTGTGAGGTACAGCTTTGACAATTTACACCTGTAACTGATGTTGAGTTAGCGGGGCTTATTGGTAAAATCTCTGGCAAGTCGTGTATCCTCGATCATATATACTTCCAGTGATTACAAAGATGGTGAACTTGTCCATAGGGAATGCTGTACTACCGCCGAGCCTGAGCTCCCTCGTTGTCCCCACGTCGAATTAAAGAAAGCCTCATTGAGCTGTGAAGAATTCAGCAGTTGTCGGCCTATCTCAAATTTGACATTTATCTCGAAATATAGTGTTGAAAATTAAGGTTGTGGCTACTCAAACTTGTCACCACGTGGAAGACAACAACTTAAATGAACTATACCAATCAGCTTATATAAGCAGTACCATTTTGATAGTATTACTGAAACGGCACTAGTCAAGGTACAAGACGACATTCTAAGGGCTATTGATAATAACTGCTCGGTCATCTTCTTGCTCTTAGACCTATTGGCAGCTTTTGATACCGTCGATCATGGTATCCTCTTGACTCGACTATCGCAGAGGATTTGCATTGTTGACAATGCATTAGAGTGGTTTATATCATATCTGATCGACAACAAATGTTGCTGGAAATCAGTCATTTGGACGAGTTCTTCAGTGTGGAGTTCCTCAGGCAGTGTCTTCGGCCCTATATTAGTTCTTGCTATAAACAATAAAATCCCCACTTGGAGATATAATGAGGCAACACAATGTTAATTTTCACCTGTACGCAGACGGTACACAACTGTACATTACGTTCAAATCGATCGTCTATCGAAGGCCAAGTAGAGCATGTGACATCCAGGATGGAGGCGTGTGTTCGGGAACAAACTTAAGTTAGACAGAGACAAAACTGGATTACTTGTTTTGAATGCGAGTCATCGTCCTATGCCTCCCCTTAGTTCAATTTTAGTTTGTGATGAAGTGATTAGTCCAACTTTTGTGGCTGGAAACACTGGCGTCTTCTATGATACGTCTATGGCAATCGGGGACAACATGTTAGCAGCATGTGTGCAAATCAACTTTTTATCATCTTAGAAATATAAGTCGCGTTAGGAGGCATGTACGTTTTCATACTGCAGAAATCTTGATGCACGCTTTAGTTGTAACTTCAAGGCTTGATTTTTGTAACTCTTTTATATGGCCTGCCTAACCACGCACGTTATTAAGCAGCTACAAGAAGTGCGTCCAGAATGTAGCAGCCAGAGTTCACACGCTGACGATCACGGAAGTGTGAACATATTATATCGGTCCTATATAAACTACGCTAGCAATCGCCTTGTAGACGTATATCCTCTAATTTACGTTCTTATGGCTTTAAAGCCTTTTTGACTGCTGTGCCAACTCTGTAGATACATCAGAAACTGCAGGCTGCACAATAAACGATTTTAAAAGGTGAAAATGTATCGTTTTCATGTTATCATCCCAGTCACTGATTTTTAACAAAATTAATATTTTGTCAATCCCAGTTAATTTATTCACAAATATTTTGGTAATCTCACCAAATTTTTAGTAAACATTTTATCAATCCCAGTTAATTTTTAATAAATATTTTGTCAATCCCAGTTAATATTTAATAATTATTTTGTCAATTGCAGTTAATTGTTTCACAAATTTTATCAATCCTAGTTAAGTTTTAATAAATATTTTGTCAATCCCAGTTAATTTTTAATAAGTATTTTGTCAATCCCCGTAATAATATGGTCTGTGACTTCCATGTGTTATAATAGAGTACTCATGCTTGACAGGGCTTCTTTCGCTTATACTGTACATCAAACCAAAACTGATTTACAGCAGTCGAAGTGTGCATGGGTCGTCTGAGTTAATAACAGCTGTATCCTCATTATCAACACACTCGCAACACAAGTTTTATTGAAAATGTACAACAAATTAAAGATATGAATACCATCTAACTGGCTTATTTAATCATAATAATAATAATAATAATAATAATAATAATAATAATAGCATTTATTTAAACACGGTATTGGCGATACTGCAGCATTCAGAGCTGATGTGGCCGTGATAATACAAAAGGAACGATAAAGCTAGAAATCTAGCTAACCTCATTGATTATGTAAATTACAAGTTTTTGATTGAAAGACTATTGCATTATAAGATATTGGAATGATACTAACTAAATAGTTGAAAGACTAACTAATTGACTAATAACTTAATTAGATGAACAAGCGAGTAGTTGTGCAAATGGACAGGCGGATGTCTAATGTATAAGTAAACACTTGGACGAGTAAACATGAATAAGTTAGGCATGCATAAATAAAACATATTAGTGGTATGAGAACTTATCAGTGTTGATCCTGACATTTGGTTGCAGTGGTATGGAGTTAATATACTTTTTGACAAGTTTTTTAAAGGTCGAGTGTTTTTTGTCTTTAAGGAGATCGTCTAGGTAGTTCCACAGTACGGATGCTCTGTATGTGATTGACTTGCGTATAGCACCTGTACGTGGATGTGGGATGACTAGCCTATGAACGCCTCTTAGAGAGTGTGTATTGTTTCTTAGTGTGAAGAGTTTATTTGGGAGTTTCTCTGAGTTGAGCGATTTGTGAACAAACATTGCTAGCTTATATTTGTAATTCCAGAACAGCGGATTCCAGTGTGCCTTGTTGATGACGTCTGCACTGGGCCGGTGGTCCAGTCACATCTGTGGATGATCTTGGCAGCTCGAACATGCATCCTCTCAAGATCTTGAAAGAGGGTCGTGTTGCAACTGCCCCACATAATCAGTCCATAGGTGATGGAAGGCAGGATCACTTTAAAGTAAAATATCTCAAGACTACTCAATGGAAGAAACCGTAGTGCTTTAAGTAGATTAAGTTTCTTGGCAAATGATTTTATTGTCTCTTGAAGATGCATGGTCCAGTTCAGCTTATTATCTATGTTAATTCCGAGGCATCTAGTTGAGTTGACTATCTTGATGTTATTGTTGTTAATTGTTAATGCTGGAATGGGGCCTACGAATCGCTTTCTTGATATAAGCATTGCTTCACATTTTTTAGGGTGTAATGTCATAGCATTGTTGATGCACCATTTTGCTATAAGTCCTAATGCTCTGTTGGTTTCTTTAACAGCAGACTCGACATCATTGGCAATGCAGAATAGGGTGGTGTCATCTGCATACATCTCAATGTATGCATTTTCAATTTGGGCAATAGTGTCTGGTAGATCATTCGTATACAAACTGAAGAGAATAGGGCCTAGGACAGACCCTTGTGGTACTCCACATGTGACATTGACGGATTGGGATGTACCTTCACCAACTGTAGCAAACTGGACCCTTTCAGTTATGTAATCAGACAGCCATTCCCATAGATCGCCCATAATTCCAAAACTCTGCAACTTATATGGTAAAATGGTGTGGGAGACTGAGTCAAATGCTTTACGAAAATCAATGAATACCGCACACACGACTTTTTGATGGTCCAGAGCAGAACGCCATTTCTCAGTCATATGTGCAAGCAGAAGTTCAGTTGAGTGCCCTTCCCTGTATGCCCATTGATGTGGACTGAGAAGATTATGGTTCTGCACTGTGTGTTCTATAATCTTATCTGAGACACAACGTTCCATAATTTTGCTTGGGATGGAGAGTATGGAGAGGGGACGGTAATTCTCTCTCTCGGTGATATCAGCTTTTTTGTGGGTTGTCCTTAGGCGAGCACATTTCCAAGTCGCTGGGACCTTGGTCTCCACCAAGCTATGGTTATAAATCTCAGTCATTGGGGGTGTAATCGAAGCTCCAGCTAGTTTTAGGAGTCTTGGTGAGATTCCATCTGGTCCAGTGGCCTTGTGGGCGTTTAGTGTTTCAATGTGTTTCCGCACCGTTTCCTGAGTGATCGTTAGTGATTCCAAGGTTGGTGTAACTCTTGTTTGTAGCGATTGGAGAGGGATAGTCGATGGCGGGAGGCTTAGAGCCTGTTTTTCTCCAATTGTAGCAAAATACTGATTCAAGAGCTCTGCTTTTTCTGTATCGTTGGTAGCCTAAGTCCCGTCGTCTCTTCTTATTGCCGGAGGAGGAGGATCATTACAATGGTGTGCAGCTTTGTTTATTAACTTCCAGAAGGTCTTGCAGTCTCGAACCTTTTCAAATTGATCAGCATAATAGTTTGCTTTGGCTTGTCTTAGTTCATATGTTACTTCGTTTCTAATGGTCTTGTATCTCTGTCTTATGTTATCATCATTTGATCTTTTCGATTCATTTAGTAATTTGTAACGCAGATTCATCTTATGCCTGAGTTTTCCAGTAATCCATGGTAGTGACTGGCTTCTAACTTTAATTTGACGCGGAGGGACATTATCATCGCAAATTTGGGTGAACAGCGTTGTCCACGCCCAGTACGCATCGTCTGCATTGTCGAACGCCTGACAGACAGACCATGGAGCGTTTTGCAGATCCTTCTGGAAATGGTCTATATTTAGTATTTTGTAATTTCTAGTTTTGACGATTCTTGGTGGCGGTCTTGTGGCTTTAAGGTTTAGAGTGGTCGAGACAAGTTTATGATCGCTAATTCCTAGATCTAATACTCCGTTCTTCTTAACCCATCTCGGCATATTGGTAACCACAAGATCGATTAATGTAGCCGACGTATCAGTCACTCTGGTTGGCTCTTTGTTAACAACTAAACATCCAAACTGTAGAAGGATAGACTGCAGTTTATCAGTTGGTAGTGAAGTTTCGTTAACCGAGGTCTCCTTTTCTGCGGGGGAAGTGCGGTCCAGAAAATTGACATTAAAGTCACCAACGAGAACGAGATTTTTGTATTTTGACCAGGTCTTTTCAAGCTGTCGAGTAAATTCATCAAAAAAAACCGTTTCATTTGGAGCTCTATAGACAAGTCCTAAAACAAAAGATGTTGTCTTTGTATGTAATTTAATCCAAATGGCTTCTATAGCGGGATTTTCCAGATGCCGAAGGTGAATAGCTGCTAGGTGACTCGCGATATAGACAATGCAGCCACCACCTTTCTTTCCATTTCCACGATCTCTTCTCAGTAGACGATACTGCTCAACCTGTAGCTGTTTGTCTGAAATACTCACATCAAGGTGTGTTTCCGTAATGGCTAAGATGTCAAATTTGCATACATTAAGTATCAGGCGAACTTCTTCTATTTTGTTTTTAATGCTTCGGATATTGAGTTGAGCTATGTTGATGTTGTTCGGATCTCTCCATATATGCTTTGAAAATTCATGTAAATAAAACTCATTTTCATCGCACTGTTTCTTAGTTGTATTGTCAAAGCGCTGTTGTTCCGTGGTGTTTACATCAAGTTCCCCAACTGACATCAGTAAATGGTAGAGCTGAAGATAAACAGGCTGGGCACATCCAGTACTGATCCTTAGTACTCTGCAGCTGCTTATATTCATTTAGCTTCATTTTGCCACATTTCATATGGCACCCAGAACCGCAGTTGTTACAGCTAATTGCTCGATGGTTTTTTGCAATTGTTCTGCAACAGACAGTACATCTAGTTTTGTTATTGCCATTATTGGGTGGACCAGGGTTTGGTGAAATGTCTCCACTGGTTGCAAGACGAGTCAGTTGGAAACTGGAGTAGGCATTAGAATAGTATATCACTCTGGAAGCGAAATATTTTCTACGTCGTTTTGTGTAACCAACTTTACGGTAGTAACCCCATGATGGTTGACACCATTCTGTTCTCCTGTTGCATCGCATGACCCGTAATTGTTGTATGCCATAGTCTGTTAACTGTGCCTTGTTCAGGATGTCATTCCTTGGATATATTGTAAGCTGTATTAGAATAACAACTAAAACAGTCACGCTACAGTAGTCTATCCTCCGCATCGCATCAACTGCAGGACTTTGTGCACTCTTGCGCGCGCAGCAAGTCAGTATCTTGCCTCACGTGCACGCGAAGACCGTTGAAGTGAAGATGACAGTTAGATCACAGGCTAACCATCCTCCCATTTTGTGTATTTGTCACTGATTTATTAGCAAATTGTGAAATAAAATACCTTTTGACTTGATTCTGCTGTTGTGTGTTGATTTAGCGCGCGCTCGTAATACAGCTCGGGTTTCCTGTGGCTCAGGTTTGTTTACATATAGCTCGGGCTTCCTGTGGCTCATCTCTCGCCAACTACATAAACATTTTACCCTTGTGTATTTTTATGTAGTTGGCGAGAGATGAGCCACAGGAAGCCCGAGCTATATGTAAACAAACCTGAGCCACAGGAAACCCGAGCTGTATTACGAGCGCGCGCTAAATCAACACACAACAGCAGAATCAAGTCAAAAGGTATTTTATTTCACAATTTGCCAATAAATCAGTGACAAATACACAAAATGGGAGGATGGTTAGCCTGTGGTTAGATTTGAATCCTTGTAGCGTAAATTCAAACGTTGTAATTCACAGCGCACGCTATTACTACGAGAACGGTTATGTTCGAGCTCGAGCAACGGCTTCCGATGTTTTTTTACCTTATTCAGTGGGAAATAAATATTTCTTCATACACCATATTCCATTGTTGATGTTAGTTTTAAATAAGTACATGGTACATCAACTGCAATACAGATCTTTCCAATCCAACCGTTGTTGCAGTTTTATAGCTATTGTACATGTCTTTCATTGCATAAAAAAACTGAATTTTAGAAAGTACACATTGACCCCCAGATTCTTGCTTCAACATAAAAATGTCAGCTGGCTCTTGTCATGCACACACTCCCAAATTACACGAAGTTAATACCAAAAGAGTTTCCTGCATGGGTTCACGTCGCACGCACTACATAATCTATTATATATTACTTCTAGTAATAATAATGACTTTATTTTACGAGGATAAAACACGTGACAGTAGAGGAACTTATAACCTTATGGCTCTCAATAATTAATATAATATAACATTAATTTACAATTTGATGATTTACAATAACCTATAATAAGAATCCTAAAATTTACAAGTATGAATCCTAAGGTCCTAAAGTTAAACAAGAGCCCATCTGGGCTTTCACTCGGGCCACATGAGATTGAAGATGAAATACACTTTCATTTGAAATCTCTTAGTAATAACCAAAGGGAAGAATTATTAGCTGAATTTAGCAGTCTTTTGGAGTGGCCGGTAGCGCGGTGACTTTCATAAAATTTCTCTGCTCCCCTAGTAAATATGTAATTTAATATTTTTGTTTTTCTCGTATGTTGACCTTTTAATTTAAACAGTTTAACACACTGCATTTGAGCAGGCATATATTCATTGTTTTGAACCCGAGAATTAACCGTACTACCGTACTTCATGGTCCCTTTCTTTAGTAGTGGGTTGTCGGTCAGGTAATTATAAACTCTCGTCATTTAGCACAGAAAATGTATTCTGATGAATAGGGATCGGGTTGTCGTGAAGAATCTAAAGAATTCCGTCTCTTCCGGTTTGAATTTGACTCATGTGTATGTTGCTTTTGGAGTTTCAAGGATATGTTGATCCAAAACTACAGGCTCTTGGGGTTTTTCATTGACTTGTGAACTTGCAGGCTCTGTAATTTGTTTTGTTTTCTTAGTATAACATAAAGTGTTGAACATGTTCATTTTCTCAAGCATGTCGCGCGTGACCTCTGTTTCTTCATTCTGTAATCTGGGAAACTCGATCTTTTCCCATGCCTTGGCACATAACTATTCCTGTTGTGGATGATTATAAGTAAAATCCTTCGACAGCTTGTACCGTTTCCGCTAGGTCAATATCCTCGCTGGAACGAAATAACTTGATCTCAATACTCTCTGATCCAACTTACGGTAAATTTATATCTCTGACAGTTTTTAAGAGACTCATAATTCATAATATTGGTCTTGAAGTGCCTTCACCCAAAATAAGTTGTTCTTCTCGGATGTTTTAAATGCAGCACAGCGAGCCGATGGCTTATAGATTCCAATATCTATTTCTTCGAATTTTAGCTTTCCGGATCCTGGCCCCTTTGCTTCAGGTCGTCGTACGTGTCGTATATAAAAGCACTGGCCATCTGGGTAAAAAACGCAGTCCTTCGGCTCCGACAATAGCGCCAGTTGCAATATCCTGAGCCTGTTGGAAGGCTTTCGCATGAGTGAAGTTAAATAAAACATTAAACTGGCTTACATTTGAGAGATGAGACTCCAAGTTACAGAGAAATTTGCTCGCGGATTCCGCCATCTTGCATTACTGTATTAAATTATGTAAATAAATTAACCTGGCGATTGTTGCGTGACCAGCACAGTGCGATCTGATTGGTGTGAATTTGACCTTTAACGCATGCGCTGAACGCTTGCTACACGGAATAAAAAAAAATAACGACTTGCATTTTAAGACTCGGTGCTGCCACAGGCAGCCCGAGTAATAAATACAGCCAAATTTTGGCTCAATCCCGGTTTCTGGGAAACTCCCCACCCACCCCGCCCTTGGATATGCATCGTTCTATTAATGATTAACATTAAAGGTTAGGGGGTCAGTGTGTGGGAGGGGTGGGGGTTTCCCAGTGTTTTAACAATGGTCCTAGCTCTATGTATAAATGTATAATTCCTGATAAAAAATACAACTATTAATCACAAGACTCCTAAAATAGAATTTATATATAGCCAACATTTTAAAAGTTTTAACGATGAGGCAGTTCCCTGTACCCCTAAACCCCTGACAAAAATTACAAGTAATGATCTTGATTTTTCCAATAATTTAGCCCCATGCAGCGGTGTAAGGAGGGGGGGGGGGGGGGGGAGGGGGCATTGCCCCCTCCTCCCACCCCCTCTGCCAAGACCCAGAAGAGAGATTGACAGCTAGACGTCATCGATGAAAATGTCCCAACATTCATCATTTTGCCCCCATCAATCAAAATGTCCTAATTTTCATGTAAGCTTAATAGCTTACCGGATATCAAAGCAATTAACCAACCCGAGCAGTAGCCCATTACCAGGAGCGTCCATCTCCCATACTGGGTCTGTGAGACAGCACATTCCCAGATCAGGTTATTTTTAGAACAGCCGAGGTAAATAAATCCCATACCCCCGAGCGGTAGGCTGACAAAATGCTTACTTTTTCACAATGGCGAGGTTTTCTCATTGTGCCCAGTAACAATATCTCTTCATAAATCATTAGGAAGCATTGTTTTCCTAGTACAATGTTGCATGAAATTACTGTTCACAAGGCTTCTCATTGTTTTTCGCGGCTAAAAATAGGCTGATCTGGGAATATGCTGTCTCACGAATGCATAACAGATAGACGCTCCTGGTAATGGGCTGCTACAAGGTTCTACTTCTACGTCATTAATCCACAATTAAGGTCCCGTACATTGTAATATTTGCGGTGGAAGCAATGGATTCAATCAACAAGAGGCCTTTCTCTCTCCTTTTCTTCTCTCCTTTCTGTTCCCTTCGCCCCTTAATTTTATTTATTCGGACTTTCTACTGATCAATATGTACTGTACCTCCCCTTCCTAATGACAATATTTTCCGTTCCCACAATTTCTTGTCCAGCGGTCAAAGTATTAATAGGTGCGTTTTCCTGATGCGCGTCGGCCTGGCAGTAATCATGGCTGCCAGAGGCAGAGATGAAAGGAAGAAAGGAAGTGTGTAAGAAAGTGCGCTGTAATCATTAGGTAACAACGCATCAAGAAGGAAATTACAACAAATAGCACCCATTTTATACGAAGACAGCTTCTACGATGGCCATTCCTCCGAGATGGTTAAAGTGCCCTCGAAAAAGTCAAATTATCGCAGGTTGGTCGAACTTTTGCGAAGACGATGCACCGAGTACTATTTGTTTTTGTTGTGATTTTATTATGTCAGCTGATACTCAGAACAAAGTTCTCTTACTCACTGCACGGTATACGTCTATTCGACACATCGACGTTTATTTGCAGCTTTCTTTGGATTAAGTTATAGTTTTGATTAATCGAATCAGCAGTTCACAAATTAAATATAGCTTAATAGTCAAGCTCAATTTTTAACAACACGAATCATATAAACCAGCTGAGTATCAGGCCCAGTGGGGTAGGAGAGAAGGAGAGGAAGATCGTAAGTTTTATAAGTTGTGCATGTACGTGACTTGGAAAATAACAAAATACTATTGACTTAGACGTGTTCGAAAATTCCTTCGTAATATTTTGGATGGTAAAATGCGCGAAAGTTGATCAAAATTGAGAATAGTATTAAAGAGTGACTTTATGAATATGATGCAACATGTACATGTACGTTCTAATCTGGTGTCATAACTGCCATTGCAGAGCGTTTTTTTGCGTTCAAGACTCCCCTGAGTTCACGGTATGATGATCAAGTACCGGAAGCCAACCGATTTCAACTTCCAATGCTGTTTTCATATTTGCAAACTCTCAAGGTATTATTGATTGCCTCTCTTGAGGCCTGGGATCCAGTTGTAGATTATTGATAGGTGGGAAAAGGAATGAAAGCAGGGTGCATGTTATATGCTTCTAATGTAAAATTTTATAAATTTAATAATAAAGTAGGCAAAGTTGAAAAAATTAGGAAGGAAAGAAAACATCTAAAGGTACAGACACAGTACTACAACAATATTACGTGCGACATTGCCGACAATGTTGCAGAAGTAGGATCAAGTTCTACTTTGGCAACATTGCATGCAACAAATTGCACCATGTGAACAACAATTGCTGGCCATTTAATTGTACACAATGTTGTAACATGTGTCCATACCTTAAAGTACTTCTAACCCTTCTTGCAATTTTTATACCTATGAACCTTTGAAAGGTTTTGAGTACTTGTGCGAAGAAAATTTTGGTTTACAGAGAATACCCTTTGTTCTATGCTTGTTTGAAATGGTAAGAAATTGACCTTTCCTGATCCATGACTGCGTAACTAAAATCCTGGGTCGATTTCCGGGTAGATGTCATCTAATTAATTCGACTTTGCAATAATTTGAATAAATACCTAGCATTTTGTCTAAAATGACTTTTTTCTTTACTATAACAACTCACAAACTGTGTATATTCTCTATAAATCAATGTTGTTGTGACAGAAAGGCGCCATGGAGGATAATGCATTAATGAGATGATGTAGACCTACCCGGAAATCAACCCAGGCTTTTACATGTACTTATGCGATCATGGGTCAAATTTAAAATTTAAAACATTTAAAACAAGCATAGAACGTTATATTATATTATAGAGTATTCTCTGTAAACCAAAATTTTCTTCACAGAAATAATCAAGACCTTTCAAAGGTTCATAGGTATACAAATTGCAAGAAGGGTTTAAATAGAAGCACTTTAACAATAGTGATGCCAGGTAGAAAGTGTAAATAACAATTTTATTATTGTCCCTGAAACAGGAATTGTCATCTAATTAATGTACTGATGAAATTAAAACACCCCCCCCCCCCCTCCCCAGGGAGCATATCCTGGGCATTCAACTTGTTTAAAGTTGTTACCGGATACCTTCAAAACGAAAATGATGGGGAACATTTTTTTCCACACAGAAATGTAGTTTTAGTAGTTATGTAGTGTCTCATATACCAAATGTTCTGTTCAAAAAAATTAATATTGATGGAGAAATACCAAAAGGAAGTTTTTAACCAGAAGTAAAAGGTTCTGTTTGATTGACAGCAGGTCAATAAACACATGACAAGTGTTCACTCACCTGTAACGACGGTGTGGGGAAAGCTAGCGCATATTAAATTCATGTTTATGTTTATTACTTGGGCCAGGCCTAATTTGGCCGCCCGAGTCAAGATTCGCAAGTGTTTTTTTATTTTTTTTATTTTTCTTGTCGAGCTATTTCACCATCAACCAATCCGACAGCTCCAGGCAATCACGCCGTGTTTTCTCCACCAACCAATCAGAAACCACTGTGCACTTCTGTGCACGTGAACATGGCAAACTTTGTGGAGTGGGAGACTGGACACTGATAGACTTTTTGCAAAACTAGTAAAGTCCCGGGAGTAAAGTTTTGACTTTTTGTTATTCGTATAGCTGTTATTTTGCTGAAACCAAAGGTTTCTTCGACTGAAATACCAAGTTGTTCAGTTATTTTAGGGCTGACAGGACTTTTAGGGGCTTTAGGTTTTTCCTTTTGGTCCAATAATCCACGGAAACTGAAAGAAAATGCCTGAACTGCTGGCTTGCTGCATCTAAGTGCTATAGGATTGCAGCTAGTGTTGCGTTGTTGATATTGGTGAAACGCTCTTCGTTACCATCACGCACTTTGAGGAGATCAAATGAGGGATTTTGATATTTCATCAAGTGAGCGATTACTGTATTTAGCATAACCGGGACAAGAGAAGGACAAGAGTACTTCAGGAGATCTTGACTTTACTAAGACTTCAACTCAAGAGTTGCAAAAGCTGGAAGTGAACAGTGATTGACCCTTGTCTTTGAACGCGAACGGAAATCTGAACTGGTGAGGTTGAAATTGTGTTTATGTATGCACACAAATTTTACTTGTATCCTACTTTTAATATTTATTAAGTGTATTAAATGAGAGACTGTAATTCGGACTGGAAATGAATCAACCATAAATTGAACTGTATGTGACTTCATAGAGACCAAGATTCAAGAAGAAAATTTTGAAATTGTCAAAAGAATAATGGAACTCAGAAGATACACAGAGGCATCCGAATTGACCACAAATTATACCCATAAACAGAACTGGATATGACTTACAAACCAAGAATACTGTAGTAGATGTGACTTTTGCACCTATCAATGTTAAGCCCAAGGGGGGTGCAAGGGGTGGGGATTTGACAGGCAGGTCCGCCCCGAGGGTGGGGATTTTGACATAGGCTGCCTGCCCATGGTGGGGGAAATAGGGCAGATATTTGATATTTTTGACCAAATGTGTTGTCCTGAGGGTGGGGAATTTTAAACTGTTTTGGGAGAAAATGTCAAATCCCCACCCCTTGCCCCCCCTCCCTCGGGCTTAACATTGATAGGTGCATTAGGAAACCGAGCTAGCTGAAACTGTCAAAAGAATAGCAGGATTTGTCGTGGAAAGCCATCACTATAAACCGAACTGTCATAAAACCAGAACTGGAGAATACAAATTGAAAAACATATGTAAAACGTTGAGTTATATAAGTTATGACTCTATCAATACCAAGAGCAGAAAGGAAAAACTGTCATTCGATCCCAGGTCTCAATCACGCTCGGCCAATAGGGTGACCAATTAGATGATGCAAGCAGGCAATACTAGTAGTGGTACATGGTAGTCTTTCTTTTCCTCTCCTTCCTTGGTGCCACTATATATGACTGTGTATATTTATATCACAGGCTAAATGTAGTACCGGTAGATGGTAGCATATAACATAAAACCTAATCATGACTGCTGCCTTAAATTCATTTTTTTGTAAATGGTGGGTAAATAAATCTATACTGTGCTAGCTGCCAGTAAATATGCAAAGCTACTGCTACAGTGCAAAGCCACTGGGAGAAAGTTCAAAGGAATATTGTATTATTTTAAAGACTTGTGTTAAGGTTTCAAGGTTTTGTGTTCTCCCCTTAAAACCAAGCAAGCCTTGAACCACGCAGCAGGGTAGGACAGAATTAACTGCATTCCTCACTGTAATTCATGTTCACTAATATTATCACTCCTCTTGTTGTGTTGATATATTGTCTCAGATAAATGTGGTACATAACATCACTCCAACAAAGGCTTTTAATCAGCTACTGTTAGAAATAATGGCTGCTGTGCAATTTGCCTTCCATGACAGTTTAACATCCCAGCCCCTCTAAAATAGGATTATTTTTACAAGACATAATTATTACGAGAATAATGATATATTAATGGCTTCTCTGGGGACAAAGAATCACAATCATAATTATTCTTAAGAGACAAAATCACCTTCAAAAAATAGTTTACATGTAAGTCTTGTAAAAAGATCAATTAAAATATTTTTTAATTATTATTATAATAAATGTACCTATTAAGCTAAATCAGTCTATTCTCCGGCTCCCCTACCACAAACCATGTATAACACAAAAATATGCTAGAACTCCATCACCGACATGTATTCACCTACTCCTAGCTGGCCCGAGTTATTAGGCCACTCAGGGTCTCTTGTTGAGAAAAGTTTTCCACAAACGATTCCATAATTCCATCGGTTGTTGGCCTTATGTCTTCCAAACAGCAAGCAGGATGCCCTTTGCTTGGAAAACAAAGAAAAAAGAAAAGCAAAACAAGGCCAAACAATGCATACAACTACGAGCCAAATAGATAAATAGAAGTCCTCGCAAAACCCGACAAGGGTTCATATTTTCACTTTTAGACAGAGTGCCAAGTGGTCCACATCTGAACATAATAAAAGAAGAATTGATAGGAGCCAGCCGAGAGAATATTTGTTTCCAAGAAACCTGGGCCAAGAAAGCTTAGATGGAAACGTAAAGTCTGACGGTGACTCTGAATCGCTTGAAACAATCTCACTACTTGCCATGCTGTTTCAGATGCCTGCAAATCGCTGTCTCCTCTACTAACTATGCTGGTATTCAAGGTGTCTCCAGGTGTTCACCTTGGCTTTGTCCCCCAAGGTCTTTTTGTCTTTCCCATTTTTCAAGTTACACAAGAGAACTAGAACAACTGGCTATATTAACATTTTCTCGATGTGGCACGTAGCGTTGATCGGAAATGAACATCGGTGGGAAATCTTGAACTGTGATGAGAAATAATTGGCCAAGAGCTCGCTAATTGTTGGAGAGGCGGGGCTTAAGATTCATGCACAACAGATGGCTAGATTTTTCAAGATTTTTTCACAAAGAGCATGATAACTTTTGAACTAAATCAAATTTTGAAATTCCCAACACCCTTTTGTAATACGATTCCTCTGAAATGCGACAAAGCAAACAGATTTTAAAACTTTAAAATATTTTCGGAGTCAGAGCTTCTGAAAGCTATCTCACTAGATCAGAGAAACGGGATCGCAGAAAATTCGAGATTTTCAAAGAACTCAAAACTTTTTATGTATTCTTGTAGCCAATTTTATAAGCTTTAAAATGATACATGGATGATTTATCTACGATGTTTCCTTGAGGCGCTACATAATTTAGACTGGAAACACACCCTGAAGGTATCCGGTAACCTTAAATGTAAATTATTTCTGAATATTAATAAATATCTTGGCATGTTAAAACAATACCTGGGATACAATGAAAGGTCAAGGGCTGACTGAACTTGCTGGGCTGACTGAACATTATTTAGCAGTAGGGTGGGGCTACTACATCTGCATTGCGCCTAGGCTCGGTTTCCAGCCGTGGGGGTTTCGGTGAGCCCGCGATCCTCTCCCCACTCACGGCTGGGCGTGCGAGCTGAGGCATTGTCGGTTTTTAGCCAATCAAAAACTTGCCACTAAAATCCTGTCGCTGAATGTATTTGCATAATTTATATTGTAAACTTTTCAAAGCCGGACCAGAAGATTTGGATTGCTGTTCCGAAATGCGTTTAAATTTGCATTGGAAAAGTTTGCTTTTGAATAATTCAAGGATTCACACAAGGAAACAGCATAAAGAGGGTTAGTTTTGGGTGAAGACACTGTGTCAGTACGCGTACGCACCGGGTTTGGAAAGTCACTTGGGAAACCGTCACTTGTACCAAGCTCGAAGGTCGCGAAACCCGTTCTTGGGAGATAACACTCCTAGTAATGGGCTAGCTCATAAAATAGATAATTATATAATACCTTTGCTAGTATGATAATAATATTATGTTGCTTTTGAAGGTAAAGCTTGGCCTGATAATTGATCTTACAAATACAAATCGCTTCTATGATAAGACAGAGGTGGAGGAAGGTGGAATAAATCACATCAAGCTTCAATGCAAAGGGTATTAAATAATTCTTTTTTAATGTGTTTTTATTACATTTGATATTCTTTTGAACTTTGAGGATGATCGAGATAAGAGAACAAATTTCCATGCCCAATGTCATGATAATAATATTACTTGAAATCTATTTTTAGTTTCACAACACATGATGTAAGTTATTTTTATCTTGTTCTGGTAGGCTAACCTCGTTAGTTACCCATTGTTGATATCCCCTGGGTCCTCATAGCATTATAAACCACTCCTTATCACATTACAAGAGTGCCACTTTACACCAATCAGGTGTCTTTCTTAAAATAACCAGGCTGTGTCCTGTTAATCTAAAAGTAGATTTCAAATAATTATCATTGGAACAGACACATCTATAAGGGATTCATTCTCTTACCTCATTCTCTCTTGGTGCGGGTGGTCGGGGGTTCGAATCCTGGCCATGTCCATGGGCAGAGATGCATATAAGCCATTGGCCTTGTCTCCTCCTACTTCTTATCAGTATTTGAAGGGGACGTGAAAGGACCTGTTGTACTACTCGAAAAAGAGCAGGGGAATGTCACCTGGTACAGCAGCCTGGCCATTGTACTTAAACCACACATTCAACATTGTAAACTGTGTGGTAGCTATTAGTGCTGTGAGCAGTCCTAAAAAAATCAATGACAATGTGTCAGTAATATGTAAAGTGCCATGAGACTGGTGAAATGGCGCTATATAAATATGGCCATTATTATCATTAGCATTTTAGTATTAGCATATTCATATTCATGCTGAAAATGCATCTTGCTGTGACTTCATTACAGACATGGAGAAACTCCCTCGCTAGAACATACCAAACTGTTCATAAACATTTGTGATCGCTACTGGGAGAAAAAGCCTGAAGAGCTGATTGGTGAGTATTTACAGCCCTTGCAGTGAAGTATAACTTGTAAAACACTAAAGGAGGACAAGTGTAATTCAAAATCTCTTGAGGTGTTTTTATGAATGTTGTATTGTTTATAGGATTCAGTAAAGTTAAGGTTAGGGATAATAACAAAAACTATGGATAGACCATATTACCTAATTTGGCCATCATTGGTGGAACATGTTTTCATAAATATTATTCCATTGCAGGAGTTCATATTACCTAATTTGGCCATCATTGGTGGAACATGTTTTCATAAATATTATTCCATTGCAGGAGTTCATTGTACTCATGGATTTAACAGGACCGGCTTCCTTATCATATCCTACTTAATAGAAAAAATTGATTGGAGGTAACTATTCATAATAAATAATATTTTGCAACTAAATAATAATTATTAATATTGCACACACATGTACATTGCACACACATGTACACCATTGTGGCTGTGCATTATTTGTATCAATGTAGATGTAGTTATTAATGTATGCATGTATATTTAACAAATAAAGAAGCCTTAGCAATGTTTTATACTTATCTATCATAAAACACAATGGGCATTTGAGAACATGAGAGAAATGTTAAAGCACAAGCCAAAGGGACACGCTTTCAACATTTCTCGAGTGTTCTCAAATGACCAGAGTGTTTTATGATAGTTTGTAAAATTCATGAATAATTAATGAGGGCGAAAACCAATCCCAGCTCAGTATTTAGATCACATGCACAGTACTGTAAATCCCAATAAAATTATTAATGAGTAAATTAACTTTTGATAAAGATTTTGTACTAAGCTGATAAGTATGCATAACTTTTGATAAAGATCTGTATATAAACTCCTATGGGACAGTTACATGGTCATTTCAAGTTCCATAATTATCTAGAATAACACAGAATCACATATAAATAATGTGCATTCCAATATTATAATTATTATTGTTTCATTTCACAAGCACGATAACATATTTGCGTCCTACAGTATCTTTATGGTCATTTACAATCATGGCTCGCCGAAGCAGCTCCCCATTGTAAATAACCATAAAGATTGTCCGCTCATATTTTATCTACCACATAAAACATGGATTTAAGGCTTCTTTATCTGTTTTATAATATAGATTTACATGCACGATGAAAGGAAACCACCAGTTGGAAACAATAAAACACGGCAAACCATGTTATATACTCTGATAAAGCATGGCTTTTTAGCCAATCAGAGCGCGCATATTATCTTATCTATATTATAATAATTTATGTAATGATTACAGAAAGGGAGGAATATAAGGTTCTGCAAGCAGGGAAGCTCGCCACCTCATTAATATTGATCCGAACATCCCCAAATTCAGTCAACACACTAATTTTGATATGATATTTCTTGTGGTTGGGTTTATTTTTTAAATTCAAATAAATTTATTTACTCTGCCCCAGTGCTTTGTCAGTTTACGAAATGGCTAATAGCATGGAGCTGCCTGCTTGTAAATTTAGCATACTTCAATCTGTGGGTTTCTCAATAAGGAACATTTTAACTTCAAAATTATATTTTTTCCATGTTTCAGTCTTGAAGCAGCGGTGGAGTGTTTTGCCCAGGTAAAGTAGGAGCTTGAAATGAAATTAACTTTATTCTGTATGTTACCTATATCTACCATTGTTTGGCACTAATAATACATACAGTTGTATATCTACTAGAAAGATCTGGTGGCATGTTTGTCATAATTGAAGGGCTCTGTGCAAGAACAACGTAAGTGACTTTGATCAACATAAAATTTCTCCCAAGCACATTTATTTACTTCCTTATACTTGAGTAGGGAGAAGTTCACATTTGATCAAAGTCACTTATGTCATTATTGCACGGAACCCTTCAATTAGGGAAATTTTGTAAGTTAATTATTGCCAACAATCATGGTAACATTTTCACACTTGTCTGACAAAACCAAAGCATGTCATCATTGGAAATATCTTGAAGCCCTTATAAACGCCATTAGTATAAACTAACTAGTGGACTATTACAAATCCTGCATTCTGATTGGCTACCCTACTATAGGTCTATTTGTGATAGCCCATGGTAGAGAAAAACCGCACGCATTTTCACGAAATAACAACATTTTTCAACTTCAATTTGTTTCTTTCTATTCTTTTCTACTGTCCGACTAGTTAGTTTATACTAATTAACAATTAGACCTCTCGCCCTCATGGTCTACGAGTTAAATAGCCCATTCGGCTGCGCCTCATGGGCTATTGACTCGTAGCCCATTCGGGCTGCGGGTCTAATTGTTAATTAGTATATTAAACAAAATTGAAGGGCTGTGACAGTGCAAAAATGGCATAAGGGTCTCCTGATCTCATTATAAATTCTCCTTTATTTCTTTGTTTTTTAATTTTAATTTCTAATTTAGAATGTAATCAAGAGTCACTTACACCCTTTTTGCACACAGTGTTGACAGTGGTTTTACTTTTATTATTAAGTATTGAATTCCATATATATGGTACTACTATATTAAGGCCTTGTCCACACAATACAGTTTTTATTTGAAAACAATGTTATTTTTGTGTTTTGATCATGTCTTGTACACACGGAAACAATGTTGTTTTTAACACAGTTTTTTTAAAATAGTCTCCAAAGTGGCTTTTTTTAATGCAGCAATTTACTGCTCAGTTCCAGTTTACTTACGATTAAAAAATCCAACAGAGTTGAATAACTAGGGCACATGTGGAAGCTGATACATTTTTTACCAAAAACCTATCTGTGGAGGTAAATATTTTGTGTTTAAAGGCAATTTTATCCCAGTGGCCAAAACTTAAACTACATTTCCCCAAACATTTGTTGTTTCTCAGTTTCCAGAGGAAGTGGTCTGAGTATTTGAATCTTATCCTTCCAGAAAAACTCTTATTATTCCCAGAAAACACGAAGTTACTCGCTAAATTTATATGCTGCAATCGTCCCTAGTCTACGTGCGTCACGTTATTCAGTAAATGGGGTCTGGTTACAAGATGGTTATTCAGTCCAGGATAGCGTACCTGGACAGGTTGAATCAATGTGAAAATAATCCTAATTAAAAACGATGCCCTGTCCACATGAATATGTTTTCAAATGTTTGTGTTTTCAAATAAAAATGGTATTGCATGGTTGGGTCTAAGATACACTAATATTATTTTTATCATAATGTTAAATTTACTTTTGGGCTATACTTAGTGTCGACCTCCTGGAATCTATAAGCAGCAGTATCTAACAGAATTAAGTCAGCGCTATGGTGACCCAAAAGAACCTCCAACTGCTCCTCTATTGCCTGATTGGTGCTACGAGGATGAAGGATTGAGTGACAAAGATGATGACGAAGAAGATGATCACAGTGCAGGATATGGATATGGCCCAGATGATGTGAAGAGAAGAAAAAGAAGACTCAATTCAAGAATTCTGCTCAAGGTATGCTCTCCTTTTACCCAATATTTGTTCATTAATTTAATGATATTAGGATATCTTGGTCACAAATGGAAGTGACAAGAAGGCTTTTTAAACATAATTTGGAGTGATAGATAGAGGATCTTACATGGCTGCACAGATCGAGATACAGTTTTTAACTCGTGAATATTGCATTAGCAACCCATGGGTCACTCACTCACTCACTCTGTAAGGTGTTAGCAAATCGATATTATCGATTTTCTCATTATTCAATCAATATTTCACGTCGGATCTTTGTTACTACATCTAGTGCCATAATTTTATATATTAGTGATGTGCACATCCCTCTAACACATGTGTGATATGTGTTTAGAGTCTAGAGAGTTTTCATCACTAACTTCGACAAAGCTACAATCCCAAATAAAGCGTGGAAACATAATCAATAGAATTTTTTAATGTCAAGTAAAATAGATCAAATAAAACTTATTGTTGAATAAAACTTGTCATTGGAAACTGTATAAAATGAACAGGATAAGACTTTGGAAATCGTTAACATAGCCTAGAAAATTCGTTAAAGAAAATTCTGGCTTAAAAAAATGGAAAAAGTACTGGAATGGATAGAGAACAATAAGAAGAAAAACTTTGAACAGTTAAAAGAAAGGAAAAAGAGATTTTAGATAAGAACAGGTAGCAACAAGATCGGAATATCTAGAGAAACATTGCAAAACGTTTGGAGTGACGTTAAGAAGAAATACTGTCTGAAACCACAATATTGCGAATATGTGAAGTGTTTTGAACACAGAACTTTGGATTTGACTTTTAATAAAGAATGTAATGAAACACTGGACAGTCTTATTATTAGGAAAATGTTAAGAATATCATGTTTGACAACAACACACAGAGCATATCCTTTATATTTGGACTTCGAAATAACTGTGTTATCTTGCAAATTCAACTAATTATCTAGTTTTCCTATTAACACTGATGCCTGGAGGTTAATTTATTTCTATTGCACCATAATTACCATCAATATTGGGCGAGTTGTCACATTTTCAGTGTCATGGCATCGGCCAAACTGTTTCATTTGTACTAGTGTGTTTGACAACAACACACAGAGCATATCCTTTATATTTGGACTTCGAAATAACTGTGTTTAATCTTGCAAATTCAACTAATTATCTAGTTTTCCTATTAACACTGATGCCTGGAGGCCAATTTATTTCTATTGCACCATAAATACCATCAATATTGGGCGAGTTGTCACATTTGCAATGTTATATGGCATTAGGCCAAGCTCTTTCATTGGTACTAGTGTGTTTGACAACAACACACAGAGCATATCCTTTATATTTGGACTTCGAAATAACTGTGTTATCTCGCAAATTCAACTAATTATCTAGTTTTCCTATTAACACTGATGCCTGGAGGCCAATTTATTTCTATTGCACCATAAATACCATCAATATTGGGCGAGTTGTCACATTTTCAGTGTTATATGGCATTGGCCAAGCTGTTTCATTTGTACTAGTGTGTTTGACAACAACACACAGAGCATATCCTTTATATTTGGACTTCGAAGTAACTGTGTTATCTCGCAAATTCAACTAATTATCTAGTTTTCCTATTAACACTGATGCCTGGAGGTCAATTTAAAAATAAGTTAAAAAGTTAAAAATACTTGTTAGCCATTGAGATTTAAAGTGCTTCTAACCCTTCTTGACATTTTTCTACCTATGAACTTTTGAAAGGTTTTGAGTACTTTTGCAAAGAAATTTTTGGTTTACAAAGAATACTCTATGTTCTACGCTTGTTTGAAATGGTGAAAAGTTGACCTTTCCTGACCCATGACTGCGTTAGAAAAAGCCTGGGTCGATTACCGGGTAGACGTAACCCTAACCCATCTTCTTTGTGTATTTCTCCTACAGAGTTATCATACTTTTGTACATGTATTTCTTTCCAGGAACCCAAATTTGTAGAAGGAGTACATGGGGTTGAGGCTGTCCCCTCTCCAAGATGTGAGGAAATCCAGGAGATTTGTCAAAATATGTGCGACTGGAAACTGTATGTAAACCATGCTTTTTGTGCATTGCATATACTGCTTTTATAGTCATTTTCAGTTTTCCATATCTAAGGTGAATAATTTCATTTAACACTCGACCCATTTATGAAGAGAAAGTCAGGGCTTTCATTAATTTCGAAAGTAGGTGTAAAAGGCATTGAAAGTTGCCATACACTTTCTAGGAGTAATACGGCCAAATGAAGAAGGTAACCCCTAGAAGAAGTAGCCGGCAGTACAAGGCTGAGTAGCCGCTAGAACTGTGGCAGTAGCCAGCTTCTACTGAAACCCCTTAAATGGTTGGGAGACTAAAGCCAATGGCTTTACCCAAGGATGCAGCATCATTTTATTAAACCCACAACCTTCTGCATTCATGGCTGGTGCTCTATCACTGAGCTATATTGAACAATAGTCCAGTTTTGTATTCGAAAATTACCGCTGAATGCGATGACTACAGACGCATCAGAGACTACAGTGTTATGCACTAGTCAAAGTAAACCCCCACCCCCCCCCCCCCCCCCCCCCCCCACATGACAACGTTGTTTTTGTAGACAACCGCTCTGTTGTCCTAAATCCCAACGGAACCATTAACGAAGAGGTTTATTTTGATGACCTTCACCTGAACAATAAATCGGGAACCAAAAGACTAGTGGCTAATCTAAAAACAAAAATGGGTTTACGGCGACCGCAACCAAGGGAGTTTCGTAGCCAAAGAGAACAGCGTCAACCGAACAACCGCAGATGGGAAAGAAACAATCAACCAATCAATCAAAACCAGCAACGAAGATGGGCAGAGCCGCACAACGAGTCTAACTACCAACACCAAGGTGATAGAACTTTAAATCAGTATAGAAATAACTCAGGTCCAACTCTAGATCATGCAACTTTTTATCGAGACAGCTATAGTCCCGCACAAAATACACAATATAATAATGAACAGAATCCACAAACGTCCGCCGCCATTGGGTACGTAATCGATATACTCGCCAACTGGTTGAAGGAAAATCAGTGAAAATTACCGTCCTCGAAGCGCATAACACTTCTAAAGTTTTACTGTTACTGAGACCTATATATAAAGTATTAATTCTCTCCGAACTATATAATTATATAACTAATGCCTGGATCTCTGCAACTAGGATTTTGGAACATTCACGGCTATAAACATAAAGAATTGGGAAATAAATTGAAACTGAGTGACGTCAAAAACGTCATAAAACGGCATGATATATTTGGAGTTGTAGAGACCCACGCAAGTATAGAATCAGATCTTGAGATTGAAACACTCAAACATTACATAAAAATTCGTGATAAATCTGGTAACAGTAGAAATTATGGTGGCATCGCCCTATATATTAACTACAGAATTAAGGAAGGCGTACAATACATACCAACACAAAATAAGAATATCATTTGGTGCAAATTAGACAGGAATTATTTTCATATCGCAAAGGATATCTATCTGGGAACTGTATACCTCAGTCCCAGTAATTACGAAAGAACTCAAAATCAAGATTATATATCGGACCTAGAAGACGAAATATCATGTTTCTCTGCGAAAGGAGAAGTAGTACTTCAGGGAGATTTTAACGCCCGTACAGGCAATTTACAAGAGTATGTACTATTTGATGATAACAAATTTATTGAAGTCCCGGAAGACTATGAAGTTGATCAACCAAGTAAGAGAAATTCTCAAGACGAAAGTAATATAGATTCAAGAGGAAAAGCCCTTATCGACGTTTGTACAGAAAACAGCCTTAGAATACTAAACGGTAGAGTAATAGGGGATTCAACAGGTAAAAAAACATGTTTTCAGTATAACGGAAGTAGCCTAGTAGATTATGTCATTGCCAACACGAACATTATTCCTTGCATTCGATATCTAACAGTTAACCCATTGCAGCCTGACATATCTGATCACTGTCAAATTTCATTTGGTATGAAATTAAGCAATTTTACAACACAAAGCAAAACTGCCTCCACTAAATTTTGCAAACACAGAAGATTAATGATCAACGAAGAAGCAAAAGACAGAATCCCAGAGATACTTGAATCTGATGAATACAAAAACAAATTCGAAACGTTAAATAACAGCGAAATATATGATAAAAACTCTTTAAGTACTCTAACAAAAAACTTCACAGAAATACTAATAGAAGTGTGTGAAAAGGCAGGTATGAAATACCAAGATAGAGACAATGAACTAAAAGAGACAAATGCCAGTTGGTTTGACAAGGACTGTACCATGGAAAAATAAAATCTTAAGTCTCTCGGGAGAAAGGTTTGTAACGATCCAAACAATGACCAATTAAGGCAACACTTACATGTAAAGAAAAAGCACTTCAGGAAATTATGCAAACAGAAAAAGACACAATCAATCGAATCTCGACTAAAAAACCTAGACCATAAAAATCCAAAGAAACTTTGGAAAGAACTGAAAAATCTGTTTAACTTAAACAAAAAACAGGCCAAAAAATCATTCCCAATTGATATACAAGAATCCTACGAACACTTCAAAAATCAAAACGATAATCGAAAGGACAATGCAGAGCCAGAGGATATAGTTAACGCTCAGATGAACTGTGCGGCGGAACAAACAGGAGTTTTAGACTATGAATAACGGCAAAGGAGGTCGAGAATGCTATTAAAAACTAAAACATAAAAAGGCAACAGGCATCGATAGCATCCCAAATGAAATCCTAATATGGGTAAACAAGAACTCATAAAGCCGCTAACATCTCTCTTCAATAAGATCCTTTCTTCACAGAAAAGTTTAGATGTTACATTGGAGTCAAACAGGGCTGCATTCTAAGCCCCACCCTCTTTAATCTTTTCCTCAGTGATCTGCCTCAAGTGTTAGACGAATCAGGAGTAAAGGATCCCATATGTATTGCCGGTGAACTAATATAAGCAACTTACTCTACGCAGACGACTTAGTCCTAGTATCTAAGAATAAACATGATTTACAAAGTCTACTGGAAGGCCTTGAAGGGTATTGCGACACTAACCAATTAACTGTTAATATAGAGAAAACAAAAGCTATTGTTTTTAATATAACGGAAAACGAATGAACAATTATTGTTTTTATTATAAAAATAACCAATTAGAAAATGTGCGAATGTACAAATATCTCGGACTTACTTCAGCGCATTCGGCAACTTTAATGTGGCAGCACAAGAACTTAAAAAATCAGCACTGAAGGCAATGTTTAAACTAAAAAAAGAAATGGGATCCCACTTTAGATCTGATATTAAACTGACAATCAACTCTTCGACACTTTGATAAAACCAATCTTGCTCTATGGAAGCGAAATCTGGGGGACCGATAGCAAAATATCTAACGAAAATGATCCGATAGAAATAGTGCATACAAAATTTTGCAAGTTACTATTAGGAACCAGCAGAACATCAGTCAATAATGGATGTAGAGCAGAGCTTGGTAGATATCCTTTGAGATGTGAATTAACATTCAGAAGTATTAACTATTGGACAAAATTGTTAACCAGGGACGAGCCAATGCTTACAAAAAATATGTATCTCGACAGTATGCAATCAAGCAACCCAGTTTTTTGGAGTTACAAAATTAAGCGAACCGTACAAAGCCTAGGCTATGGTGATATATGGATACTCCAAAATAATACTCCAGATTTTAGGGAATTTCTGAAGAATATAAAGCAACGCCTAAAAGACACAGAACTACAAATTGGTTAAGTGATATATTTAATGACCAACGACAGAATCCAAACCAGAGTAACAAACTACGAGTTTATCGAACATTCAAAACGAAGTATGATTCGAAAACTATTTGGATCTTGTCAGAAACATCAAACATAGAATTACGTTCACCAAATTAAGAATAAGCAATCATTGCCTTCAAATTGAAAAAGGAAGACACCTTAAACCTTATCTAAAACCAGAAGAACGAATTTGCCCAACATGCAAACAAGAAATGGAAGACGAAATTCACTTCCTGCTGAGATGCAAAACTTACCAGACAATCAGGCATGATTTCTTTTCCTCCTTAAAAACTCTAACGAAATTAGATAGCAGAAAAATGACAGAAAAAGAACTATTTCGGTAATCATTGATCCCCCGAGACAAGTCACAACAATAGCAGCAAATATGTCTATGATTGTATGGACATGCGATCCACCATAATTTCAGCACAAATAATGTAAGCTAATTTAATGATAACTAACTATATATATATTATATTTTTAAGATTACAGAAACAATCTATCCGTCATTAACCAACTTTTTAAATTTGTTAGCAGTCATCTGATGTACCAATGTAGTACAAAGAGCTAATGAATAAAGTCTGTCTGTCTGTCTGTCAGTGGGATTTTGCCTCACAGGAAAAGCAAAAAAACAGAAAATGCCCCACCTATTGCGGCAATTGTGGACAGTAAATGCAGGCAAATGCCCCCACCCCAGGGGACAAATCACTAAAAATAAGTCATTTTTGTTTTACAAACTTCACACATTTTAGCTTGCAGTGGTCTGGGTTGTGTCTTTTATTGCTCAATAGGGTCTTGATCTACATGTACTAATGAGATTGAACACAGAAGAAGCCAAACAACGTGACAGTATTGCTGAAATTCGTCCTGAACTATACACGGAAGTAGAACAGAGAAGTCTGCAGTGGCCCCACAGTTCCCCCACACTCCATAGTGGGGCATCAAATAACCGATTTTCCCCCACCCTCTGGGGCACTCTACCGTGTCAAAAGCGATCGCTTGCCCACATTTGCCGCACCCTGTCCCGGGTTTGGGGGGGGGGGGGGGGGGGGTGGGGTTACTTTGACTAGTGCATTAGTCTCATTCTGAAGTTAAATGTTGATAAATACCAGCGAGAAGGTGCAAAACAAGAAAATCCAACAAGCCACCTTCTCGCTGGTATTTATGTATGTTTAACTTAATGTATAAATGCGTCTGTAGTCATCGCATTCAGCGGTAATTTTCGAATACGAATCTGGACTATTAAATATTATTCACCGAAGTGGAGGTGAATAGTGGTGGATATTTACCGCGCCGCTTCAGCAAGGTAAATATCCACAACCACACAGCGGTCAAACGTCTGCGCGTGCGTATTACGGTCAGTCTGGTGGGCGGCCGCGCGAATTTCCCGTGTTAAATTTACGTTAAAACATATTACAGTGAACTTCTACCCCAAAAGTTAAGAAAAATACGTGAAAGTTAAGCTTTTTATTTTCACAGTTGACGGGAAATTGAACAAACTTCAAACTGTGAGTTTACCAAATGTTTTCGTAATTTACCAAAAAAGCTCTCAAGTTTGAAAACGGGTGTGTGAACAGTGACGGCCGCCTGCTCGCTTTGAATTTGTTTTGGAATATGTTGTTGTTGCAAGACTTTTGATGCATGCGCAGACGTTTGACCGCTGTGTGATCCACAACTACATGTTTTCACACTGAGGTGAATAATTAGTGTAGTATATACCACACAGGTGAATTATAGCCATGAGCACCAAATAGTTATTTTATTTTCTGTCAAATGTACAACAACTTGCATGAGGTGATAGCTACTTCACTCGGAGGTGAATAGCAAAGGATATCCCATGTTTGAGTAGCCAATCAGAGCACACGAAAAACACTATCAGTGGTATGGCAATAAAAAATTATACTAATTATACTAATTCTCTAACGAATGTTACTGCACTTTTCCCAGGGATGGATTCCCAGGTTCCCAACCAGTATCGATGGACTTACAGAACATCAAGTTAATACATCAAAAGGACTACAGGGTTAGCTGGAAGGCTGATGGAGTCAGGTAACCACTGATTATCAAACTTTTATCAAACCCACCATTCCTATACAATTTCCAAAGTAGCTGGAATATACTCGTGAAACCCTTCTACCTTCAGTTGTTAGATACAGGCTAAGAGGTCATTGACGAAGCATGAAGTCAAGATGGGGATATTGCAGCCAATACACACTTAATTTAAGTTTACTTGTTACGAAGAGTTGCAAGCACTTTTGGGAAATCCTGAGCGGGCAAGATGAACAAATCTTGCCCGCTGATCAACAAATAAAATTTCAGCATTCAGAGTCAACTTGCCCGTTCACTGAGCTGCCATATAATGAAAAAGATTAATCGTAATTTACCCCCCCCCCCCCCCCCCCCCCCCCCCCCCCCACCTCTTTACTCGCACTGGAGCTACCCCGCTCTCAACCGCCTCGGGCAGATCTCTCCCATAACTTAGTATCACCCTTGGTATTGTTTGCGGCTGCTCTCGGTGAGAATATATTACTACACCTCTTTCCGAGCTCCTACGTATTAGTTTCTTGCCTTCTCATGCAAATTGTCAATCCACAACTAGTAGAGCAAAAGTAGTCGAGGCATACATGAAAACGTTTACGCGATTCTTCAAGCCAACCTGGTTCCAGATCCCCTTTTTTTTTTCAATCGACCCACCATCACGAGAGAGAGGCCGATGGGAAACCAAACATTTTATTGGGATGGCCATAATTATAAACAGGGTTGCCACAGATCAGGGAAAAGTTAGGAAAAGGTCGGGGGACTTTGAAGTCTGATCTCGTCGCTCGGTTTTACCATAGCCTTTACCATCCTCAAAATTGGTTTTGGGCTTCTGTGGCTACGATTTCAAACGTATTTTTCTTGTTTACGTCAAATTTGCAGCGTTAATTCTAAAGTTGAAATCTTTAGACTTGTGTCAAAATAAACTTTACTTATTATATTCACCAGTTCTGTGTGTCTTCTGTCGTCCGATGCATTTTAAAGATGCTACAGTTCATAGTCGAGTACGTCCTTCGATCATGTAGGTGAATATTGTCAATATCATCTACACGAAGAACGTTCTCGACTATATCCTATAGCCATCTTAAAATGCATCGGACGACAGGAAGACACACAGAATTGGTGAATATAGTAAGTAAAGTTTATTTTGACACAAGTCGTTTTATTCCTATTTCCTAGGTATATGATGCTCGTTCTTGGCGAAAAAAAGGTCTACCTCATCGACAGAGACAATGCAGTGTTTGCAGCCCCACAGTTTAAATTCCCACAAAGGAAAAACCCTACAGAGCACGTCTACGACACTCTGTTGGATGGCGTAAGTCTTGATTGACAGCTGTCAGTATTACTGCCACAGTTTGACCAGTAACGATGCAAAAAAAACGTGTTGCTTGTAACTAGGCTTACGGGCCATCTGCAAGTATTCTCCCTCGGATATTTTCCCGTTGTACCCTCTAGTAGATGTGATATGCCGTGTGTTCTAAGATAGTGTCTTGTTGTTAGAGTGATTTTCGATTGAGTGTCGAAAGTGATTGATTTGGCTTTGCGGTTGTCTATTGGCTTTCTATTGGCTGTAAACATGTTTTGTAATTATCAGCCAATCAAGTCAGTCTAAACTAAAACCAAACATTGTTTCACTTTCCCTCGTTTGGCATTTTTACCTGCTCCCGTGATTGGCTTTGTAATTACTGAATGGTTTTGGTTCTACGACACTCAATCGAAAACCGCCATTAAACTGAACAGGGTTCAAGAAACAACAGCAACAACAAAGAGTTCAGCCAGATTCTACTAGCAACAGTTGCGAGTTGTCAAGAGATTTTACTCGCATTTCTAAAAATCTACTCGCATATTGCGTGTGCCAGCCTAATCATTTCCAGCCCTGCTGAAGCGAAGTTTCTACGACAAAGTAAATGAGATTAAAAAGAATAGATACAAGAGGTCACCAAAACATTGGAGCGCACCCTAAGGTTACAGTGCGTTTATATAATAATCAGCCTGAAACGCATGCTGCCGCATGTTATTAGAGGGGACACACGTGGATAGCTTCATGAGTGCGCACAACCAATTTCTCAACTCGTTTTGATTGGCTATTCATAGTTTTTAGTTTGCGATTATTATATAAAACAGATCGAATCCATTTACCGTGCGTCTGTCCTCTTATAGATGCACAGATGACACCAAGGTGTGACACAGTGGTTAAGCGCTTCACCTCTCACCTCTGTGCCCAGGTTCGATCCCGGACGGGGCGCCATATGTGAGTTGAGTTTGTTGGTACCTCGTCCTTGCTCCGAGGATTTTTCCGGGTTCTCCGTTTTTCCTCCCTCCGCAAAAACCAACACGCTAAATTCCAATTCGATCTGTCGATTGGCCGGGACCTGGCTTTGATCAACCCTCATGGTTGTTTCAGGTCTCGTTAGAAAATTCAGAGTTCAAAACGTGAAGAGAACATCAGTTATGCCATTCGACTGCGTCTCGTGGCACACTTCTTTGTTCGCTTCAGATGCACGGTAGAATTTGGAATCTATTCAGTGTTAAATAAACAACTCAGACCCTCAGCTGACTTGACTTGCGAGAATAGAGGTAATCGGCTAACGCTGTTGGCACCCAATTCAGATCATGTGATGTAAACAGATGCTACTCGGGGAATTATTCCTTTTTCATTCTAATTATAATGCAGTCATGCCTATCTGAATTAAATTAATTTTAAAAGAGTCAATTCTCCAGAGTAATGTGTGTTTTACATCACATGATCTGAATTGGGTGGCAACAGCGTTAGCCGATTACCTCATATTGTTTGACTTTTTCTCATGTTCCACAGCTTTAAATTGTAGTTGTGTTTTGGCCGAGTGCAGAACATATTTTACTCTTGTTAAGTAATCTGTTCTATGCGCATGTGAGCATATCCACATGTAAATATTAAATAATAATAATAATTATTATTCTACTTTTAAGCGGACCTATGTGTGTTTAGTATTTTTAATATTTAAGATTGCCATCAGTAATACCTTTTGGTTCACAGGAAATGGTCATGGACAAAGAAGGAGAGAAGACTCACCCTAGATATCTGGCATATGACATCGTCAAGTTCCAGGTTCGTTTGTGAGTTTAGTTAGGTGAGCACTAAATAACACGCACCTAGACCAGAAATGGGAAGAATATTGGGTAAAATCCTTTTTACCATTTCTTCAGGTTTTTTTACTTCTTTGCTTATAGGGTAAGCTTTTGTACCCATTTCTGTTCTCGGTCCGTGTTAAATAGTGCTCGCCGTTTAGTTACAGTCAGACCACTGAAACTGGGGCTACTTAGACAACGAGAACCAATCGCATTACAGAACGAAAACAAAGCATTCCAACGAGAACCAATCACATTACAGAACGAAAACACGAATCATTCCAACTTTTATATTTGAGCCAATCAGTGTCGCGGATTACAGACAATAGCATTTCTACTTGCTCGAGCTTCGATCCGATAAAAGGAGAATTTTTGGTGGACTAGTTCTGAAAAGTCTTTCGAATCAAGAAAATCGCATGGATATGCTAGGATTTATACTTTAGAACGCTTTATTTTCGTTGTGCAATGTGTTTAGTTTTCGCCGTCTATGTGGCACCGGTTTCAGTATTCTTACTTTGAGCAAAAAGTGCACTGAAAAAACAGTACATGTTTGCGAAACCTGGTTGAAACCCGGTACCGCTGCACATCTCTAATACACGTCATATGGTCCCCCCTCCCCCCCCGGCAGTATATAACTTCGAGTGCACATGCATGATGATGCCCGGAACCTAGTTATTTATAAACCTGTTGACAAGTGAGATGTTTGATTTTTGTTCAGGGTCAGGATGTTGGCAAGATGCCTCATGATACGAGAATGTTATGCATCCACAAAGAGATCGAACAACCGAGAAGTCAAGCTGTAAGTTATCTGCCTACACAGATAATTAAGTGTGAAAAATTGGCACGGTTACGACAACAACGTGCCGTTACTTTAAAATGCCTTCTTACCCGCTCTTTTTGCGTTTTTGTTTCCATCGAATCATAGAGTTATGGTTGACTGTATTATTTTTGGACAGTTCTGACTATTCCTATTCCGGAATATACAGAATACCAAATTCTCAAAAGAACAGATATTCCGAAAACGGAATGATCTTGACGGAGGTGACCCGAGAACTAACGTAGAATTAAAATCAGTCGGACGCGCGCGCCAAAATTCCCAACAGAACACCATTTGGTGAGTAAACCGCTTTTCTGTTCATTCTGTCCATTCAGCATTCTATCGGGAGCAGAATGAACAGAATACTATTCTATATTCAACAGAACGCGAATACCGTCTATTCCGTCTATTCCGGCTATTCTTTCCGTCGTTTGCATCTAAGCTTGAACACCTGAGGCGAAAACATGTTCTAATTGGATATCTAACATAACGTGATTCGTCATCAAACTTTCGAAGTTTGAAGACGTGCTAGATGAACTTTTGCGCCCAAAATACCAAGTTATGCTCTAGCTGTGAGGATATGGAAGTAACTTCAAACCATTCTTATTCTGGAATAGTCCCGAAAGAACGCGCCTACAGTAACTACAGCAAGGCTTTGTGGGTATTGTAGTCTTAACAGGCCACAAGAAGACATTTTCTTTAAAATAGTGTTTTTGTACACCGAGGTAACGGCGCTTCATACTTTATGCTAAGAAGTACACAAGAGAGCGTACCAAATATTTACGGTTCATTGCAATGTTGGGCCACAAATCCAAATGTTTTGGATTCTGGTCCCAGTCAGTAATTTGCTGTTCATTTTTTAGGTTCAGCAAGGACATCTTGACAAGACCAAGGAGCCTTTCAGTATTCGCGCCAAACAGTTTTTTCCCGTCGAGAAAACCGCCTGGGTAGGTCAATCACCATCTTCGTGTCCCAGACTCGTCCCCAGTCGTTGATATGGGCTTCCTGTGGTAAGATTCGCAGAAGGTTCTGGGAAGGCTGTGCAAAACAAAGGATTGTGGGAAGGACAGAATTTACCGCGTCCTGACCATGATCCTTTGCGCCCCACCACAGGAAGCCCAACCGGAAGAAAGTAGAAGAGGAGTGTTATTTTTGAGGAAAACAAATAATTAACGACTGGGAACGAGTCTGTTCGTGTTCAGCACGCTCCAAATGAGATCTGGCGTAAACTTGAGGTTCTAAAATTAGCAATTCTAAAATTGGGAGATTTTTGAAATGCCGTATTTAACGAGCAACTTAATTTAGCGATTTAGCGAGAGTGAAACGACCAAATTTCGGTGCTAAATTAAAAAGGTCGAAAAATTCTTGGAAAAGAGAATGATGATTGTATCGAGATGCTGTTAAAATTAATTCAAGTGACACTGTTTATCTTTCCACCAGATTCTTGACCACTGGGTCCCCAAACTTACCCATGAGAACGACGGCTTAGTCTTCAACGGTGCAGAAAATGTGAGTAGTTATTGCAGCAAAGTACTATTTGTACGACGAGTAATTTACCAGTAAAAACCATTTCCAACGTTTCAACACACATATACACGCGCGCGCAGAGCACACGCATCCCGAACTCCTCTAGCTTACCTTCGACTTAAATAGAAATACCTGTCAGGACGTTCGACTCAATCCCGGTTTCTGGGAAACTACCCACCCACCCCTCCCTTGGACATGCATCGTTCTATTAATGATTAACCGTTAAAGGTTAGGGCGAAGTGTGGGGGAGGGGTGGGGATTTCCCAGAAACCGTGATTGATCCCACCAATCCCAGTTTCCGAGAAACTACCCACCCACCCTCCCTTCGGCAAGAGAGAGAAGAAAACGAAGAGCCTCTGGTGTTATCACTTCCTTCAGTAACAACCTTCGTCAATTAAATACGGACCTCCCGACAAAATAAGGCTATTCAGAACACTAAACGAACTCCTCCGACACATCGCGGGTATTTGTTATGACTGCGCTTGTCCCCCTCCCCCTTTACAACATAATGAAATGGGGGAGGGGGGTTGTGTTAGAAATAGCCGGAAATTGCTGAAGAGGTCCGGCTTAAATGGCAGGGGTTGAAGTTTCAAATCAACAAATCACAACATACCGGTTTTGCTATCTGGGTCATTGGTAAGCCAATGAAAATTACCGTTACATCCAGCACTCACGGTTGCGCCTGGTAATGAGTAGATTATCCAATCTCTGAACCTACTGTTCGCATGGAAGTGAGAATCTCAACGGATAACACCAGAGGGTCTTCTTATTCTTCTCTTTCCTCTTCTCTTTTCCACGCCCATGTGTGCAGTGAACCACGTAGTTGAATACTATTTTTTGGTTACAAAATTTATAGGCACACAAATTCTTAGCCATGTATGTTAACATCTAGGATTTTTTGCCTTAATCCCAGTTTCTGGGAAACTACCCACCCACCCCTCCCTTGGACATGCATCGTTCTATTAATGATTAACCATTAAAGGTTAGTGTGAAGTGTGGGGGAGGGGGAGGGGTTTCCCAGAACCAGTGATTGATCTGATTTTTTGCCCGTTGTACGGTTGGTCCCCTCCCCTCCCCCTAACAGAAGCCCTTTTGTCTTCTTTTAGCCTTACATGCCTGGAACGCAGTCCGAGGTTCTCAAGTGGAAACCGCATACGTTGAACTCTGTTGACTTCATTCTCAAGATTTCTACCGTCAAACAAGAAGGGTTGGTAGTTAGTTTGTTGCTGCACCGATTTAAAAAGAAACATCGAGGTCAAAGTTTCTAATTTATTTTTCTTTATTTTAACAATATATTTTCTTCACATTTACTCCAAGAGCTAAAGCTCATCGAGGGAGCTTATGTAATGCAAATAAAATAACAATCTGCGGATGAGGGTACAGTAAAGATTACAGACACAACAAATGTCTTGATATTAAACATATGATGTGGTGAAGACCGATACAAAATTGATGATATTCAGTAGATTTGTTAGGGCAGGTCTAGCATCACGCGACCTACAGGATTATATGAGAGCAACCTAGGTGCATATTAGAATCTTCCTTTGAAAAGATGAAAAGAGTGTTTTTTCACTGACGAAGTCAGTTTTAAGATAAACAACAAATATTGACCTCTTTCTAATATGTGATGTCCTTCATTTGTCAGGTGCTTGCCGCAGACTGTCGGTGGCCTAATGGTAGGAGGTTTAGAAACTCCATTTGCCTGCATGAAGGTGAGTAGAATAACACGGGTTCAGTTATCAGCCAAGCTTAGAAAGAATACTTATACATGCATAGTAGTTAATTAGGGCTCAATCCCGGGTTCTGGTAAACTACCCACCCACCCCTCCCTTGGATATGCATCTTTCTATTAATAATTAACCATTAAAGGTAAGGGTGAAGTGTGGGGGAGGGGTGGGGGTTTCCCATAAACCGTGATTGATCCTTAATTAGCTACTCTAGAAACGTGTAAGGTACATTAATCTGATTAAAAAGTTAACCCATCACAAAAATATAACATCGAAATTAGTAAGTATACCATTTGAAGATGTTTGGGTGTATATCAACTGAACGGCAAGCTTTGAAAAGTCGCTAAATAAGAGAGAGAGAAATGGGGTAGAAGAGTCCTGTAACCCACACTGCGGCAAAACGTTGAGCTCCGCTGGCCGAAAGAACGAAGGCTCTGGAGTTCAAATACAAGTTTCCGAGGTGTTAAACGTTTTTAGTAAATCATTTTATAACTTAGTAAACTCCCAGTGAATTACAAATTAAGAAAACTTCAACCTGTTAAAGTCTTAGGCTTAGCTTTAAAGTAGTTTTCTTGTGTGTTTTTTGCGAAACATTGCACATTCATACTAAAAATTAGAAACGGGGATGATTGCGTCTGTTTTCTTTTAGTTTTGGCGGGAAACTTGGGAGACGCGCGCGCGACCGTCTCATCAAAACCGCATGCGCGTCACGTTTTGCCGCGGTGCGGCTGTAACCATACATTCCAGGAGCTGCCTCGTACCCAGGCGCTTTTGGTTGAGAAAGATGGGATGCAATAAGGGAGCATGGGAAGGGTGAACAAAAGCGTGCAAAGACCACCCCGGAGCGTCCATTTGTCATATATTCGTGATGCAGCGTTTTCACAGACAGTGTTATTTTTAGATTTCACTGTTCGCTTTCATCGCGGCATGCCTCGTTAGCTTCTCTTGCTTGGTCAACCAGCACAGTTTCAACTCATTACTCATTTGAATTAAAATGACGCAAACGTTTGTGATTGGCTAGTGGAACCGAACTCACGGGAAACACATTTCTGAAAATAACCCGGTCTGTAAAAACGCCGCATCACAGACCGCGTAGTATGGGAGATGGACGCTGCATCACAGACCGCGTAGTATGGGAGATGGACGCTGCATCACAGACCGCGTAGTATGGGAGATGGACGCTGCATCACAGACCGCGTAGTATGGGAGATGGACGCTGCATCACAGACCGCGTAGTATGGGAGATGGATGCTGCATCACAGACCGCGTAGTATGGGAGATGGACGCTGCATCACAGACCGCGTAGTATGGGAGATGGACGCTGCATCACAGACCGCGTAGTATGGGAGATGGACGCTGCATCACAGACCGCGTAGTATGGGAGATGGACGCTGCATCACAGACCGCGTAGTATGGGAGATGGACGCTGCATCACAGACCGCGTAGTATGGGAGATGGATGCTGCATCACAGACCGCGTAGTATGGGAGATGGACGCTGCATCACAGACCGCGTAGTATGGGAGATGGACGCTGCATCACAGACCGCGTAGTATGGGAGATGGACGCTGCATCACAGACCGCGTAGTATGGGAGATGGACGCTGCATGACATTCTTATTTTAAAGATGTTTTTAAATCACATAAAGTTTAATAACAAACCACTCTTCTTCAAACTCGGTAACGATACTAATGTTGAAGTGATCTTTTTTGTGGTGGGGTTAATTTTTTTAGTCAGTTTAACGATTTCAAACTAGGACCCAGTCCTCTACTCGTTCCTAAAGTGGCTCTCTGATGCAAATTAGTTTTTCACGTAAACAAACTTAAATTTAGTTGCTGGGTCCGGTTGTTCAAAGGATGGATAACGCTACCAACTTGATATCTGATATCCCAGGCCAGTGGTTAAGTATTAACCAAACTAGCTTACTTTATCCGCGGATAAGGATTTATCCGGTGGGTAGCATTACCAACCCTTTGAACAACCGGACCCAGGGGCCAGATTCACGAAACTTTTCCTAAGACATGTCATAAGATTTAAAATTTGTGACTGGCCTAAGAGATGTCGTAAATGCGATTCAGCAACTCTGTCCTAGAGTACTCCTAAGATGTTCTCAGCTATGACATCTCTTACGTTTCCAGCCTCCGTGAAATTTTCGATTACAATGAGAACGCCAATCAGCGCTGGCCTTATATATGGCCTAATTAATATTTATGTGTTTAAATTAGTCATTCGCGAAATCGGTCATTATGGAGACGAAGGCCCAATTTTACCAAACAAGAAATAGCGGTTTTGGTAGAAGCCGTACAAAGTAGAAACGAAATTTTATTTAATTCCTTAAATAACACGGACACAAATGTTCAGAAGAAACGCGCATGGGAGAGGGTATGCGAAGAGGCGAGGGCTGTGTCTGGCAACAATCGGTCGGTGGATGAAGTACGACAGAAATGGATGACCTTGAAGAACGAAACAAAAAAGAAAGCTGCTTCAAACCGCAAAGAAACAAGGAAGACTGGGGAAGGTCCTCTACCGCCACAACTTAAGGAAATAGAGGAGAAAATCATAGATGTTATTGGTGAAGCGATACTGGATCTCCTCTTCCAAATCCAAGGGATTGGCGCGATCTCGAAAGACTCGTTCCCGTCGTAACGCTCGCCGACGTTGGAGCGCCAATAACATGGCCTCCATTGTTGTGTTTAGGACATATCCTAAAAGTTAAGACATCGATTTGACCTCTTAAATTTAGGACACGTCTTAAGACTTAGGAGGTGTTCGTGAATAACACTTTTGTCCTAAAGTCTATCTTAGGAGGCTCTTGTGTCCTAAGACACCTTCGTGAATCTGGCCCCAGGTCTACAAAGAGTCGGTAGTTTCAATAATTTCTCTTAGAGTAAGAATTCCAGCAGTTGTTTTGGAAGATGGTATCCTGGAAAGGCTAGGATGTTGGTCATAGATGACCCTTCCTCGAAGTTTGGTTTACGCAACTTTTTAATTAAAATAGCCTGTCCAATAATAGACCCATTCGAAAAATGATGTCACCAAACTTGGGTCGTTAGGAAATGTTAGCATACTGTCACTTCACAGAGCATGCAAAAATGAGTATGTTTGTAAAATTGAAGGAGCATAGCACCAAGCGTTGCGAAGTTACCGAGGTTCAAAATAAGAGAGTTTTGTATGAGATTCAGGACGTCAGGACTGACTAGCCTCGTTTTCATGTTTCTTGAGAGTTTCAAACGCTGATTGCTTTGTAAGGATATATGCTTCCATTATCAAAGAGCTACATGTTGCTAACACGAACTCTTTCTTTCACATAGGCTAGTTTATTCTTCAGAAATATTGAATATCAAAATTATGCAAATTAGCGGCAGCCATTTTCCGAATGGGTCTATAGGTGATGCTGATTGGTTGCTTTGTTAAAAGTTGAGGCCAATCGGATTTGGTATTATTTTCACTGGTCATCCCGCTCACAATGCCCATTAGGTTAAAGTGCATATGAGCCTTCCTGCAATTTTCATAGTTATGAATCTCAGAAAAGTTTTGAGCACTCCTGCGAAGAATATTTTGGTTTACAGAGAATACTCTATCTTCTACGCTTGTTTGAAATGGTGAAAATTTGACCTTTCCTGACCCATGACCGCGTAAGTAAAAGACTGGGTCGATACCTCGGTCGACGTCATTCTCCATGGCACCTTTCTATCACAACAACATCGATTTTTAGATAATATACACAGTTTATGAGCTGTTAGTAAAGGAAAAAGTCATATTAGTGAAAATTGTAAGTTTTTTATTCAAATTGTTGCAAAGTTGAATTAATTAAATAACGTCTACCGAGGTATCGACCCAGGCTTTTACTTACGCGGTCATGGGGCAGGAAAGGTCACGTTTCCACGATTTCAAACAAGCGTAGAAGATAGAGTATTCTCTGTAAACCAAAAATTTCTTCACAGGGGTACTCAAAACTTTCCTGAGGTTCATAGCTATGAAAATTGCACGAAGGCTCATATGCACTTTAAGATATGGGTAGAAGGTAAGCCCGATGAAGCATTGGATCGAGAGCTCCAGGAAAAGAAATATAGGGAATAGTGCCTGTTTTTCGAACGGCATATAAATCCAAATACTGATGCCATTCTCTTTTCTTTTACTTGATAAATTCTTATATGCGGTATCCAAAGAGTTTTGAAGGACCCGATGATTTTGGTGGGAAATTAAGCTTTATTTGTATCGCGTTTCACCAAGATGGCGGCTGTATACAAAGTTATTGTCATACATTCATTGGCCTACAGCTCCGTTAGAAAGTATTCTAGTGTTCCAAAATTCGGATTATAAATGTACTTGTGGTAGTTCTACAAGGACCAACATGTTTTATTTAATTTCACCAATGGAACGAGGGTCGTGACGATGAAATCCACCAAAAGTGACTCGTTTGTTCCTGTACAGGTCACAAAAGAACTCAAGGGATACAATAACAAGGTGGTAGAGTGCACGTGGGACGGCAAGCAGTGGAAGTTCCTAAGACTGCGGGAGGACAAGAGCCACCCTAACGCGTACAAGACAGCCAAGAGTAAGTTATCAATGTTAGGTTTCTAATGATTTCGATCTCTGTGTCATGCAGTAAAGTTATACACACGCACGCTGCAACATTGCGCACAGCATTGCCGGCAACAGCCAAATTGTAACGTGTGTGTCCATCTCTAAAAGTTACCGCAATGTTGCAGCGTGTGTCAATCTCTTTTCAAATCAATTGCCGACAGCGTTGTACGCATTATTGCAGCGTGTGTCAATCCCTTTTCAAAACAATTGCCGACTGTTGCACGCAATGTTGCAGCGTGTGTCAGTCCCTTTTCAAAACAATTGCCAACAGTGTTGCACGCAATGTTGCAGCGTGTGTCAATCCCTTTTCAAAACAATAGGCCCTTTGCAGCTGACAGTCACGTGCTGATATAATACTTCATTAACGAATGAATTGAGCTCATAATCCCCATGGGAAAGGCGTTGCCATGAATACTGGAGAGCAAGCTATCTTCAAAAACGCAGTTTTAGAAAGATCGACAATGGATTGGAGGTGGAAAATAGCATTTACGAACAGGTTTTGCTAATAACAATACCGATCTCGTACAATGCCTTTAAATAAATGAAGTCAGATTTGTTTGCTCTCCAGTACAACCACGTGATGTTTTAGCTGCAAGGGGCCTATTGCCAACAGCGTTGCACGCAATGTTGCAGCGTGTGTCAATCATTTTCAGAACGATTGCCGACAGTGGTGCACGCAATGTTGCAGCGTGGTTCCGTTGTTGATGTCATTTTTTACATTTTTGCCTCATTAGCACAAATTAAACTTCAAGCTACAAACAAACAGACCACATCAGTTGAAAGATAATTTTTAAACTAGTAATCACATAGAAAGTTTGAGATTGATATGTTAAATATTTACGGAGAAATTGACTTCTCAAACTTGTAAAATGGGCTGGTGGCAATAGTTGCTGATAGCCATACATTCTTTGTAAGTTTTGAGATTTGTAAAAGCTCATTCCTCAAAATATATTTATCATATCACTCTCATTTTCGGTGATTATCAAGTGTGACAATCTCTTTCGATTTATGGACTCTGTTTGTTGGTATGCACGTCGCTTGAAGTTTGATAATGAGGAAAAAAACGCAAACAAAAGATTCGCCTAGCTTTCGTTATGTTCTTAATGCGTTATTTAAATAGTTTCCAGTGGGCTCCACTGCGATTCTCTCGCTAGGACCCAGTTCCTCGCAGCCCGATGGATCTAATCCAGGATTAAAGGGGCTGTGTCACGGTAATAGACTTTGTATTCTAATCACTTCGTGAACCGAATACAGATCATTTAATACCTAACTTTCCAGACAATGAAGATCACAACAATATCAGGAAGGGGCATCTCGTTTATTAGCCGATTGAAAAAATGGCTACAAATATAGTTAATGTATGAAAAGTAAAGTTTAGTTTATGAATGGCTTTAGAGATGCCTTCGGTGGCAACTCAATTACTACTAGTCCTAATTAACTGACGTAGCACCTAAACACAAACAGTTCATTCCTTAATGTTCGATGTTACATAACCATACTAAAACAACTAATATAATTGCATTAAGAGGCAAGAAACTGTCTTAAGAGACCGGAACTAAATATATTTACATTCGTGTTCCGAGCCGGAAACAGCTATTTCCACCGATTTTGATATGAACTAACGAACCTCTCGGCCATGTGGGATGCTTAAAATCAAAGCAAATAAACAAAAAATACTAACAAACAGTGTTGTAAACAGTCTCCAGGGAAAATATTGAAAATCCTTTCAATCAAGCAATTGAGGGAGGGAAGTTTAATTGTTTGTATCCAATTAACAGCCACCGACCGAGCGATTACTCGATACATGCGCAGTACCATGACATAGCCCCTTTAATCTTTAGTTCGATTTGCTAACTCTTGGACTACTGATGTGGAATTAAAAGCTTATTGTTTGATGAGGAACGAATCTGTAATCCTAAACAAAAAAGAAGTACACCTTTTACCTCGATTGAATAGACCAGTTCACGGTTAATTCCGACATTTTGAAAGGGGTGCAAACATGGCGCGAAATACAAACTTAAGATACCAGGTAAAAGATTAACTGGTCGAAATTTGAGGGATGTAGCTGTGCCGGGAAGCGTGCTTTTCCATACATTTGTCTGTAAAAACGAGTCGAAGTCCGCGGGAAAATTTACAGACAATGTATGGAAAACTGAAAACACGATTGCATGCTTCCCGGCACAGCTACATCCCTCAAATTTCGATCAGTTAATCTTTTACCTGGTATTTTAGTTTGTATCTGAAGAATATTTCAGAAATTCGATTTTACGGATTCTATTTGGCATCGGATTCCCATACAAACACTGTATTTCGCGCCATGTTTGCACCCCTTTCAAAATGTCGGAATTAACCGTGAACTGGTCTATTGTAATGCAGGATTAACGCTAATAGCTAGAGCTTCCAGGAACACTGGCCAGGTTCTTGGGCAACACGATTAAATGGTACGCATGATAATTAAAACTCATTAATTAGCCATGCTTACGTCAGTTCGAGGAATTTTAATATTTCTATTCAAGTTTGGGCGAGAGCAGTCTGCCATAAAAAGCAGAAAGTAACAGTTACCACACAACTTCTTTCCCGCATTGTGGACTATTTTATTATCAAATAGCAGGGTAACTGGAACCAAAAGTCGATAAGAATGAATGGAAGTTTAATTTTCCTGGAAAACTCTGTGACGATGGAGTGTCACTTGTTTTTTAACGACGGCCTGCCTGTCTCTTGGTTCTTCTTTTAGGTGTTTGTGAGAGCATCAGAAATCCCGTGACCCAAAAATGGCTTCTAGAAGTCATCGAGAAATATCGGTACAAGGTTGGCGATAGACGAGATAATCACCATCATAATCCTCAACAACAACAACAACAACAACAACAAAAACCTCAACAACAACAACAACATCGTCACCAGCAACAACAACAACAACAACAACAACCTCAACAACCTCAACAACCTCAACAACCTCAACAACCTCAACAACAACAACAACAACATCGTCACCACCAGCAGCAACAACAACAACAGCCTGTACATACTACGACGTAGGCGGTATCCGGAGAGAATCCCACAAGCCTTTAGTAACAGCTTGTGATCGCTCAAGATCATCATCACTACCAGAGCAGGCCATCGTCCTCTCATGCGTCATTCTTGACGTGTGGATACCTGAAGGACAGTCACACTTCCCTCGCGATGGAAACAGATTTCGCGTTGGAGAATGCGTTATGGATGCGTTATGGACGCTCGTGTATTTATTACAATCGCAACAGAGAATAAAACTTCGAAAAGGCGATACGTTAGCTTGAGACAAGCTCGCCTCTAAGCACAAGAGAACCCGAGCAATTTGTAATCTTGCGTCAGTCCCGTCACAGATTTGTTTGCAATATTTAATGTACATTAACAATTTTGTCTCGACATACTTTTTAACACACAAAAATTGCTGTAGAAGTTTCATGTTATTGCAAATTACAGAGTAAGTTACTTCGATGGAGAGCAATTTTTCTTCGTTTTCTTAATTTCATATAAAGTCTGGAGAACAAAAAGATTTTACTGGCTAGTATTGGCGTTTAAACGCTGACTGTAATTGACCGATTTAGCTTGTACTCGTTGTCCCAATTCAGGTCACCTGACTTTTCCCTTGAGTAATGTGTTCTTGTTTGTTTCTTTATCCCAAGAGGAAATGTATGAATTTCTCTTAATTGGAAAACAAAGCACTGAATCCTCTGCAGAGCTCGCACATGATCTGAACGTAGACAACAAATGTACAAACTAAATCGGTCAGTTGGCCTTTTATTTATCTTGTACTATTGCATACGATTATAAAATTAGTAACTCTATAGGAAAATCACATGCCTGACGAGGTAATTCTACGTTTAATTGCACGAGAAAACCGATCGGTTTTTCGAGTGCAATTTAACGTGGCATTACCGATTTCCTTGAATCGCATAGTCCGATAAATTACTTGAAGATTTAGTAACTTTTGTTGATATTTTGCTAAGTTATAAATAGCACGCGTAGTCTACAGTGGTGATTCCACTATAAATCACCACTCCTCTCAACCAATCAGCGTCTGATTTCGCAAACGCACTTGTGCGATTCAGCTGTGACTATGCGATTCTGATATTTATTAGTCACTGAGCCATAATATATACCGGTTTTTACGCGCAACATAAAATTGAAGTATCAAAAATTATTGCACGGCTATGACGTCACACGTTGGCATGTCGTGCGTAATATAGCTTGGTGAATAATAAACAGACTATTACGTGGCAGCTTGGAAATTCGGTGAATTTGTCGTGATACATCCGTTCGCAGTGCTCAATCGCGTATTACGACATTCAGCACTCGAAGATAAAACCCGTAGAGTATCAATTCGTTCTCACTGACGTCACAAAAAAGATTGCCTCAAGAAAAGACTGATATATTAGTAAAATATTTTTAATGTTTTGTATAGAGCAGGTAAAAAATATGTAAATGACCGAAATTTTGGAGCATTAGAGTACTTCGTAACTGAGCTGTCGTACAAATAATATTCAAACAATTTAGTGTAATTTGTATGCGGCGGGGATGTTGGTGTCCCCCTTTGATACACCACTAAGATAGCGGCCGAAAACGTATTCTACAAATAAAGCTGTTTTCCCCAGCAATATGATTAGCATTCACTCAAAACACTTTAGATATCACTTTTAACGTTAAATCAAGTCTAACATTCTAAATTGGCAGAAATATATGGATTTCCATGACATTTAGGAAACACGCTGAGCTGGGCTGTCACAAAATTCAAAATACTCAATAGCTATACACCGTATCGACGTAAAATGTTCAAAGAATACTGAGTATACCGATACCTAAATCATATTAAAAGAACAGGGTTATAGATCCTTTAGTTTAGATTTTAGAATTTTGATGACGTCACGTGAAAATGATCTGTACTTTATAGCGACAATGAAATGTATAATATTCGGAGAAATTCAATTTTGAATAAAAAATTCAATTTCTTTTAAGAACTCAACCAGTTAGTACGTGATTTCACATGGGCGTTAAACGGATCTATACGTAGAGAAATGACGTCAATGTTACAATTACTTTAGAACGAATGGAAAGTGATAATACTCTACCTGTAAACCTACGCAAATCGGAAGCCTTCCTGTACAAGGGACGGAAACAAATCGCGCATATGACCATATAAAAGCAGTGTAAGTTTGTGAATAAACCACATGAGATTAGTATATATATATATTACCCCGTGGCACCGTGAGTAGTTCCAGTTTGGACCAAAGTGCTCGGAAATTTACTGGTACAAAACGCCATGGTACTATTACCAGTCATTTTCCAACAGAGTCTACTCGTGTTAAAAACCGCTTGTGGCCAGCCCAAAGGTAATCTCCGTTGAAGAACAAACTAATATTTATTTACTAGTTAGAACTAAATAATTAGTATAATTATGGTTCAAAACTGGGCTTATTTTTTATTGTGTGAGCTCACTCTTCGAAAAAAAAAGTACACAAAAATCGGGTACTTACTGAAAATCAATTATTGTGACTATAATTGATAGGGCCAGTTAGACATCGAGAACTAAACACATTGTAAAACGAATTAAAGTACTCCAAAGTATAAATACACGCGTTTTTCTTCTTTCGAAAGACTTCAGAACAAGTCGATCAAATTCGCATTTTACCTGCTCGATGCGCTTAGTTCGAGCAAGTCGCAATGCTATTGTTTCGTACTCGACACTGATTGGCTCAAGTAACCGTAAGTTAGAATGCATTGTTTTCGTTCTGCAATGTGATTGGCTCTAGTGGCCCGGTTTCAGTAGTCGCACTGTGACGGCTGTCCGGTTGCTAGTCTTCCTAGAGTATCATTCTTTATCGCTGACTACCGACAGTGTAACTTGCTAGAACATACAACCACGTCAAAAGGCATGATAATGCAGACGTCTTGTGTGAAACGAACCGCACAAGACGTCTGCATCGGAGGCTAATACACCGTGTGGTTTTCGAGTTAGACACTAGTCTTGTTCCGTAGTATTTTATATGCAAACATCAACACGAACAGACATAATTTTCACACTAACAATAATAAGAAATCACACAAGGAACAATAACGGCATTATGAATTTACGGAGGTTGAGGATGCAGCCGATTTAACCACAGGTACCCCAAGCTCCCTATATGTATTTAAACGACGGTTCGATTGACCGTATTCCGGAATAAGAATACACAGAATGATACATTAATGACTACAAATCGCTTATTTCGGGAATTTTTAGTCCATGGAATACAAAATGTATCCTGAATATCATATTTCAGCAAACTTTAGTAGCTTACAATGCAAAATGCGCCTGAACCAGTGATTTCCAGAGATAATTCCATCTATTCTTATTCCGGAATACGGTCAATCGAACGCGCCCTTAAATTTGTTTGTAAATTTTAAAATCGATAAATATGAAATAAAGACTCGCCTTTTTATCCAAATGTGTTTTCCTTTATTATCTCTATCACGTTTTATGATTTCACTTTTTTTTAGACTACCAAAAGCGATAGAGATAATAAAGGAAAACACATTTGGATAAAAAGGTGAGTCTTTATTTCATATTTATCGATTTTAAAATTTACAATTTATTTTCATATAGGAAGCTTGGGGTACCTTACCCTGGTTTCCAGAGGTTAATTTTGCCTTTTGTTGGTGAAGGCGCGAGGATTGTCGAGTGCGCGGACGGCAAAATTTTCCAACAAAAGGAAAAACATTTAACCTCTGGAACCCAGGGTAGGGGTACCTGTGAGTTGGGCAAATAGCCTCATCACATCACGATAATGAGGCTAATTTGTTGTTCTCATTCAGTGACCGCCGACGTCACGTCACGCGGGCTCTTCTAAGTTTTTGTTCTTGTCAATGTCTACATGTATTTTGTTTACTACATTTATATAATGATGTGAATCACTAAAATGCCGTGAATAATCTGCCGTCGTCGTACCCGTAGGCTCGTCGTTTTGCCATGTCGTTCTCCGGTACGGCTAAGTCGTTATCTCGTCCGTTGTCAGCGCCGAGACTGGACGAAGCATTCCAAGCTCACGGACAAAGTGGCCATCGATTTGCCAAGAAGACATTTACAAGACTGACATACTGCCATCACTGTACCGATCTACTTTGGGGCTTTAACAATCAAGGATTTATCTGTGACGGTTAGTTTTGCACTGTTATCTACTAAACTTCCGCTTAACCCAATAATTTATCTCACTAAAGTTCGTGGTGAGTCTCAGCTCAGTCTCACTCTCATACTAGTTTATGCAAGTTTATATTTTGGCACTGTATCAGTGTATGTGTAAGTTTTATATATAGGCTAAGTCGAAAATTATCAGGAACAGGCTTATTAAGTCGCGTTGAAGAGTATTTTGAACCTTATGCCTTTTATGGAGAATTCTACTGGCCTTATAAAATATATTTTGTATTACCATTTATATTAATTAATCTAACTACGATCGTCAAAATATACATGCAATGATTAAGCATGCGGTATGTACATGCACTTTTCGATTTATCTCAGCGTTGTTCCTGCTTGCACTTCATATATATAGCTCTTGTCTCGTAAATAACTGCTACGAAGGCTTCTTGCAGGAAAACGGAAGTGACGTTAGCAGTTAAAGTTAGAGTGACCAGCCCCGTAAAAGCAGAAAATGAAACCCAATACGTATATTCCCCTCAAGTTACTAGATTAAGGGTAAAACGTTTTAAAATTTGTTTCTCAGATATACGTTATGTAGTTATTCGTTATGACGTTAGCCGAATCTCTACCATAATTACTTTGGGGACAAAGCTCAGAAATTTTCCTGTTTCTATTTTTGGTCATAAAATATTTCATCAACTTTAGTTAGTAATTGACTGTAATGACGATAGATTAAGGCGCTGATACTATATGCCAGAAATAACCTGCAGTGATATTCTGTAGACTAGGTAACAACTGCAGTGTATGAGAAATTTTGCTAGTAATATTCTGAACAATCATAAATCAATATTTATTCATTGAACAATTCAACAGGATGGTGTTTGACAGCTGATAATGTTGACACAATATACAAGTTTAAAATGAAATTAAAAGGTAGCTTTTGTAAGGTTAAATTTCAATTTCCAAAATTAAAAATATTGGGAGTGCACAGGAACTAGAAACTGCTTAATCAATCTTAACAAGACATTCATTTGATTGCATTCGTATTTGAGGAAAACTTAGTTTAACTAGGCTAGCAGAATCAGTCACTTTTTTATTGGAAACTTACATTTGTATGGTAATGCATGGGCATGAAGCCTTTTACAGCATCAAACCACACAAAAGTATTATTCAATCTAAAGTTACTATCAGTCCTTTAATATAATTATTATATGTATGACAAAAGAAAGTAATTTACTGTAAGATGAATTAAGAGCAGGGAAAATATAGAAGAAACTGTTTAATGCATCATAAATACTTGTAAGTACATTTTAAATACAAATTCAGTCCTACTTCAGTAATTAATGATACCTTGTTAACATCTAAGGATTTATGTCAACCATGATCAGCTGCTGGGCCGACAGCTGGTAAATTAATAGTCAGAAGATAACCCCCCATAATCTAAGAGAAACGTGCAAAGTATACAATCCTGTTAAGTATAATATAGAGGATATTACATGGCCGCGTGGAGATAGAGAATTATTTTATCTTTGAGTGTTTAGCTTGATAACTCATGAGTAAGAACAAGTGGATTATCAAGTTAACCATATCATGAGGAGATAAATTCTGTATCTCCAAGCAGCTAATTGTAATTTATTTTTTATTATATGTGAAAACCACCCAGTGGAGCATTTATACATGTATTACATTGTAGCAACATCGAAGACCAGCAAAATCACCAATGTTTCTTTAAAAGACTCAAACCAAGTCAAAATCAAACTAATTTGCTCATGCAAGGTTACATTGTCGTTATTTAAGAGTTACTAATGTTTTTCACACTTTAGGCACATTTGGGGGTAAAAAAAATAGCAAATCAGACAAAATCAGTTTTGGTCTGTGAAGTGATATCCCACATGTGTTATTGATATCCCACATGTGTTATTGATATAAATGATATCCCCACTGGAGGCAGTGTGATACATGTATGGGCCACGCCGAGTGAAAAGGGACCTTATGTACATTCATGACTGTTAATGACATATCATTTAGAGAAAACACACAAAAACAAATCAGTTTGAATTTAGTAGAGCAATTAAGCGGTTAACAGACAATCAGAATCAAAATTATATTATACTTCCACAGATCTGTTTGAATTGGATAACAATGAAAGAAAAGTGGAAGTTATATCAGTAGCACATGTTTCATTTTAATTATTAGAAAATAAATTTTATAAGAAACAGCTTTTCAAATGAAGAATAATTTTGTAAGAGACTTCAAACTGGCTTGTGAATGATGCAAGCACTGGTTTGAGTGTCTGCTGTTGTTCAACTTTTGCCCTTGAATATTTTGCGAAGCAACTGCACGTGAATGGACTGAATGGCGGCTTTCTGTGTAGATGAGAAGAATGACAGGGAGATTGTTGGAATGACAGAGCTTCTTGGAAGAGAGTTTTTAAGTGAGGATTGCAAATTTTTAATGCTGCAGAGAATGAGTTTAAGAATTGAGGCGACAGCGAGTTGGATTACGAAGGAAGCCATGCTCAAGGAAGTAGACTGCCTGCTCTGAAATTCAGAGTACCCAACTTGACTGCTCTGAAATTCAGAGTATCCAATGTTTTCCTAAACATGTTTGTTTTCCAAGCAGCTTTAACTTGAAAACAAAAGTAACATTTTCCTCTACTATAAAATTTGCAAGCTACACAACAACTTCTGTAGAGATAAGATGGTGAGATTACAATAATATATTACATCTACGATATATATACATGTAGCTAACATGCTCTCTTTTGATTCAAGGGTGATCAAAAGTCAACAAAACGAGGATGCATATGGTCGTTTGGCAACTCATATAGCAACTTTTGAACAGTGATTTTTTCTACAAGTTTTAGGAACTGAATTTTGGCAAATCATTCTTTCACTTATCTAAATCAGTTGTCCAACTGTTCCAAACTACCCTTATTTCAAAATCAGGAACATATGTCATAAGATCTCTTTTTGCTAGGCACAGCCCATATCATTTTTACGATTTTGCTAGATTTCAGCCAGTATACCTGACTATCAAGAATGTAATATACTGAAATCTCACATTTGCTTTAATTTGCATAAGTTATTTAATACTGAAATACATGTAAAAGGATATTTTATGGCTCCTAAAAGTAAAAAATAAAGAAATTGGTGACAAAACAGCTATGGATAATTATCGCCTATTATCCATTTTGCCAGTTGTCTCGAAAATCCTTGAGAGAGTGATATTAATATTACTTTTTCATGGATTGAAATAAGATTTTAATATCAGCTGAAATTAAAATCTTATTTCAATCCATGAAAAAGTAATATTAATATCACTCTCTCAAGGATTTTCGAGACAACTGGCAAAATGGATAATAGGCGATAATTATCCATAGCTGTTTTGTCACCAATTTCTTTATTTTTTACTTTTAGGAGCCATAAAATATCCTTTTACATGTATTTCAGTATTAAATAACTTATGCAAATTAAAGCAAATGTGAGATTTCAGTATATTACATTCTTGATAGTCAGGTATACTGGCTGAAATCTAGCAAAATCGTAAAAATGATATGGGCTGTGCCTAGCAAAAAGAGATCTTATGACATATGTTCCTGATTTTGAAATAAGGGTAGTTTGGAACAGTTGGACAACTGATTTAGATAAGTGAAAGAATGATTTGCCAAAATTCAGTTCCTAAAACTTGTAGAAAAAATCACTGTTCAAAAGTTGCTATATGAGTTGCCAAACGACCATATGCATCCTCGTTTTGTTGACTTTTGATCACCCTTGAATCAAAAGAGAGCATGTTAGCTACATGTATATATATCGTAGATGTAATATATTATTGTAATCTCACCATCTTATCTCTACAGAAGTTGTTGTGTAGCTTGCAAATTTTATAGTAGAGGAAAATGTTACTTTTGTTTTCAAGTTAAAGCTGCTTGGAAAACAAACATGTTTAGGAAAACATTGGATACTCTGAATTTCAGAGCAGTCAAGTTGGGTACTCTGAATTTCAGAGCAGGCAGTCTACTTCCTTGAGCATGGCTTCCTTCGTAATCCAACTCGCTGTCGCCTCAATTCTTAAACTCATTCTCTGCAGCATTAAAAATTTGCAATCCTCACTTAAAAACTCTCTTCCAAGAAGCTCTGTCATTCCAACAATCTCCCTGTCATTCTTCTCATCTACACAGAAAGCCGCCATTCAGTCCATTCACGTGCAGTTGCTTCGCAAAATATTCAAGGGCAAAAGTTGAACAACAGCAGACACTCAAACCAGTGCTTGCATCATTCACAAGCCAGTTTGAAGTCTCTTACAAAATTATTCTTCATTTGAAAAGCTGTTTCTTATAAAATTTATTTTCTAATAATTAAAATGAAACATGTGCTACTGATATAACTTCCACTTTTCTTTCATTGTTATCCAATTCAAACAGATCTGTGGAAGTATAATATAATTTTGATTCTGATTGTCTGTTAACCGCTTAATTGCTCTACTAAATTCAAACTGATTTGTTTTTGTGTGTTTTCTCTAAATGATATGTCATTAACAGTCATGAATGTACATAAGGTCCCTTTTCACTCGGCGTGGCCCATACATGTATCACACTGCCTCCAGTGGGGATATCATTTATATCAATAACACATGTGGGATATCAATAACACATGTGGGATATCACTTCACAGACCAAAACTGATTTTGTCTGATTTGCTATTTTTTTTACCCCCAAATGTGCCTAAAGTGTGAAAAACATTAGTAACTCTTAAATAACGACAATGTAACCTTGCATGAGCAAATTAGTTTGATTTTGACTTGGTTTGAGTCTTTTAAAGAAACATTGGTGATTTTGCTGGTCTTCGATGTTGCTACAATGTAATACATGTATAAATGCTCCACTGGGTGGTTTTCACATATAATAAAAAATAAATTACAATTAGCTGCTTGGAGATACAGAATTTATCTCCTCATGATATGGTTAACTTGATAATCCACTTGTTCTTACTCATGAGTTATCAAGCTAAACACTCAAAGATAAAATAATTCTCTATCTCCACGCGGCCATGTAATATCCTCTATATTATACTTAACAGGATTGTATACTTTGCACGTTTCTCTTAGATTATGGGGGGTTATCTTCTGACTATTAATTTACCAGCTGTCGGCCCAGCAGCTGATCATGGTTGACATAAATCCTTAGATGTTAACAAGGTATCATTAATTACTGAAGTAGGACTGAATTTGTAATTACTCACACACTGGAATAGGAATTAGCATATCTCCCCAAAATCCTATTGAACCAGTTAAAACAATTAATGAAGAAAAAATCAAAAAAATGAAATATGGAAGCTGAAAGCATGGAGTGAGAGTTGGTTAAGGCTGGTGCAGCTTTTTTGAAAATGTGGGTCGATTGTTTGAGTGGCACACAACTGTACATGTAGTTTTTTTTGCTCTTGCCAGCCAGCACAGGTAGATATAAATAATCTACGGATATTATAAATCAGCCAGAGATTTCGCATTTCTGCCACAGTCTCTTTGTTAATAATACAATATTTAATGTATGATTAAAGCACTGAAATGATTCTTTATAATTACAGGTTTTAACTAGCTAGTAGAAGTAATCCTCAGTAACCTCCTTAATAATAATTATTATTCTAGCTACTGTTTACAATTTAATATGAAACCTCGACATTAATGCTCCAAATTGTCACTGCAAAAACTTGGTTCTAATAGAAAATATCCACATCCCCAATATTATTTTTACAACTCCACTCCCTGACCAACATGAGTTTTTGTTAGTTGATCCAAAATAATTATAATTTCATCAAAAAATATTAAGTACTATGCTTAAAAAAAATCCAGTTTCCCTTTTTTGTTCTCGGTATTTTCCTTTCGGGACTGTAAAAATGAAACCACTCGTTTCATCTTAGCTTTAAGGCCTCTTGATATTTAGCCTATTAATAGCTGCTCATGATCAGTTTGTAAAATTGATAAGCCTATTAATAGCTGCTAATGATCAGTTTGTAAAAAACTTACGTCTTCTCATGCAATATACTAGCAGTTAGCTCAATATATACATGATAGGTTTGTACAATGAGGAAACATTGTACAAACAGTTAAAAGAAAAAATACTTCAGTGACTGCATAGTTTTTTAATAGAAAAATCCAGTTTTTTGTGTACCACAGGGATTTCAGTATGCAAGCAGCATCCCAACCTATTTTAGTTGATTCCTATGGCATTTTCTTCATCATGCAGTCTAAGTTGCCAGCTCATTGGTGTAGGTGTTGTTCCCTTTTACTGTTTCAACGATTTGGAAATATTAAAAGGGAATCTAAAAGCTTTACACAATACTGACTTGGCTTCTGCATGTACATTTGAAACTAAAATAGTACTTCCTTTTCCTGACGGTTTACCGCAGGATGTGGAGATCTTTTCCTGGCGGTTTAATGCATATACAGGAAATATAAATATTTTCCTGATGCGTGCTATATATGGCCCACCCAGAGCATACTAGCTATAATTACCTATCAATCTAAAAGCTTAACCATGACATTTAAAATCAATAACCATGGCCACTATAAACTCACTAAATGCAAGTTGGTTTTAAAAAAAATTGTGAGTTGAAAAAATTACCATTCCCTTTTCTGTGAGTCAATATTTACTGCAGAGTGATGCAATACAGTTCAAATGTTTTAAAATTTGAACCTTTTTAGGCTACATGCACACTGGTACGCTATGTTGAAATGGTCAGCTGCAGGGAGATGTATAAGATTGGTAATGAAACTGAGATGACTGCTGGTAATATAAATTTGATTATGGAACACCTGGGATAAATATAATAACAACTACTCTAGATTCTATATTATAAAGTATAAACTTCAGTGTTTTACATCTACTGTAGGATTTCCAAACAAACAAGCATGTTTTATAATATCTTGTGGGTTCAAAAATTGAATTTGAACCTTACAGTTTCAAAACAATTGACCATATAAAGAGGATTATAAGCTTACATACAAGACTGCATACATGTTCAGAGATATGGTTTAATGCAGCAAATGGTTAATTTTATACAGGGGTGACGTGGCACAATGGGTTTGTGTACGGCAGATATTGAGCATGCGGTGACCTGAGCTCGATTCCTGCCACGAACTGCCACATCCGTACCAACTCTTCTCTGATCCGAGTACATGTAACTTGTAATTAGCTTTGAATTCTCTTAATTGGGAGTTCTGTCAGAGAAGGGGGTAAAGTAAATATATATTAATAGAACTTTATTTTTTAATTACAACACATGACACATCATTGATGTACATGTAGTGCATTCAACACCATCTCCACCACAAATAGGCCCTTTGCAGCTAACAAATCATGTGGTTGTACTGGAGAGCAAAACATTCTGACTTCATTTATTTAAAGGCTAGCTTGTACGAGATCAGTATTGATATTTTTAATAGCAAAACCTGTTTGTAAATGCTATTTTCCACCTCCAATCGATTGTCAATTGTTCTAAAACTGCATTTTTAAAGATAGCTTGCTCTCCAGCATCCATGGCAACGCCTTTCCCATGGGAATCACGAGCTCAATTCATTCGTTAACGAAGTATTATATCAGCACGTGACTGTTAGCTGCAAAGGGCCTAATAGATTCACCATGAGAACTTGACATAATAGTTTTGAGTGATAACTCAAAAGAAGTTTCTGAGTAGTTTTTAATTTATAAATATTAATTTAATTATAATTAACTAACAGATTGAAATTTTAGGAACAGGTTTGTTAAATATAAATTATTCTCATCCAGAATAGAGATATTGAGCTATAAGATAAATTATGGGAGCATCCTAAGATTGCGTGATTTCATTGGCTGATCAGAATAATTTTCTTATAAATTATGCATGCTCAAAAATTAATTTTTGCATGGATCAAGTTTTATATTATAATATAAAACAAATACGAGATGGTTCTCCATACATGTTATAAAAATAACAAAATAATGCACTTTTGAGGTCTTGCAAAGCTGCTACATTATTTTGTAAAATTTAATGCACTCGTGTTCTGCTCGTGCATCCCCAGTTTTTCAAGACTGAGCGACTGCATTATTTTGTTAATTAGAAGTTGGAGAACCATCTTTTATTTGTTAAATGGATATTCTATCCATTTTGTAATAATTAGGAGTTGACTAGGATTTATTTTATTTATTTTGCAGTATGTAACTTTGTTACCCATGAGCGTTGCCTAATTAATGTGATCACACCATGTGTTTCCATAGCAACATCCTTAGTAAAGGTATTTATGCTCTTTCTTTCTCACTCTTTCTGGTGCCCTCAGAGAATTCTCTTGATTTCCATTGTACATGTACATATGTTGTCAGTCATACCAACTACACAATGTATTATTGTGTACTACTCTTGTACAGTACATGTAGTTTCTGGATGGGTCGATCGTACTGTATAATTGAATGGATACAATGTACATGCAAGAACAGCATAAGTGACTACCAATCACATTATAAATTCTCTCTTAGCTTAGAGAACAAAGAATATTAAGGAGAATTTAAAACTTGGTCAAAGGTCACTAACCTTAATAGGCTGTTGTTGCAGGGACCCCTTCAATTAATAATAATTACTGCATGGTAAAACCGTTTTTAAGTATAGTACGTCCTGTGTGTGTGTTTCGATCTTTCCTTTAGACAATAAAAGAAGCTGAGAATCTGTGACTTTTGTTTACGAATTACAAACACATGTCACGACTTGACTACTACAGTACATTGTAAAAAGGTTCATGGGCAGCTAAGCAAAGCAATGTTTGGTTGTAGTTTAGAACTTCTATGATTGGCTGAAATAACAGGACTTCAACTTTGATTGTCTTCAATTGTTATCTAGAGTAACGTCATTATTTTGTAATTGCCGCCATTAATAGAAAAGCTATAAAGCAAATGCAAAACTGAAGTAATCACCTACATGTATTAATTACATTTGACATTCAATTAAAAACTCTGACATCTGCTCTATTGCAGACTTAGTACAAGACTTTTATGATATAAATTATTATGTTATGTGGAGAATGATGCACATAAATAATTAGTTTGCTTATGTTACAATCAGAATCCAGTGAAACACAGTTGGAGCGGCCTTTCATTTTATAGGAGAAAATTTTGCAGTGTATGCCGGAAGAGATTGGAAGATAGTCCATCGTTCAGGTGTCAAGGTAAGGCAGGTATTCTTAGAATACCTTACATGTAGCTCCAGAGCTTTCATAATAAACTGAGTTTTTCAAGATCAATAACAATTCCTGGGGAGAAATCATAAAGGTGGTGAAAACTAAATTATATTAATTATACTGCAGGTCGTTGTAAATAATTACAGCTTTGCATATATGAGACAATCTAGCTAAATGCAGTTTATGACACTTGAAGCTAAAAAGGATGATTCAGAATTATAAATGAAATAAGTGAACTGAAAATTATTACTGTCAAGAAAACTGATTTCTGATGTCAATCTTTAAGCTTTTTACCAGGCTCTTTTGGCCATGCATGCTAACATAATAGAATCCTGCAGTGAGTTGGACACACTCTCCCATCACAGCAGATAATAACTTAATTGTTCCTAATTGTATGCTTTCCATAGTTTTTTACATGTATATACCTGTTTTATACTGTCTTATACAATAGGGAATTTTTTTTTACGAGGAAATTTGTTTTTGAACTAGAAGGTTTTTGTGCACTAAATTATACTCACCCCCCCCCCCCCCCCCCTGTTTTCCTTACCTCCCCTCTTATCACTTCCTTCCCCTACCCCTCCCCTGTCTTCTTACAGTGCTACATTTGTACCCAATACATAGAATCAACTATTACATGATTGTATATATACTAATTACCTAGTTCAAAAATGATTCCTAAGTTCAACACAATTTTCTAGTTGAACATTTTTTTCCTAGTTCAAAAAAATGTTCCTTAAATAGTTCAATTTAACAAAATTTAACTGTTAAACATTCTCACTTTTAATTTTTAATTAATAATTTATATACCTTATGTTGTGTGTGCATGTACATTTTGTACATAATAATGTACCACCTTGCAAGAAATTTAATATTAATCTCATATTGTATAATATTGCAGTATGTGAGTACTATGTACATGAGGCATGCCATGAGTTCAGCATCAGTGATTGCAAACAGTCTGCAGCTTATGTACCATTCTTAGATCAAGTAAGTCACAATTAATTAAGTTAGAACACACAGTTATGTGTGCAAGTGCAGGGCATGAAATTGTGACAGATACAGTCAAAAATGCGCCCAAATTACTTTCACTTGCGACTAAAACTTTTCCGGCAGTCACAAATTTTGCAACTAGTTTTTGCCTAAATAAATAAATTAATTAATTAATAAAATGTCCAACAGTCTTGTGTGTTATGCTTAATTGATATTTTATAACTTTTACCTTCATTTTGCCCTTGTTATTTCCCTTTAATCAAGTGACACAAACCTTTGCTCAGATGCCATTTTAAAGCGGTCTCTTAATTTTCAAAACATATTGGGGCTGCAGCTTTTTGTCGTAATTATATAAAGACCGCTGGATTCTGCTTTTTTGCGATTAAAAATTGCGAACTTGCAACCAAATTTTCATAACTTAAGTTGCAAAATGCGACTAGAACGTTTGTATAATTTTGAGCCCTGAAGTGCTATATTGCATGTGAACATTCAGTGGTTTTGTTACTGACAACGAAATTATTGCACGTAACGAGTCCATGTTAGGACTCACTCCACAACAAAAAAAATCATCCCAGACAAAATAATCACTGAGTTTGCGATGGTGATGCATGATGCACACATTTTTAACAAGCCTTTAGGGTATTTATGTAGCCTACATGTGTAGCTATAGCCACATTAAATCTGGCTGTTTTGTGTACTTGGCAATGCATGTTGAAAACAAATTGGCATGCATATTTTCATTTTTATGACGGTGTAAATAACGGAGAACAAAGATGTAACTATAAAATCACTGTACACATGTACATGTACTTTCATTTTCAACTGTAGTGATGTATTGCTAGTAAGACATGTACTTTGAAAATTATTATTATTTACATGACATACAGTGTATACAGTAAGTAAGAGTACTCTTACTAGTATGAACCCCAGTTATTTATGTTGCATCTAACAGCGTACTGTAAAGCATGGTCATCATTGGAGGGAAGGAAACTTAAATCCTAGTGCAAAATGTGCACACTGCAAGAGATCATGTGGGATGGCAGAGTGCCTGGCTAGTCTCAGGTGCAGCTGGTGTGCTCAGTCTGTAAGTCAATAAGTTTGTAAGTTAAGTAAGTTATTAGCCATTATCTACAGTGATAAATGTTACGTCATTCTATTTCAAAAAGGATCATTTTATCTGTTATGCGTTAATACATAACAAATTTATAGATGCCATTCTGCAGTGCACAGCTGACTTGACAGCATGACGAGAACAAAGAAGTATGTTGCGAGACAGCTAAGTCTCATACCCGGGGGGGGGGGGGGGTACTTATATGATAAATGGGTAGGTTTGTGTGGCCATGAGGTTCAAATCCTGACCCTGTTTGACCCCCCCCCCCCCCCCCCAAAAAAAAAGGGAGCTCCTAAACCCTGATTGCCCTAGCTACTTTTTGTAAAAACGAACCCTGATTGCTTGATCCTGACAGCCCAAATTAGTCTCAAACCCTAACCCTGACTGCTCAAATTAGTCTCAAACCCTGACCCTGACTGCTCAAATTAGTCTCAAACCCTAACCCTGACTGCTCAAATTAGTCTCAAACCCTGACCCTGACTGCTCAAATTAGTCTCAAACCCTGACCCTGACTGCTCAAATTAGTCTCATACCCTAACCCTGACTGCTCAAATTAGTCTCATACCCTAACCCTGACTGCTCAAATTAGTCTCAAACCCAGACCCTGACTGCTCAAATTAGTCTCAAACCCTGACCCTGACTGCTCAAATTAGTCTCAAACCCTGACCCCGACTGCTCAAATGAGTCTCAAACCCTGACCCTGACTGCTCAAATTAGTCTCAAACCCTGACCCTGACTGCTCAAATGAGTCTCAAACCCTGACCCCGACTGCTCAAATGAGTCTCAAACCCTGACCCTGACTGCTCAAATGAGTCTCAAACCCTGACCCTGACTGCTCAAATTAGTCTCAAACCCTGACCCTGACTGCTCAAATGAGTCTCAAACCCTGACCCCGACTGCTCAAATGAGTCTCAAACCCTGACCCCGACTGCTCAAATGAGTCTCAAACCCTGACCCTGACTGCTCAAATTAGTCTCAAACCCTGACCCCGACTGCTCAAATTAGGTCCAAACCCTGACCCCGACTGCTCAAATGAGTCTCAAACCCTGACCCTGACTGCTCAAATTAGTCTCAAACCCTGACCCCGACTGCTCAAATTAGTCTCAAACCCTGACCCCGACTGCTCAATGATGAGTCTCAAACCCTGACCCTGACTGCTCAAATTAGTCTCGACCCCTGACCCTGAATGCCCAAATTAGGTCCAAACCCTGACCCACCCCCGCCGCACATACATTATTGTATTATTTCATCAACAGGAGTACCCCCCTGGTTGTCGTACATGGCATGACTGTTGTCCTTGTTGTGTTTTTACTGCCATCATTTGTGCACTAAAGGAGGACAGGGGCCCACAACAAAATGTCTTCTTTTTGTTTTTAATAAAATAATTAGCAGCAAAGGGAGGATACAAATTAAATGATTTCATGTAAAACATGACATAATCTGTGCATCTCTATTCTAATAACAAATAACGATCAATCAATGTTTTGCACAGCTGTTTATCGTATAAATAATTGTATTTTAAATAGTAATTTGTCCACTATTTCAATGTACAGGTCCATACATTCTGTTACGAGATGCTCCCTGAAGAATGTAGGTTTGGTTACCTTCATCGATTATCCCTTCCTCCATATTGTGTTTCATTACCAAATATAGCACTGTGGAAGACTTGTACAAAATCTCAGAGAATATTGGGATCATCTGTGAAAAGTGAGTAAAGGGTATGTTTGGTATAATTTTGTAGGCAGTCTTTCGCTATGGTGTTTGCTTCGTTGTTCACTGCGTTTGCTGCATTACTAAGTGTTGTTTTGTGAAAGTCAAACATAACAAATCCTCTGCACTCACATCAATACAGACTGGGTTCGTCTTGTGTTCGCTTGTGTTTGCTTCATAGTGAATGCAGCACTCATTTCACTTGAGGTTAGTTCTGAGCGGTACATTGTACAATCATGTACCTGCCTCATACGAATGCATGCAATTATACATTTTTTTACTTGACAGCAATAAGTTATAATAGTTTTAATCATGCCAACTTTATATATCCATTATACAGTCATAAACAATTAAGTTGTGATTAATATTAACAACTTGTGTAAAATTATCCCAGATACTTGTGTAGATGATGATGATGGCATTGTTCCTGATGCACCAGCTAGTCCACCAATTGACATCGCTGACAGCTGTAGCTCACCTGAGTTAGGTACATGTACTATTAATGTTAAAAGTTGCAAGTTTGTGAAACTTATATGTACATGTACTTTAATTTGTTCCTACATGTAGGTACCATAAATATATTTAAGTAAAATAAAACTGTATTTGCATGTCTAGTCTTCTAGCAAACACTATTATTTATAGCTAGAAAGGGTCGGATACAAATTCCTCAATCAAATTGGATTTTGTGACATCATATCATATTTTACCTAACCCTAACCCCAACCCTAACCCTAGGATTAGTGAACATTTTCTACTAACAATAATATTGCTACCGATATGATATTTTTAAAATTTTATTATTACTTTTTAGATAACATGTGCATCAGTGTCTATGATGGAAACTTGATGTCTCCCAGCACATGTAAAAGTGTGCCTGTCCCAAGAAATGCTGAAGTCAGCCAAGTACTTGTGAGTTCAATAGTCCACTTTTGATATGTGCTTCCCTCGTCGTGCACAAAGGTTTCAATATGAGGCTTAGAAACAAATTATACTTATTCCACTCTCTGTGAATAGGCCAGACTCCACACCTTGTATTGAAACCTATACGTGCATGACAAGCAAGCTGCATACATACATGTATGTCATTACGTATGATTCTCTTGTACATGATTGGTGGAATGCATCATGTGACCCGATATTATGTCAGATGACAAATATCAGCATTGCACACACAAGGGCTCCGATCCCGTAAAAGAAAATATTTGAAATATTTGAAATATGAACTGGTATTTTTCCACAGACATTATCTGTTCCTCAGAACTGAAGTAGTATAGGCGGAGTTAAAATGATACCACTTTTTTGTTAACGTAGTGGGAGGTCTTCGGTCAGGCCTCAGCCCTCCCACTACGTTAACAAAGAAGTGGTAACATTTTTTACATCGCCTATACTACTGGATCATAAGGATTGAAATCGACGATACCATTCTTTAACCTATTTATCCATTCGATTTCGTAGACCATGAACGAGAAAAAAAAAAGAATGAATAGAAACTGTTATTCAGGCCCTCCACTACATTCTTTCCTTGCACAACAAAAAAACGGGTATCAGTTTTAACTCCGCCTATACTATTGGGATCATAAGTATTGAAATGTTGTCGTTTTTCATTCGTTGCCAACGTTATTGCATTTCGATACCCATATTAGAGAAAGCCGCACATGTATAGTATGTCGACACCGATTGTGTGTTGCTTCGCCCGCCATGCCTGATTCGTTTCTTTTCGCTTCGTTGGACTTCGCATACCCGCTTCTCATCTCTCGACGCCACGGCGTCGCATTGCTTCTCTAACGCTAAGCTATCCTGAAGCGAGCTCCGTTCGTGGCAATCCTTGAATATGAACTTGAGGACGCCGACTTCGTCATGGTGACTTATGATCGTTATCTTGGAAAAGGACTTGTCAATCGAAGAGAATACCTTTTCTACGTTTTCGCGATTGATGCCTACCAAAAACGTGTGGGCTCTCCTGAAGCGATCTCTGTTCGTATAGTCGTAGTGGTAAAATGTGCAAATGACTCTTCGAGGCAAAAATAAGCGATCCACGATTAAGATGGGTCCCCTCGGTAAGATGCGTAAATGACTCTTCGAGGCAAAAATAAGCGATCCACGATTAAGATGGGTCCCCTCGGTAAAATGTGTAAATGACTCTTCGAGGCAAAAATAAGCGATCCACGATTAAGATGGGTCCCCTCGGTAAAATATGTAAATGACTCTTCGAGGCAAAAATAACGATCCACGATTAAGATGGGTCCCCTCGGTAAAATGTGTAAATGACTCTTCGAGGCAAAAATAAGCGATCCACGATTAAGATGGGTCCCCTCGGTAAAATGTGCAAATGACTCTTCGAGGAAAACGAACGAGGCAAAAAAAAAGAATGAATAGAAATTGTCATTTCGTCTCTCTTCATTCTTTTTTTCCTTTTTTTTCTTCTGCCATTTGAAAGCCCTTAGCGAGCCCTCTACGTTTCCATGAGTCTTACGGTTCTTCAATTCTGCCAGTACTTTCGAGAAGCGATTCTTGATTCTGCGTTTCTCTTTACTAAGTTCACGTTGGCGTCGTGCACCACACGTTGTACAAAGTCCGTAACTAGTTCTACAACCACTACCGCATTTAGAACATGGACCGAATGGAGTGGCTCCTCTTTGTATCTGATAGTTGTGTTGAGCACAATATTCTGACACCTTCGAAATCTTCCTTATACATTTCGTGTCCTTGCCTCGCATTAACCAACTACAAGTTATCGTCTCAGACATCGAGCGATGTATACCTTGTACTAGTCTATCTCTAAATGCTTTTTTGATTTCAACCTAACCCTAAATAACTAAAAGTCCTTTGAGAGCGGAAGTCGTATTTACGTTTGGCAGAGCAGCTGCCGTATGTTAATTATGGCTGGCGAAATCGAGGCAGAAATCTACATACGAAACACGTCCATTGCATAAGCCAAGGGGGATGAATACATACATTCCTGAGTTCCCCCTAAAATTCCTGAGCGCCCCGATTTTGCTTGAACGAGTGAAACTGGGGCGCTAAGGAATGCAAAAAAGTTTGGCGACCCTAAAATTTACGTACGACTCAGACAATTTTTATTTCACCTGCGGCCCGTGACATAGTTTGACGTGACTAGACAAAAATCTACATACGAACCAAAACAACACGGTAATTTATACGAACTAAGAGCATCTGTTCTTAGCGCAGTAATTTATACGATTTTCTTAGTGAAGTTAAAATAGGTTCCGTGATGGTTTCTTTCATAGGAGATGTTGATTCTTATCCCACTAGACTGCCAAGTTTCGCTCTCATTTCCTTTCGGATCTCCGAGCGAAGTTCTTCTACGTTTTTTGACCCTCTTTCTTGCCTATTTTTTTGTCGTATTTCGAGCTTGAGCGATTCGTATTTCGATTTTTCATCAATAACACTTCCGAACTCGGCTTCTGAAATATTACCATCGGCTAGAGCCTTTGAGACTTTGACTTCCACGGAATTGGCCTTAGCCTTTGCCAACATAACGGTCTTTTCGTGTTTCGAGACGCGAATACCAAGTTTCTTACTTGCAATAGACATCGAGGCCGAAATGACGGCACAAACGAACCCGAGGCTTCCTAATGAAATACCCACAGGTATCCCGATTCCTGTAAATGTTAAGCCTAACGCCATAGCGGATAATGCACCACTCAAGCTACCTGTGGCCACAGCAACCCCGTGAACGATACCACGCGCTCGGGCATATTTTTTACGAACGACTTCGTAGTGCTTTGCCTGCCGGTCGAGTTCAGCAAGTGTGTCACATACTTTTTGTAGCCGAAAGCTATCAGTTTCAGATGAACGTAGATTGGGATAGATCGGCGCCGTTGGAATTGTTTGAATCGAATCGCTTGCCATCGCATATTATACATATGACTTATTCAATCTTCAATACGTATCGTATGGGTCGACCACGGAAGTCTACCACGTTGCCTTTCTCATCACGAATCGTCAGACGAAGGCTGTTTCGCGTTGTACCTAGAGTTCGAACAGGTAGTGGGGGCGTTGTAGAATACGTATTTGTGTCAAACCAGCTGCCTCGTACTTTAAAGCTAGCCAGTACATTCGATCGCTTTCCCTCTAGTAGCGAGAAATTGGAATCTACCACATCGCAGTATACATACATTGTGTTGATATCTTTGATCACCATGTCGTAGTGTCCAACTTTTAGCGATACGTTTCCCTCCGCATCTTCATTTCCTTCGATACCCAGTAGTTCGCAGAGATTCTTACTGAACTTGATTGGTTTCTGTATCTTTAGGATCCAATCCCTCTTACCGCTTTTATTTATAAAGCTTACGACTTTATTCGACATAGCTTCATTGAAGAAGGGCTGGAGTTTACGTAGGTTATGAGACCCCGGATAGATTTTGTATGGGAACCCTACGCCTCCTGTATCCCACTCGAACGTAGCCTCCGTTTCTAGGTTCCACCAGCTATTCTCGAAAGTGACCTCAACTAGCGAAATATTATTGATAAGAATTGGATCGTCGAAGTAGACCGTATGGTCGGCCGAGGTGGTGGCGACATTTAAAATCACCATCGTATATTAAAGGCATAAACTTTATGTGTCATACTTGCAATAACTTCAATAGTTACGATGCCTCTAGTTTTACCAGACGAAGATGATGATCTATCTGCTGAGGACATGGCGGAGATTGCCAGGGGTGGCCCAAGGCTTTCGAAAGCTGAGCAGACAGCGCTCCTTGTCGATGAAAACGCCAGGATTGCCAAACTGAATACCGACTTGTTGACAAAGTTCAAGAAAAAATACCCACAAGCGGATTTTCACCAGTTTCATACCTCTACGGACATAGATGGTCCAGGCAAATATTCAACGAGCATCGTATTTCGAGATGGAGATACTAGCCACAACGTTTACGGCGACGATGTCTACAAGCTACCTGCAGTCACTCAAAAACGTATCGATGATGCATTGCAGGGTATAGTTGGGGGTTTCCCATCTCCATTCAGAAAGACAAAAGAGAAGTATCCAGTTCCAGCCGTTCCATGGGGGGACGACCCAAAAGACATAGTCCCTATCCTACGAACACTCAAGATCTACGTAGCGAAGGATCAGTTCTTCACGTTGACGCCACGAGATATCTTTCAAGAGCCGGACCAAGTTTTCTACACCGTAAAACAAGCAAACGAGTGGCTAGATGCTCCACCAATGAGACATTGGCAACAACAGCTATGCTTCGTTCTTTGGTGTGCAACGGCAGGCTGTGGGGTGTCGTTTGACGACCATCTTTCAGATGATGCACCAATCATCGACAACGTCAGGAGCTTTTACCGCTTCCATGTGTACTACACAATGAGGCGATTACTGTTCGAATTGGGGGTCCCACTTCCCAGAGATTCGGTCTTCGATAAGAACAACAACGCTCCATGGAGTTCCGTCGCTTATGACAGGCTCAGGATAGAGTTTGGAGTCGATAAAGTTGACTTTGCTCTGCGCCGAGGGGCCAATGGTGGATTAGGAGACGTATACGTATACCTCAGACGTGGAGGGCTGACGAATGCTCAAAAGAAATGGGGGACACACAACACTTCGTTCGATTCGAAGTGGCCTGGGGGAAGTTTCAAGTTTCCTGAGGAGAGTCGCGATAAGCATTTCGAATTTCCGTTAAAGTTCATTCGTAACGATGCGGTAAAGAATCAACGCAATTGGTTCGTTCCACAAACTGGTCACGGCTTGTCGAAGGACGGGCTAGCCAGAATAAACTTATCTGCAATGGTCTACGTATATTGCGTTCTAGGATCCCAGGCTCATGTCTTTGCGCAGTTCAATCGTAGGGACAACGACCTTATCCCACAATGTTCAGGCCGATTGTGGTGTAAAGTTGGAAGAGGTCATCACAGAAAAGAAGGTAGATAGCCTTGTACGATATCAAAACGCTTTGCATCTAACGCGCGTTCGTCTCGACCTTGCAGTTGCCAAGGACTGTTTGTTAATACCCAGCCGTATGATTATTAACGATGAGAGCGTACCAGGTTATAACAACGAACTACGAATGGCATCCACACCTAACGTCCACTTTGGAATAAATGACCGTATCAACTATAAGGAAAAGCCCCCGAAACCACCACGTATGGAAGGTAGTTCACGAAAGAAAGATCTACCGCATCAAGATGTCGTTGCGGTGAAGCCGCCTATCCCACAAGTAACGCAACCTCGTAGTTCGCGAAAGAAAGATCTACCGCATCAAGATGTCATTGCGGTGAAGCCGCCTATCCCACAAGTAACGCAACCTCGTAGTACCGATGCCGTTATGACAAAGCACGAGATCAATTTGGGGCTGATGGTTGCCATTGCGGCGGGAGCCTCATGGATGCTATTTCGCTGACTTAAATCGCTCTATTACGATCACCACCACAGCTACAATCAACATCCAGATGTTTTTCGCTAAGAATCCTAATACCTCGCCAGCCGTGCGAAACAAAAAGCTAGCAATTGCCCCAACCATTCCAGGTAGAAGCTGCCCTAGCTTCTTTCCTAGACCTTTCAACGCATTGCCGACCCCACTGGCAACATTAGCAAGCCCCTTAGATAGCATGGAAGCCACGACGCCAATCACGGTGCCTGCCGCAATCGCAATTCCAAGCACTCCAACACCGTACTTTTTGAAGATGGCCTTCACGCGGTCTCGCATGGACATACGCTCTTCGATTTTTTCGATATTTGACTCAATCTCCTGTATTTGGTCGTCTATATTCATCACTTCTTCCTTTGCTGCCGTATGTTCTGTTGACCCCTGCTTGGATGATTTCACGTTTTTCATTTCCTTAGCTCTTTCTATCTTAAGTTGGTCGATCTCAGCTTCTCCTTCGCTAACAAGCATCTCTGCGGGAGGCCCTAGAGCGTCTGTGATCGTTTTAGGCAATTTCCCATTAACATTACCTTTGGCGTCGTACAGATGGTAGTATTTGGAATTAATTTTGTTCAGTTGCACCACGACCTCGTCGTGCGCATTCAAGGTAGTAGTGAACTTGGTAGTGTCTACATTTGGATACTTGACATGGATGCGTTCCCAGGCCTCCTCGAGTTGAACGAATTTTTCATCTATTATGTGTTTCCCCTCAGTGAACGATGTTTCCGCGGTATTGCCGCTTGGTACTGCACCCTCATCACCTAGATTCACCAATTTGATGTACTCATGTGGACTGTACCCCCATTTATGCCGTCCACTCCAAAGCTTATCCCGAAAGCTTTTGGATCTTTCTCCTATTCTGACCTTAACTCTATCCCACCAAGTACTTCGGTCTTCATTCTTACCTGGACCAAGCTCATGCCATTCTTTGGCAGAAAGCTTTTCTATGTCGGCTTGACCTTCCTCAGTCAAAGGATCGAAGTCTGCATTTTCAGCCATGTTGAACAATAACTATATATGTCTAAATATTCAATATGATTCCGGCGACGTTGGTTCCTGCAAAATCGCACAGAGAGCCTCAGGGATTGAAAGCTCTACACAACGTAGATAGAATCACCTTCACTCCATCGGAAGCCAATCCAGGAGAGACTCTCTATGTGAAAATACCAATACTAGGGGAAAACATCGTCCTCGTTCCAGGTAGTCTCGCGCTCGTGGCTGACCTTACGTTGTCTGGTGGACATGCTAACAATCGAGTGGTGGCTAATGTCGGGCGTTGTCTGGTCTCACGTAGAGTTCTCAAAATAGGAGCTGAAACAATAGAAGACATTGAACGACCAGATCTTCTACAGACATATTCCGATCTCTATTTGCCAACTATAGAGCGAGATGCGCGCGTGGGACAAGGTATTCAAACAGAGAACACGAACAAGCTACGCTCGAATGCTGGTGACAAAGGCACTTCGGATACTGGAGAAAACTTGCTCCTAGCTGTGTATGGTTCGAAATACCGAATCCCACTAGATGTGGACATCCTGACGCAACATGGAGCTCTTTATCCCTTCGCTCTTCGCAACGCCATTTCTCTCGAGTTGACTCTATCACCTGCTACGGATGTGGTGGTAGGATCAGACACTACCAAGATAGGTACATACAAGCTAAGCAACATCCAGCTAGAGTACGAAGTTGTTGAGAGTGAAATTATCGCCAAGCAAGCGAAAGACGAATATGTCAGTGGCGCCGTCTTCCTGTTCAGGCACGCTGTTCACTTCAAAACCGTACCTATTAACAAAGCATCCGACACTCTGATATCCCAGCAAGTCGACGTTCCAAGGTTGTCCTTTACTGGACTGCTCCTCCTCTTCGTGGCACAACATGCCCACGGCACACGAAACAGCGAGGCGTTTGACTATCCAGGAATCACTAAGGTCGAGATCGATATCAATGGAAGACCAAACAGGATCTTTCCTGGAGGCATGCTACCATCAGACTTTTGGGAGGCCGCTAATGGATGGTTCGGTGCTGGCAAAACGTCTATGACCCCGATCAAGTTCTACAATAATAAATTCGCCATCCTGGTTGACTGTCGCACAGTAAATGATCCAGTTGTCCATGGCAATGGCTTGAATCAAACGGGCAGTGGAAAGAACCTCCAGATCCGCATCCATAGGACTGGAGGCAGTGGAATCGTGAACATGCACATCTTCGTACTTGCCGATGCTCAGATCACGATATTGAACGGAGCACTGGAAAACGTATCGTACTAGCATGGACGCTTTAGTAACTGAAATTCCATTCAACGCTCTCATAGTGGGACCAACGAATTGTGGAAAAACGGCCCTTCTCGTAGAGCAGCTTCGTGGAGCATTTCGTGGTAAGTTTGACTACGTAGTACTCATATGCCCCACGTATGCCCACAACGCTACCTATCGTGGATTCGCCCATCTAGATCCTCACTTCTTCGTGATGTGCCCCTCACAAGATGCCATCAATGCCGCGCTACGAGTTTGTTCCACCTTTTGGGCAGGTACGAATACTCTTTTGATACTCGACGATTGCGCTGCATCGAAGGATGTAAAGCTAAGAACCGATAAGCTCGTGGAGATGGCCTTTTCCGCTCGTCACATAGGCATTTCTATTTGGGTGTTAACTCAACAGTTGACAAGCATATGCAAACCTTTTCGAGAAAACGTGGCGGTGGTCGTGGCCTTTCATACGGCGTCAGCTCTTGATGCCAAAGCACTATTTGAGGACTACGGTGGTGGGTTGAAGGTGGATGAGAGGAAAATGTTGACCTCGGAGCTCAAGGCCCACAAGTTCGCTCGCACATGTTTCTGTCTCCGCCATCCTTTCGAGGTAGTATTAGAGATTCCCGCACCCGAAGCATACTTCAATGGTATACACCATGGATGAAGAAATCAAAGAACTGTTAGGCGAGTGCGCCGTCGTTTGTCCGCCGGTCGTACTGGAACATCCATCCAAATCAGAGGATGTTAAAGATCGTATGGAGGCGCTCTCGATTCTAGCCGCAATGGGCACAACAAAAGAATATCTAGGTCGGGACTTTTCTCTAGGAGATATATCTAAACTGCCTGATAAAGACGTTATACGTTTACATAGTAGGTACCAGGCTTTAGTAGCAAAGCAAATAACAGGTTGTCTAGTAGACGGAGCGCTGCGACTAGCAACTCGTGCAGTTGGGTACGTAGTCCGACTAGACAGCGAACAAGCACTTCTCCTAGATCTACAAGAAGACCACCTAGTTCGCAACGAGATATCTGCTGTGGCCGCCTTGTTGTCTCTTAAAGCAGGTCGCTTTGTGGCTCTAGCTAGTGCCTTGTTCCATGTAGCTGACCACGTAGTTCCATCTAGTACGCCAAGCAGTCAACCTATTGAAGACTCAAAGTCTACTGACATGAACAATGGAGGAACAACAAGATCGGATAACTGCAGATCCGCCGAAGACTGTGCCTGAAAAAAAGACCAAAGATCCAAAGCGCGTTGCCGCTGGAAAAGCACTGGCAGAAAGCAATCGCCGCGCTAGAGAGGCATTAAGTCGTGAAAGTGAGCACGAAAAGGAACCTGAAGTTCGGGACGACGGAAGCTGGTACGATAAAGTGTCTGCCAACACTACACTATCAGCCATTGGAGTAGGCCTCGCGTTAGTTGGGCTGTACTATCGGTATAAGGACCGCAACGCTACGACACCCCACACTCATTCCGAAGAAGTACACGAAGCTAGAAGCAAAAAATTGCCTTCCATGGAATAAACATTTGAACATATCGACAATACAGATACGTTCGATGGCAGAAAAAGGCAAAGTGGTAGAAGTAGTAATTGATGCCGCCACATTGGCTGGAATAGCAACTGGTATTGGTTGGGTCGTAAAAAAGGCGACAAAAGAGTCTATGCTTGGCGATCCTTCATCAAGCATCTTGAATTACGTGAAGTGGACGGCCGTATTGGCTGGTAGCATTGCCGCCAAAAAGTATCTCGAAGACAAAGGGCTCGTACCTAAAAGTTCGTAAACAATGGGGGGATCGCTTAGCATAGCGATTACCTTTGCGGCAGCAAGCCTTGGTGCTAAATACCTCGACCGATATATTTCTGGAAGAGACCCAGAGGAGACTAATATAGAGATCAAAAGGCATGATAGAGCCCTTGAGAAATACAAGGATGACATGGCCACTTACGAAAAGAAACAAGAAAAGCTATCCAAGTGGGTCCAAGAGCAGGAACGTACGAAATACTACGATGCCAAGGATCTAGCCGATACGGACCGCGCCCTTGTGCTATACAATACAGTACACGTGGGGCTACACCACATGGACATGAAGAAGCCTCACCTTTCCGACTACTATAGACCTTCGAGTTCGCAGAGAACTACGGAATTGGCAATCGTAGGTGGTGGGACGTTCGCTATAGGATACGTTGCTAGTCGGTTGCTTTAAAAATCATAAGACTAATTCCGAAGAAATACGTGGCAAAGCTGACCACCACAACGTGTTGTAAAAAATCGAATCCAATAACCCTATTAGATAAAGGCACATGTATATATATCAAAGACGATGGCTAGCCAAGTTTTCAATGCAAGCGACGTGGTCGAAGCGTTCCAAAGGGCAAAAGAAGATGGCCGACCTTACGGGTCAGTTATATCATTTGCTTGGGCCAACACCAGAAACGGCCCCAACGGATGTAAATACGTATCCGTGTATTTCGACATCGGAAACGGGCCTAGGCCCGCGGTCTTTCGGTTCGAGGGTGAAAAACATGTAGGGCAGATATGCCCCTATGAGGAAAAAGACATAGTCCGAGTGAATCTCGCCTATGGAACCAAGTATAAAAAGCGAGATAGACATCCTTGCCTCCAATTCCAAAAATGGAGAGTCCAAGTGCCCACCAAGGAGGATGGGTTCACTATAAAAGAACGAGACGATGGGGAACTGGATCTCCCATCAGATGACTCCTTAAGCCCCACGTTCCAACTAGTGGAATTGCTAGAGGAGGCTTTCACTGCCGAGGTAGAAGGACTCATTGCAGATGGGAAAGTATGTATGACTAGCATACGTAAACGACAAAAACAACCGGCCGAGGATGCTATCATTGTCACTAGTACTAAAATAACTTCAATGATTCAAAGAACCATTTCCACTAGTGCCACAAACAACGCGGGTAAGTATTTACCCAACCCCATGTGTCGAATGCGCATGAAATGCAACATGCAGACAGGTGTACCCAACTGTCTATTCTTCGACAAGAGCCTTCCGTTCTCTATAGGAAGCCGGACTTCATACGAAGCTCTCGTAGACTCGAATTCCAACCAAGTAAATGTTTCCAACATAAGTAATATGATATTGCCAGGATCCCTACACGATGGCATTTGTGATGCTAGTAGCGTCTGCACAAGTGGATTGGGAATATCGTACCTACTTGACGCCACCGTCCTAGTCGTAACACAACCGCTTCCAACGAAGACTCGGGCCACCCTCGAGGACGTATACGAATAGGGAGATGTAGAAAAAAAAAAAAAAAAAAAGAGAATAAGGACCGATGAGTCTTTATTCTTTTTTTTTTTCACGATAAGGACTATACATATTAAAGTCTCGTTGTTAACACTATACGTAATGGATGCTATCTTCTATGGCCCTGAAGGATATTGGAAAGGTTACTCCGCAATTGGTAAACTATCGGCGGCAGCAAAGGTATCGGAAGACACAGCTAAGAGTTGGTTAGAGAAGCAAGCACTATGGCAAATTTATTTACCACCACCACGATATGTACCACGACCACATTGGACCGTATCGAAACCTAACGAAGTCCACCAAGCTGATTTGATATTTCTACCTCACGATCGTCCTGGACGTGGAAGGAAACTATATAAGTACGCATTGGTGGTAATCGATGTGGCTTCTCGATACAAAGAAGCCGAACCTTTAGCTTCGAAAGATAGCGGTGAAGTTTCTGCGGCATTCGAACGAATCTACAAACGTAGTCCACTCGAATGGCCAAAGACGTTACAAGTAGACCCTGGTAGAGAATTCATGGGGCGTATGTCTGAAACGCTAGAACTACATGGTACGAAAGTTCAACGAGGCGAGGCTGGTAATCATAGAGCGCAAGGCTTCGTCGAACGAGCGAATAGGACATTAGCTGAGAGATTGTTTGGATATCAATATGCACAAGAGATGGTACTTACTTCGGAAGGATCAGAGGCGCGTAGTAGAGAATGGGTAGTTCGTTTACCAATGGTTATCAAAGCCCTGAACAGTGAGGTGACTCGACTTACAGGAAAGGAGCCTTCGAATTCCGTAGTGACGCAGCAAGTAGATCTAAAGACTCCTACATATTCACGCACTGTTGGCTTGAGAGAAGAGCGCCTACCATTCGACGTCTTAGTTCGATATCTCTACGCACCAGGAGAATTGGAAGGGGGTGAAAAACGTAGAGCTACTGATCCCGTGTGGAGTTTACAGATATACGTTATTTCGCGAAGTGTAGTATCTTCGGGACAGCCTGTGCTGTACTACCTCGCTAAGCGAGAAGGGGGAAAGGATGCACCCAAACGTGGATTCGTTCGTGAAGAGCTACAAGTCGTTCCTAGGGATACAGAACTACCACCGAAAGACGTTCTGTTCGTATCCAAGCGCTAGACAGCATACTCTATTGGCTCGGTATGGATTCCATCGGGAAGAACGCGTCTTTTGTCGTAGTAAGCCGATAGCCCAAGCTTCTGCTGTTCGTAGGTTGCCATACCTTCTGGCACTAGACGGAAGCCTCGGTTTTTAGCCATGTCAATACTACCCTGGAGTGCTGCTTCGAATCGAGCCCACGAAACGTCGTTGTGCCGTCTAGACATACCTTTGGTGGAATATTTCCTGCTGCCACCCACATCGACATACCAAGCTTTAGAACATAGGGCAATAGCGCGTTGACCTTCGAATTCTAGTTTGAAGAGTCCTGGTGTACGACTGCTCCACTCGTCCCAAGCTAGCCATTCCTTTCTGTGGGCTGCGAAATCCTCTCGTAGGTCTGATCTTACAACTTCGTCGAGGCTGTTTCCAGAGATGGCAATGTACGCGCTGTCCGTATCCATCTGTATGTATTCGAAATCCTTGCGATCGACGTACTTATCAAGGAAGTCGTAGTAGAACTCGAGCATGCGAAGTTTGGCAAGCTGATATACCGCGATACCTACTTGGAAAGGACGTTTGATTCGGATCTGGTTCTTTCTACTCTCGAGTTCGTAGGCCTCACCAACCTCTTCCAGGTCTTCGAACCAAACACTTCGCAATGCTTTGTCCACAACTTTCTCGTCCTTGGTATAGACGACATTAGTTTGTCGCTCCAAATCTTCGATCATCTTTCCGTAGGCGCTATTGCCGAGTAGCTTAAACACGTCTGCCAGCAAAGCTTTACTTTTGTCTGTATCTCCTGTTCTTCGCGCTTCAGTGACTTGGGTAACGAACCATTCGAAGATTTCTTCGGGTAAGTAGTCTATAGTACGGTAGACAGCAGTTACGATCGCGCCATGATCGAGATACCAACGTAGTAGGGGCTCGTAGAGTAGCAACCTCTTTCCAGAGAGACTCCCAACTAGCTTCTTTTCCTCGCTGAGCTTTCTACCCGTCCTTGCGAGGTAGGCCAACATTTGTGGAGGAATTGCTTCCTTGGGGATTTTCTTGTTGTAGAAGAAGGGGGGCATCTCCTCAAATTTCGTCCACAATTCTTTTGGTATCTCGATGTCTACCTCCGCATATCCAAACCACGCATCGTTTTGTAGACGTTCGACAAGGCCTTCGACGGCTGGACCTGGCTCATCATAGTGAATGATCGTTTCTTTTCCACAAGGCATTTCTAGGGCCATAGTAGAAAGATATAGGGCATTGGCATCGTATCCAAGAATCTTACGACACACCTTGGTTCCACCCTGATGACTGCGAATCCTAGTCACTCCCGCTTCGTGGCGTCTAGTGAACACTATGCTTGGTCCTCCTACGACAGCACTTTTCAGCATGTGGTAGGCTTCCTCTCTTGGAGCATACAACTCGGCTCCACGCTCTATGCTACCTCGAAGCAGAAACTGTAATGAAACTCCTGGAATAGATACGGCGTCTTTTAACATATCTACACCCTTATCATGGTAGAAATCTCGCATCCTTTCGAGTGCCTCTAGAAATGGGACTACGTCTAGGTCGTTGTAGTATCGTAGCCAGTCTGCAAAGGTCTCCATTCCCTTGTCGAGAAAGGTGCGCTTGCAGTCTTCGAACTCTGACCTAGATAGTAGGTGTTGACCTTTCAACTTCGAACCCCACTCTTGATAATCTGGTAATCCAACGTGATCCAACTTGTCGGGAGAGTCGAACCACTCATATGGGAAGAAACTCTTTTGCGATTCACATCCGTAAGCAGTGATCCAACGTTCGTAAGAAGTTCCAGGTCCAAGGTAGTTCGTCACGTCGAGGAAACGGAACTCGGGAGTTAAGAGAAACATAGTGGTGTTGGCTTTCTTTGCAACCAAGACCTTCTTGCAGGTGTCAGCAATAGTTCCTACGAAGTAGTTCCTAATCAGATTGAGATCGTATCGACCGGAGTTGAATCGTAGTACAGGAACTTGGTTGGTCCATTTGTTGATCTTAGTTTGTTGTTCTTTTGATAGGGTGTCGAAAGAGAATTCAGGCGTCCTAGGACAGAACTGTTCTGCGACGACTTCTTGGATTACCTTCGCTCTTAGCTGGAGTTCTTCGACGAAGGCAGCTATAAGTTCTTCTGGATCGCGTCGACAGATGTGAGTTGGAGTGCGATCGTATGTGTCGGCAATTGATACTGATATGGGAACGTGTACGTTTTCGATGGTCAGGTAGTCCGTTGGTTGTCGCCCTTTCGTTGTGTCGAGATAGGCTTCAAAGTCGTATACTATAGCGTGTGGATAGGCAGTTTGTATTGGGGTTGGAACCTGCTCATTTGTCTTCTTCGTGGAGCAGCCCCAAGCCTCCACTACTGTATAGCTAGCTTCTCGTAGCTTGGTCGTTCTTTCGCAGGTCTTACGGTATGAAAATCTATCTCGAGGGAAGCATTTTGGGCAGCCGTGGTAGTAACATCCATGGAATTGGAAGATGGTTTTGGAAATAGGTTCATAACCATCGACAGCTGCTCCTTCGATCCAACGCTCTCCACCATGTCCACAAGCCGCGTGATGAATATGCTGTTGGATTCTTTCCGATTCGCGTTTCAACCAGCGTAGAGCGGCTTTGCTGGCGGTGCTCTCTGGCCAGAAGGCTTTTTCGTATGCCGACTGGGATACTGTGATTGCTTTTCCAGGGCAAACAATCTTCGTTTCGCCACGACTACAACGATCTGCGTGGCGTTGAAGGTTCGAGGCGTTTGTGAAACGTTGCTTACAATCATTGCATACGTAGACGTGCCCTAGCTTTTTGACGTCCTTGACATAGAAGGCATGTCCGTCGTATATCCCAATAGTCATCGTATGCTTGTAGTGAGCTGCATGTCGCATCAGATGCCAAGCGCCATCCTCCGTAGGTTCGTACACCCGAATACCGATTCCAAAGTGCAACTCGACTTCCTCCAGCTGGTCTAAGGAAGTTCTGGGAACGTCTTGCGTGGGCACTGTCAGGCGATAGAAGTTCTGGACAAGTCTTCGAGCTGTGACGCAACACCTATCTACTCGTGCTCCTTCATGCATGGCAAGGCAGCGCCACAGACATAGGTTGTCACCATATCGATCAAGGGCAATCATTCCTTTTTTCTGGCGAAGCCATTGGGGTAGTGGGCCTGTTCCCAACAGAGGCTGACGATCGATCACGACTTTGACATCCACGTAGATCCAACGCACGAAGGCCCATTGGGTATTTGGTCGATTGATGTTGTCGGGATTCCATCGAGCTGTCTCCTTGCTATTGATCCACTCCTCTGCATTGCCTAGGACATTCAACCATGGAGAACTGGGGACAGTCTTGGAGAATAGCATCACACGTCCGTCGTTGACATTGCGAATGCGATAGGTGTAGCCGTAGCGCAGGTAGAAGCTGGTGGTTACCTTTGCAACTAACTTTTCCATGATCCTAGGGGTCAAATCTCCTGCCACACCTTGGAAGAAGCGCCACTGGATAGTACGGCGGCCTATCTCCACTCCCTCGAGCATTCCATCTCTCTCATCGAGAATAGCACCTGCCTCTCGAGCTAGACTCCGTGGAAGTGGCTCACTACGAGGCTCTTGCAGGAACCGTCGGAAGGCTCGGCGTTTGTGGGGCAAGCGGCTTCGAGGGTTTTCTATAGACCTCTCTTCGTCAGCTTTTGCCCTTAGACTTGCTGTGATCTCCTCATTCAACTGTTTGGTTTCCCGCGCGCGTTGAGCTCTTTTATGGAGATTTTCAGGATCGCCTCGAAGAGCTGGAAACCTACCTGTTCGATCGGCTCGTTCGATTCTATTCTCCCATTCGAGAGCGCGAGCCTCAGCTATTGTCTGGGTGAGCTTGACTTTGTCGAACCTAGAAGTACCTCGCAACCCAAATTGCTTCGCTTGAGTACGTAGTTCTTCTAGGGTGACCATCTTCTATGTCGCGGGGCGAAGCAACACAAATCGGTGTCGACATACTATACATGTGCGGCTTTCTCTAATATGGGTATCGAAATGCAATAACGTTGGCAACGAATGAAAAACGACAACATTTCAATACTTATGATCCCAATAGTATAGGCGGAGTTAAAACTGATACCCGTTTTTTTGTTGTGCAAGGAAAGAATGTAGTGGAGGGCCTGAATAACAGTTTCTATTCATTCTTTTTTTTTCTCGTTCATGGTCTACGAAATCGAATGGATAAATAGGTTAAAGAATGGTATCGTCGATTTCAATCCTTATGATCCAGTAGTATAGGCGATGTAAAAAATGTTACCACTTCTTTGTTAACGTAGTGGGAGGGCTGAGGCCTGACCGAAGACCTCCCACTACGTTAACAAAAAAGTGGTATCATTTTAACTCCGCCTATACTACTACTGAACTGTTCGCTTCTCAGACCGATTAATATCCAAGGAAAAATGTGACCACACACGGGAAAACGAACCTTCGCGTGAAAAACAAACGGCCTAAAAAGTTGTTCAGAGACCGTTCGGTGTCCGTTCGAATGTTTTGAGAAACCGTTTGGAGTTTTTCCTAGCCCGTTTAAACGTTTGGTGAAAATCGTTTAAATGGTCCACTCAATCCGTTCGAATGTATCACTTGGCTGTTCGAACGCTACAAGCACCATTTGAACGCTACAAGCAATCCGTTCGAACGTTACAAGCAATCAGTTCGAACGCTACAAGCAATCCATTCGAATGCTACAAGCAATTTGTTCGAACGCTACAAGCAATCCGTTCGAACGATGCACTCAACCGTTTGAACGATTAATATATACAGCCGTTCAAACCTCTGGAGCTTTCACGAAGGCTAATTAAGAAATAAGCCAAATCGCTAAAGATTTTGTTAGAACTACGCATTAGAACTAACTTTGCTTCAGTTCTTATTAATTTTGAATTTCTAAAATTTTGAAGCAAACATTACTCAGTTCGTTTTTCCGTGTGTGCAGGTCACAAATATAAATACAACAAGAGCCCATCTGGGCTTTCACTCGGGCCACTATATATATTATACACCAATGCAGCCAAACACTCTTTTAAGGAGAGCACACACCAGGAGACGTTTTGCATGTTCCCTAGTATGTCCCACCTTTATGGAGGAAGGGGTACTCCCATAAAGAAATTGTTTTCAGTGTCCAAGGGTCAAGCACCATTAGAAATGTGGATGGGGGAGGGAGGACTTCCTCAAGATGCACATTGTTTGGCCCCTTGGTTGTGCAGGGCAGGTTATTTTCTTTGATATTTTGCGTTCCAGTATTTTTTATTTTGGACTACCCCGCTTCTTCGGATTTCTGATGGTGCCCTGTGTTCCCAATGGGATTGAAGATGAAATACACTTTCATTTGAAATCCTCTTAGTAATAACCAAAGGGAAGAATTATTAGCTGAATATTAGCAGTCTTTAGGAGTGGCCGGTAGCGCTGTGACTTTCATTCTCTGCTCCCCTAGTATATATACGTAATTTAATATTTTTGTTTTTCTCGTATGTAAATTAAAGTAGTTGACCTTTTACTGTAAACACTACTTATTCATGTAACACACGTTTACAATTTAGTCTGCTGTTCTGTTATACTACAGGTTCCGAGTACTAATAGCTGATTGTCTCAAATGTATGTTTATATTTGTCAGAAATTATAAGTTGTATCCTGTCCATCCTGTAATGGAGCTATCGCTTGAAACGTCAGCTGCTTAACTTGCTCGGGTCCACAGCAGTTAGCATACCTTAATCTACTTTTAGTTGATTATACTGGTCAGTGTTTATCTTCCCCGCCAATGCAGATTAACACTAGTTTTTACAGGAACTAGTCACCCATCATGTACTTATTTAGAGAGACTGAGGACTTAGGGGATGAATTCTATCCACAGCAAGGCAACTAATTCCCAATAAATGCTCCTGTACTATTTACTCCTTTAAATGTATTTGATTGATCTTTTTTGTTTTTAAGGATGAAGCCCTGAAGAAGTTTCGAATCAGTGATGATCCTGATAACTATTATTTAGCCAAGGCTGTTGACAAAAGTGAGTTATGAAGGGATGTATTCATAAGGAAACATTGTTATGAGCTATAAATTTTATAAGTTACATATACATGTACTTGCCATCCATCTGGGATTATGTGGGACAGTCCCGGATTTTAGTAATTTATCCGGCTGCATCCCGCATGGCCGTGAAAATGTCCTAATTTTTCATCCCACCTTTTTACTTATTATCAACTTATTTTGTATTAACATTTTTGTTTCTGTCCTTCCTTTCCCGTTTTTTTATCACAAAGATAATTTTCTTTGGCCTCCATAAATAAATTGAAGGGCTGTGTGCAAAAAGGGTGTAAGTGACTCCTGATCACAAATTATCTAAATTCTCCTTCAATTTCTTTGTTTTCTAAGGGAGAATTTAGAATGTGATCAAGAGTCACTTGGTGTCCCACATTCGAATTCTGCAATATTGGCAACTATGACAGGTGTGCAAAACGCTGCGCATAACCAGTCAGCGGTAGACCTCGCGGTAGCAACTCTAAATGCTCCTAAATGGTTTCTGTTTAAAAAACTCGACATCACAAAAACGAGTTAGAGTTTTATTAGTTTAGTCATCAAGCAATTAAATTTGGGACTGGTTCATGATAAGGACTTAATCTGTAACAATGCTTTGAAATCCAAATAATTCAACCAAAATGATGTGCGCGAGCGTGATTAATGATTTCCCGCGTGAAGTTCACGCATGCGCATGCACATCGTATATTTATCTCCAGCGTGATTGGTGGAATACGTCACGTGATATTTGCTCTCAGTCAGATACCCCCTGTGAGTGTGTCTGTAAACGGGCTCCCGTAAAGGAAAATAGTTGAAGAATTATAAAGACAATAACGTACTTTGTGGCGTTAAAATATAAATGCCATAACCTATTTGTGGCGTCGAAGTATGCCCTGATATATCGTCCGCGGACATTATCTGAACCGAGAAGAGAACAGTTTCTGAGACCGAAGCTTGAGGGAAACTGTGAGCTTCGAGGATCATTTAATGTCCAAGGACAAATATCAGGACATATTTTGACGTCACAATGTAGGTTATTGTTGTTATCATCCTTCAAATATTTTCTTTGACGTGCGCTTATACGCTCATGGGGGGTGTATTCGCTGATATTTCCCGCTGATAGAAAATATAGTCACGTGACGCATTCAACCAATCACGCGCAAGAGAAAATATTTGATAGATTGTAAGAACTGATATTTGTCCTTGAACATTATCTGTTCCTCGAAGCTTTGCTCTTGGAAAGTGCTCGCTCAGTTCTCGGAACAGATAATATCCTCGAACAAGTATCAGTGTACATTTGAACGTCACTAGTAGATTAAGCCATCCCAATAAAATGTTTTGTTACCATCGCTCGACTGACCCATTTTATTTTTGAAGACTGGTAATTTGCATGTTGATCAATGCTGTTCTTCACAGATAGTGAAAGGCCTCTTGAGTCAGAGGAGTTACCTGTACAGTTTCCTGAAAATGAAACCAAACCTTTGATATTCCTAAGAATAAAGGTTGGTCTGACACTTATACTTATCCACAGTGATTTTCTTCTCGCTCAAGACAAAGTTGTCTCGGGCACTCGAGACAACTTTTCTTCCATATAAACAGGGCCTAAGGCTGGGCGCAATAGTTTCAGAAATGACCCTTTATCACAACATATTTGGGATCGTACAAATAGGACGCATACGTCTATCAGAAACAGAGCCCTAATGAACAAAGGGTTACTTGGAAATTGACCCATAGAATAGAAGAGAGATGGGTCATTTGACACATTGAGCAAAATTTCTAGCCATGCACAATACACTGAAACAGCCAAATTTTGATGTGGCTAGCTAAATACCCTCGTTAAAATAATGGTCCGTCATGCGTCACCAGCAACATCGCACGCACGATATCGGTTGCAAAGCAATAGTAAGACCTGTTACAGGAAAGGAAAAATCTACAGTCGATGGTTGCAATAACGTTAATTTTCTCTTATGAGACAAAAGAGCACCTAAAGTGCGGTATGAAAGAAGCTAAGAATTTCTGACCGGCTCTAATTTTGCGATCTCTGGGACAATTGGCCTCGCTCTGATTCCATTGTTACCAGTCTTCTTGCCGCGCGGATATGAGGTATGAATAAGGTACATATGATGTGCCATAATAAAAAAATATGTTGTTTTTGCAGAGTGCTGACAGAAGAAAAGGTTACATCCGAGTTTATACAGGAATGCAGCTAAAGTAAGTATGAATGAGATGTAAAGTGGTATGCTGTAGTGCTAAGTATGAATGAGACTGAACCTTGGAAAAGTATTGATTAGATAATTCATGGGCAAGAAACAAATACAGGGTACCCACGGTCAGGGAAAAGTCAGGGAAAAACAATTTTTTTTCAAGGTCAGGGAATTTAGGATTTGGTCAGGGAAATCACAAATTACAATGAAAAGTCAGGGAATTTTTATTTTCAGGCTTCACATACTTATATTTTGGCTGTTTTGGGCTGTTCTGTTCAATGTTGCTGTCCCAAAATAGCGATTGAATATTTGGAAAAAATACGAGCGTGCGCTGGAGGTCAGTGAAAAATGCTTCTTGTTCAGTGAAAAGTCTGGAAATTATTTCCTGCAAATGTGTGGGGAACCATGAAATACAGCCAATATACATTTATCACGCGGTGGCTAATTTAGCTACAAACAAATGATAGCGTTTGCCCTTCCAGCCTGGTCTCTACCTCGAAGAACAAATGTTTTTATTCTCCTGGGACGCTGCGTTATCGCTGCGTCATAAATGTCTATTGACCATCAATACATTTTTCAAAATTTTCCAATTATTGATTTTGTTACAAAAGTAAGATTAGAGATTTAAAAAAAGGTGTCATTAAACTTGTAACATACTTACTATGGCTTTCTGTATTTTGAATACAAATTTATCGAAAGGGAATCGTACTTTGTAATGACAGTGCAGCCGGATTCTCATAGAATTTAAAGGGTTTTATTAGGAAAGTTTACTCTGTTTTTCAAGTATTAATGCGTTTTATCAAAGAGAGCATAAGTAAGAGAGGGAATCTTGTAGTGTGCTATGATGATGTCTTTGGAAATCTTTTCTTAGTAACCGGGAGCATCTGAAGCAAAGTGCGCGCGCGACAACAATCTCATGGCGCGAAAATATTTTGCCGCCATGAGATTATCGCGCGCTCGCGCACTTCTCAGCTGCTTCCGGTTATTAAAAATAGATTTTATTCAACATTGTCGTCGTACAAGTGCGCGTATTGGAGAGTCCCTCTCTTAATTATGCTCTCTTGGTTTTATCGATGTTTTGGTGCAGTGTTACAGCGTTATTCAAGACTCTTCCTGTATCAGCCAACACAACTGTTACTGAGGTTCTGTGCATTGCTCTACAGAAATTTGGCATCAAGGTCGGTGGTGGTTTAAATGTTCTGGAGTAAATACTTTGTGAATCATAGTTTTAGGTTTATATATCAAAAAACGAGTATCGATTTAGAGGTCTGATACCTAGAAACCGCCATTTTGAATGTCCTGGCAGGTCTTCCAAATATGGAATATGGAATTTTCCTAATATGGAAGAGGCCGCGGGAAGTTCAAAACGACACTTTTGCTTGCTATTTTATTGATATGACTTAGCAAGTTATGAATCACGAACATTTCAAGTCATAAGGAAAGTTACAGCTACACAAGTTTAAATTAGAGCAGATTTCGTATGGAAAGGAATACAGTGAGACTGCATTCTCGTTTCCAGTGCCTCTTCAACTAACTGAAAGTTGAGGAGGCACTGGGAACGAGAATGGTTGAGACTGTAGTTGTATCGTAACGGTGCAGTAACTTTACCATACCGTAACACTAGGACTGCAGAGGGTAAACTGTACAGATTACAGCTATAGCGCTGTCCTTGGGATAAAGATACCCTAGCTTCGAACAACCGGGTCCAGAAGTGCAGGAACAAGCAAGGCCCGCACAATCGACCCGGCAGGACCCCTCCTGTGAGCATGTTTCCCCGGGAAAATTTTAGATTCCTTTTCCTGTACTTACAGGTTTTTGTTTTACCTTTTGAACATCTAAATATTTCAGGGAAGAGTTTCTATGTAATTCTCTATTCTTTTCTTTTGCATATTGTAATAAATATGCTAGAACATTTGTATGCCCAGGCGTATACACCCCATTAATAAGTGGATGAAGATTCAATTATAGTGACGTCAGTCGCCGAAAAGCAAACAAATCGCGAATGTTTAACTGATGATTTCTTGAATAAAAGTTGGAAATAAAATTCATACTTTCCAAGATGCAGCAGAGGCTTTAAAACAGCTATTCAAGTCTTGATACACTAGAAGTACGCTACGCGAATGATGCCACTGATTATACTTACAGTCAGATTTATTAAAACGTTGTATAGGCTGACAATTTATTAGAATGTCATGCCGGGTACTGTGAGTTTCAGCTAAGTTGTTGTTTTCACATTCCTTTTTCTTAGAATGTAAACCAGGATAACTATGTACTTACAGAGGTCCGTCTTCATCAAGGAGGTTGGTGGTTGTTGCAGATACAATGCAAGTTTGCTGTTGCACTGTCCGCGCCAATGAAAATTGCAGAATATGATACACGCTGCAATGTGCACATGCGAGAATGGTAATAGCTGTATACAGCCGTCCGTCTCGCCTCTCGGCCGATTTTTGAGGGACGGTTGTACACCGACTAGAATGGTAATAGCTTAGATACGAACCCAGAAACGTTGTCAGTAAGTTTTCACCGACAATGTACCGACACCTCAGTTAAACCCGCCGACAAACTAGCAACAACACAATTTACGTCAACAGTCTAGTCCTACATCCTAACAGTAGTCTACCGATAGTTTACCGACAATCTACCGACAAAGTATTTTGGCTCGTATTCTAACTGATTACCTTACGAGAACGATGCAATAAGAAGTACAGAGTTTGAAAATTGTTTTGCAATAAATAGATTATAAATTGCAAAGGGTCTTTCTTAATAACTATTGTAACTTATTATTATGAAAGTAGCTGTGTCACGGTGCCCAAAAACTACTGAGCACAGCTCCACAGTCACAGGTGGGGCTGTGTCACGGTGGGGCTGTGTCACGGTGGGGCTGTGTCACGGTGGGGCTGTGTCACGGTGGGGCTGTGTCACGGTGGGGCTGTGTCACGGTTGGGCTGTCTCACGGTGGGGCTGTCTCACGGCGAGAGACCTTTATATTCGCAGTCCAGGCTGGACACAGTTATTTTCAGTGATTTTCATATGAACTAACGAACCTCGTGCACATGTGCATGGGATGTTTTAATTACAGGTTTCAGGGAACATATTGGATATACTTTCAATCAAGTGTTGGGGGAGGGACTTGCTGTTTTTAGCCGATTAACTAACACGTTAACACGTACATTAACTCAAACATGCGCAACTCCATGACACAGCCCCTTTAATATCAATATAACTATGTTTGTTTGTTTGTTCAGTTGAAGAGCGGTGCATGGAGAGTCATGAATGTCCCTGGAAAGCACTCATGGATATTAGAAAGGTACAAGTGTTCTCTCACGTGGCAAATATTGCTAACAGGTGTTCGAAGTGGTTGAATCGTTTGTATATAAAGACGCTGATACACTAGGCGGAGCTGGAGGACGCAGTACGTAAAACCGCTTGCCCCTCACCACGACTAAAGTGAACAATCTGCACCGTAAAAAAGTGGTTGGCCGACCACCTACCGATCACCTACCGATCACCTACCGACCACTTACCGACCACTCTTTTACGGTGCAAATTGTTCACTTTAGCTCCTCACCACTGTGGCCCGAGTTCGATTCCTGGACATGACGTCGTATGTGAGTTGAGTTTGTTGATTCTCACCCATGCACCGAGAGTTTTTCTCCGGGTTCTCCGGTTTTCCTCCCTCCGTATAAGTATACATGTGAGTTTGAGCGTCAAGTGCAGAGAATATATGAATGTAGTAAAGAGTGTGTGTGGAATGAGTATCGGGTACATCAGCATATCTTGCTAGAGGCCCTAATCAGCCTCATTCATCCGAGGAGAAACAAAGTATTTAACTTTCGCGACACAAGTTGCACTGACGAAAACTTACTAAGAAATCAACATGTCTCGCGACAGTTTTGTTACAGCAAGCGTGGCATGAAGAAAACCAAGTTCTACTTTTCGTGACGATTGCAGCAATGCGGCAAAAAAAGTGTTGCACAGTATAACACCCCTCATGCAACTTATGCAACTTGTCACGCAGTCCCCTCATACAACTTGTCACGCAGTCCCCTCATGCAACTTGTCACGCAGTGTAACACCCATCGTGCAACTTGTCACGCAGTGTAACACCCATCGTGCAACTTGTCACGCAGTTTAACACCCCTTGTGCAACTTGTCACGCAGTATAACACCCCTCGTGCAACTTGTCACGCAGTGTAACACCCCTCATGCAACTTGTGATGCAGTGTAACACCCCTCATGCAACTTGTCACGCAGTGTAACACCCCTCATGCAACTTGTCACGCAGTGTACCTCATGCAACTTGTCTCACGATGGTTGACCAGCAAATTAGAATTTTAATTTCAGTGATAGGGTTAGACAAATTATGCTCTTAAAATCGAGTATTATGCTTCTTGCCGTCTCCTTTGAAAACAGAGTATTAGGCCAGATAAAAAAATACTTGTTTAGCGTCCCCGCCCGACCTGAGAAATGTCCCCGACCTCTAATTTATTTTTTATTTTTCATAAAAAACTTTAGAAAGTGTAAATGCGCCCGCGAACACCAATTCTTGTACCCAGACCCCTACATGTACCACTTAAAATATGCGCCGGCGCATTAAAATTTTAACATCGACGCCATTTTGTTTCTACAACACGAGGTCATGAACACGAGGTGAGTGAATAGAGCGGATTTCAATTGAGTGTCGGAAGTATTTTGGTTTTGCGTTTACTAAGCTCTCCTATTGGCTGAGAAAGTAAACCGACCAATCAGAATCCAAAGTAAAACCAAACGCAAATTGGTTTTGGTTTTGCTTTGGTTTGTCATTGGCTCACAGGGAAGCCATTTATGAGTTACTTTTTCTCCCCTCCCTCCCCTCCCCTCCCTTACGCCGCTACACAGGCTAATATCTCAGTTATAACTAGATTCTTACATGTATATTAGGAAGGATTTTGATGTAGGTTTCACTACACTCAACTGAAAACCGCTCTAATGTCTAGTCAAGACAAAATAAACTTCACATAGAAAAACAAAAAACTCCCTCCCTACCTGGAAAAATTGAAATGGGTGGACGCTAAACAAGTTTTTTTTTTATCTGGCCTTATGCTGAAAATTATGCCCGTCTGGAGGTATTATGCTCATAATTATGCCGGACAAAAATGACACTTTTTTTCCCTCCACTCCCCTACCACTTCCTACGCCCGCCCCTACCAAATAAACATTCCTTCTGGCATAATGAGATAACTAGGCCTCCAACTATGTCAGAACGTACTGGAAATCAGTACTCAGTTACTACAACATACGGCATTTTTATTGACGTTTTACACTCTAGTTGCTGGCAAAATAAGGAAACAATTATATGATTGCAATTCAAAGTTATTTTGAACTGTATGATAACAGAATTATGCTGGAAAATATTACTATTATGCCCGAAATTATGCCGACATAATTTGTCAAACCCTAGATAGTGATAGGCGTCCCGAGTCTGCTTTGTAGTTTGTATTATTAAAGACCAAATTAAACATTCGTATTCTACAGAAATCGATACGCGAGATGAAGTTCACTCGTTTCTACCTTCGACGCAAACTTGAGCCCTGTGAGCCTGTGCGAATCTGTATCGGTGAACTACCTACTTACCTGGAGAGAACGAGATATGAGGCCATCCTGAATGAAATGTTAGGAGAAAGTGAGTATTTACTGCTGGCTCACCATGTGCGAGTGCCGTACCAGGGTTTATTGGCCCGAGGTCGTGACAGTAAGGACCGGAATAAACAACGACCGAGGGCCGAATTCCCAACTACTGTTTGGAGCAAGTAAGGTTGATAAGTAGTTGTTTCTAATATTTAACAAATAGATTCCATTCTTCTGTGCGTCTGTCCTCTTATAGATGCACAGATGACGTCACAACGTGAAGAGAACAAAGAAGTGTGCCACGAGACGCAGTCGAGTAACTGATGTTCTCACGTTGTGACGTCATCTGTGCATCTATACGAGGACAGACGCACGGCCGAATGGAATCTATCTGTTTTATATAATAATCGCAGACTAAGAATTATGAAAATATCCAATCAAAACGAGTTGAGAAATTGGTTGCGCGCGCTCATGACGTCATCATGTGTGTGTCCTCTAATAACACACGGCTCTTGACCAATCAGAGCGCGCATTTCGGACTGATTATTATATAACTTTCTGTATAATCCATATAGCCAGAGCTATACGTTCAAACATTGTTGAACAACATTAGGGCCATGTATACGAGAGCAAAAATGAGCTATTTATACGAGGGCTTAATAGACCGATTTAGCTTGTACATTTGTTGTCCCAATATAGGTCACCTAACTTTTTCCTTGAGTAATGTTTTCTTGTTTTTCTGTATCCCAAGAGGAAATGTACACATTTCTGTAATTGGAAAACAAAGCACTGAATCCTCTGGAGAGGTGTCGCATGATCTGAATTGGGACAACAAATGTACAAGCTTAAATCGGTCTATTAAGCCCCGGCTTTGGAAATTGCTGATTATCATGGCCGGCACAAAACTGCTTTTAACATACTTATTAAAGGGAAAAAGCAATGAAAAAACGTCAACTCAGTTCCAGGGTGTTGACATTGGCTATGACTTAATACTGATGATAAACCTCCATTTCTTGCATTCCTGTAGCTGCTAAATTCTGTACACTGGAATCTGTTTATCCCACTTATGGTGAGTTCATAGTAGTTGTTTGTTTGTCGGTTTATCAGTTAAAACCAATGTGATTTGTTTGCTCGTTGTATTCAGTGTTAAAAGTTAGAGTGGATTTCGTATGAGCGGGCACGTTACGGCAATGACTTACGGCACGGTTACTGTACGACATGCCGTGACATCGAAATGGTTTCCCATTGTTTTTGTCTTTAATTCTCATCCAATCAAATTGTAGAGTTACGGACGGTTACGACATACCGTATGTTTGTCCCACTCATGCGAAATTCACTCTATCAACAGCACATTACTGTAGCTGAAGTGCGCTTTCTTGAAAGTCTTGGGCCCGTGAACGTTATCCTGATTCACACGGCGGCCATGTTTAATCCCAGCAGTATAAAAACCTTTGTTTTGCACGCGTGAACTCGTTCTGAAACTGCTCAGTACGAGGCTACACGTGGGAAATCTATTGTTTCAAGCCAACATGGCCGCCGTGTGACAAAAGCCCATTGAGTGTCGTAAAACCAAAGCCAAAGTAATTTATTAACAGAGCCAATCACGGGAGCAAGTAAAAACGCAATGAGCCAATCACGGGAGCAAGTAAAAACGCAATGAGCCAATCACGGGAGCAAGTAAAAACGCAATGAGCCAATCACGAGCAAGTAAAAACGCAATGAGCCAATCACGGGAGCAAGTAAAAACGCAATGAGCCAATCACGAGCAAGTAAAAACGCAATGAGCCAATCACCGACTAAAGTAATTACCGAATGGTTTTACTTGAACCAGTCGCGATGAAAAGTAAACGCAATAAAAGTGAAGTAAAGTAAAGCAACTTTATTTAACGTCGGTAACTCGTGACAGTCTGGTGAGACTGATAAACTTGAGGCCGACGTCGTACCTACCATTTTACGTCCTTATCCGAGAAGACGTGAAGGTCTAGCCAGTTGCAATCGTGGATAACTCTCGCTAAAACGTGACGATCCTAAACAATATTTAGTTTTAGTTTAGAACTTGATTGGCTGATAATTACAAAACATTTTACACAGCCAATAGAAAAGCTAAGCAAACGCAAAACCAAACTAAGCAATCACATATTACTTTCGACACTCAATTCATTGGTGTTTTCATTGGTGTTTTCATTGGTGTTTTCCATCTATTTTCAAGGCATGGTGTTCGTGAGTTTACCGACAGCTGACGTGGCCGCTGATGCTGTAGAGAAACTGAAAGTCGCCTCGGTAGAAGGGAAGAACACCTACATCAAAATCCTTCCTAATATACATGTAAGCATCTAGTTATAACTGAGATATAAAACAACGATCTACATTCATGTCATTAGCCTGTGTAGCGGCGTAAGGGAGGGGAGGGGAGGGGAGGGGAGAAAAAGAGGAGGACTCTTTCCTAGTCCCCCTCTTCCCCTTCCCCCTCCACCCATGGCATTAAACCATTGTAATCATGCACAACACATTTTCTGATGGCAGGAATTGAGGAACAGTTAAAGACAAATAAGTTAAAGTGCGGTTATAAGCCTTAGCCAGAAATCGTTGATTTAGATGCAGTAAATTGTTTAAACTTTTGCTCAATCATTTTTGGGCGATTTATGGTCGTAATATTTGCTTTGATTTGAACAATTCCAGGGCCAGAGGCAGGAAAAACTTAATTGCTATCAAGAACTGTGTTCAGATTGTCACAGCAAAGATCCTTATTTTAACGTCAGCATTTAAATGGTCAATTATTTAGGCCTGGCGAGAGGCTTTCGTATTCTAAGTCTAGTCTGGGCCGATTTTCAAATGAACTGACGAACCTTGCGCACATCAGATGTGGGATGTTAAAAATCAAAGCAAATAATTATGCAAAAATAACTTTAAAACTGTGTATCGACACAGATTGCTTATCATTTTAATCAAGTATTGAGGGAGAAGACTTTTACTGTTTGTATAGCCGATTAACAACCACCAATCAAACATTGACTCCACACAATGACACATCCTCTAACTCGCCTTATCTCTCCTTAGCTAACATATTGCGAATGTCTTACTGTGTTTCAGCCTGAGATGCTTCCCTCTGGAAGTCAGCCTTTACTCGTATTTGTAAATTCTAAAAGCGGTGGAGGTCAGGGGGATGATATTCTGTCAGCTTTCCAAAGACTTCTCAACCCTTACCAAGTTTATAACCTTCTGGACGGTGGTCCGTTACCAGGGTAAGCGCACAATGGCGTTGTTGTTAGTTGTTAATGGCGTTGTTGTTAGTTGTTAATGGCATTGTTGTTAGTTGTTAATGGCGTTGTTGTTAGTTGTTAATGGCGTTGTTGTTAGTTGTTAATGGCGTTGTTGTTAGTTGTTAATGGCGTTGTTGTTAGTTGTTAATGGCGTTGTTGTTAGTTGTTAATGGCGTTGTTAGTTGTTAATGGCGTTGTTGTTAGTTGGTAATGGCGTTGTTAGATCAATAGCCCACTTTCGATATATGCTACACTTGTCACATACAAAGGTTTCAATATGAGGCCTGAACCCGTCAAATGTCTTCTGTACAGTTAACATGAAATTTTACTTGAAATTTTACAGTCTGTACGCATTCAAAGACGTGCCTCGTTTTCGTGTTCTGATATGTGGAGGTGACGGCACGGTGGGCTGGGTCCTATCCTGCCTGGATGACGTCACTAACGTGCTGACATGCAAAATGCCTCCGTCTGCTATCGTACCTTTAGGAACAGGTCGGTCACTTCACGTTTTATATAAATGTTGCCTCTGGAACGACTTGTACATATTACTACAGTAGAAGGGTGTCAAGGGAGCAATATGTTACATTGAAGGATCATTTACCCGACACCCTGGTTTTAGACTAATATGCGAAATACATGTAAAATGAACATATTGAGAAAGTGATTGCACAAGGTAAGGTACTTAGTACATAGTTTGGGGGGGGGGGAGGGGGGAGGGGGGACACTCATGTTTATGTCGAGTTAGGCCCAGATGTGTGGCGGTACATGCTCCGAGTCTTCATTAAAAATATGTGGAATTCCGGGTTAATAATAATAATAATAATAACCGTTCTTAGAACGCATTATGCAAGCCTCAATGCGTTTACAATATGAATATAAATTTAACAGTACTTAGTTTAAAAAGATTCGAGATTTACATTTTTCTTAAAATATATAATAATGAATAAATTGTTCCACGAAGCAATAAATAAACACACTATTCTAAATTATAATTGAAAAGGTGTGTCTTAAGACACGACTTAAAATTAGTTATTGAATTTGCACTTCGTATCCAAGCTGGTAGTGCATTCCAGAGCCTGGGTCCTGCGATCGAAAAGGCGCGGTCCCCATGCGTGGCAGAGAAAGATTTGGGGACGGTTAAAAGACCCAGGTTGGAGGAGCGCAATCTACGGCCAGGAACATAAGGCTTAATTAGATCATTAATACGGTTAAAGACGACATAGATTAATCAGTCAGGGTTTAAATCCTGGTTCATTTTGACGTTAACTTCGAAATCCTGGTTTGTGAGCTACCTTTCCTCATAAATCCGGGTCCGGTTCTGGAGCCGACGTGGCACAGTCCTGTTAGCAGAGCCGCGAACTCCACAAAAAGGTTTTATTCTCGCTTTTCATGGAGTTGAAAAAGGGTCTGCTCGCAGGGTGACAAACCCCCCTCCTCTTGGAATTGCTGTTGCCCTGCCGCCACTGTGCATTAGTTTCCTTTGAAAACTCTTCATTACCAGCCATCTAATGCTACTATGAAAGCCGGTTTGTTATGAGGTTATGACATCCAAACCTAACTGGAGGACAAATGTAGACTGCTATAGCCGGCCGTACTATTTCCACTAATTTCTATATGAGCGTGAAACCGGTAAGAATATTAGAGCAGATTTCGTATGAGTGGGACAAACTACGGCATGTCCGCAACCGTGCTGTACCGTAACTCTGTGATTTGATTGGATCAGCAGGACAAAAACAATGAGAAACCATTTCAATGTCACGGCATGCCGTACGGTAACCGTGCTGTAGTTTGTCCCACTCATACGAAATCTGCTCAGCTACCCGAAGCACATTATCTATTAACCCGCCCGAACGATCCAGCACGACATCGTTAGGACGGGTTAATAGACGCGTTTCTGGTAGTAATATTATCACGGGCTTAGCGCTGGTATAGCGATCAGTGGAAATAGTATACAGGGATGGCTAGCAGTCTTCGACAAGTGTTGTATGTGTGTTTTTAATTGAACTTTTTTTTTCATGCAGGTAATGACCTGTCTAGAGTTTTACACTGGGGCGGCGGATACTCCTCAGGGGAAAGTCCGCTGTCCTTGCTGATGGCAGTCGATCATGCAGAAGTACTTCATCTTGATAGGTTAGTCACGTCTTTTGCGGTTTTCGATTGAGTGTCGAAAGTAATAAGTGATTGCTTGCTTGGTTTTCCGTTTGCTTGGCTTTTTTATTGGTTGGATTTTTTTGTAATTATCGGCCAATTAAGTTCTAAACTAAAACCAAATCGCATTGTTTTGGACCGTAATCGGTGATAAGTTTTCGCGAGAGTAATTCAAGTAAAACCAATCACGAATTACTTAGAGCGGTTTTCAGTTGAGTGTAGTGAAACCAAACGCAAATTACCCACAGCCAGCCAATCATAGGAGCGAGTAATCACAAGTAACTCATAAATGGCTTCCCTGTGAGCCAATGACAAACCAAAGCAAAACCAAAACCAATTTGCGTTTGGTTTTACTTTGGATTCTGATTGGTTGGTTTACTTTCTCAGCCAATAGGAGAGCTTAGTAAACACAAAACCAAAACACTTCCGACACTCAATTGGAATCCGCTCTAGTAAGTAAGTAAGTAGGTAAAATCTTTATTTAGTCACGGTAGGTTTTCAGTCAGAGACTGGTTTACATAAAAGCCGTGCATAAAATATAACTTACATATATAGTGAATGAATAAAAATATTGTCTCGAGATATCTACAGTGCCTCAAAGAAACAGGGAGTTAATTTGTTTAGGCCATTCTTAAACGAATCCAACGATTTGCTGCTTTTTAGGCAGTGAGTTCCAAACATAAGCTCCTTTGTAACTGAACCGCTTCTTTCCATAATTTGTTTTTGGAACTGAGGGGCAACTGAAGTTTAGAGGAACTTCAGTTCGTGATAATAAATGGCTCATTGTGCTTTTACTTGCTCGTGATTGGCTCATTGTGCTTTTACTTGCTCGTGATTGGCTCATTGTGCTTTTACTTGCTCCCGTGATTGGCTCATTGTTCTTTTACTTGCTCGTGATTGGCTCATTGTTATTTTACTTGCTCGTGATTGGCTCATTGTGCTTTTACTTGCTCGTGATTGGCTCATTGTTCTTTTACTTGCTCGTGATTGGCTCATTGTGCTTTTACTTGCTCGTGATTGGCTCATTGTGCTTTTACTTGCTCGTGATTGGCTCATTGTGCTTTTACTTGCTCGTGATTGGCTCATTGTGCTTTTACTTGCTCCCGTGATTGGCTCTGTAATAGGCCATTTTGACGATGTTGCGTACGCATCAGTAGAACAATAGACACGAGCTGCTAAGACTCGTTCTGGTTCACCAGGCTTGTTATTTAAAGCAGATAGCCATTGTTCTAGCTGCGCGCGCAACATCTTCAAAATGGCCTATTACTTTGGTTGACTCAACTGAAAAACGCTCTATTAATTTGGTTGACTAAAATCGCGTGGATAGGATGTGTAAGTTGGAATGCTCTGATTTTGTTTTGCAATTCTGATAGAATTCTAACAATATGTAATTGTTTAAGTAATAGATGGTTTGCACTCAATCCCCAGAGATTCAAATGACAAAGGGCATGGCGGCCATGTTGGTGTACAGAACAAAAGAAGCTAACGAGGAATCTATTGTTAACTGTACACCAACATGGCGGCTATGACGTGCAATCCATCAATACTAGAGAATATAACATCGGTGTTTATGTTATTGTTTGTAGGTGGTTCATAATGTTTGATAATGTGGATAGCTCGTGCGATACCAAGTCTAACGACAGTGCTATCGGTATGACGTATGGTCGAGATGACGAACCCAACATGTTTGTGATGAATAACTATTTAGGTATCGGTATAGACGCTGATCTGTGCCTTGACTTCCACCTAAAACGCGAGGAGGCCCCAGAAAAGTTTACCAGCAGGTAAATGTGGTTACGGTATTACTGGGTAGTACATCAATTGTGATTGGTTGAAAAACAAAGGGAGCCAAATCTATCCAATCAGGACTCGCGTAATATAATTTGATTGGCTGAGAGCTAATCGTGTAATACGTATTACATCACATGTGATTGGTTGAAAAACAAAGGGAGCTAAATCTATCCAATCAGGACTCGCGCATTAGAATTTGATTGGCTGAGAGCAAATCGTGTAATACGTAATACCTCACATGTGATTCGTTGAAAAACAAAGGGAGCCAAATATATCCAATCAGGATTCGCGCATTAGAATTTGATTGGCTGAGAGCAAATCGTGTATTGCGTAATACCTCACATTTGATTGGTTGAAATACAAAGAAAGCCAAATCTATCGAGCGGAGCACTATAGATTTATGAAGAGAGCAAAAATGTGCTGATTCATGCGTGGCGTTCCTGTTGTTTTTCTTGTTATTTTCTTGTTATTCTAGTGTGAATAGAGTGAAGTAACAAAATGTCAGGATTAAATTAAGTAAGTCAGTTTAAAGCACCTCAGTCACTTAGGTGTATATTTCTTTAGGCTTCACAACAAGGGAGTGTACGTGAGAGTGAGTTTGAGGAAGATGGCGAAGAAGTCAAGGCGGGTCTTCACAGAGGAAGTCGAAATCGAGGTAACGCGGGCATGAGTACAAAATTACGTTCTCACTGATTTTCTACAAAACTCTTTCCTCATTTTTCGTTGGCAACGCTGTTAACTCGCTGAGGCGGATCCAGAATTATCTGTAGAAGTGGGGGGGGGGGGGGGGGGGGGGGGGTTCCATAGAGTTCGATCATTGCAACTTCTTTGTTTTTCTTTATAAAAGGGGAGGGAGGGGATTCGATCATGGCAAATTTGTTTTTCGTTGTTATAAAAGGGAAAGAGAGAAAGGGGGTTCCATCATGACAACTTCTTTGTTTTTCTTTATAAAAGGGATGGGGAGAAAAGGGGATTCAATCAAACCCCTCTTTTACCCCTGGACCCGCCTCACGCCCCGACCCTCCCTGGACCCCCTGGACCCGCCTCACGCCTCGACCCTCCCTGGACCCCTTGGACCCGCCTCACGCCTCGACCCTCCCTGGACCCCTTGGACCCGCCCCAGACTCACTTCAAATAATGTACTCGTCTTTCCTCGTTCTCAGGTTGATGGTAAGAAACTCGATCTTCCATCCCTTGAAGGACTAGTCATTCTCAACATTGGCAGGTATGACTGGCCGTAACGCTTCACTCGCAAGATGAAGACAATTAAAAACAGTATATCTGATCAATCACGGTTTCTCGGAAATCTCCACCCACCCAGTTTCACCCTAAATTTCATGGTTATAATCACAAATAGGCCTTATCCAAGCCCACACCGCGGCAAAACGTTACGCGCATGCGTATTTGCTATTTCTTGTCGGCGCGCGGCCGCCCCCAGTTTCCCGCGAAAACCGAAATGAAACAACAGGCACATACCCGTGATTTTAAAATTTCTGCTTAAAAGTATTCATTTGTGAACTGTTTTGTCAAAAACTAAGAAAACTACTTAAAAGCTAAGCCTAAGACTTTAACAGGTTGAAGTTTTCTTAATTTGTAATTCATTGTGAGTTTACTAAGTTATAAAATTATTTACTAAAAAAGTTGAAACCCTCGGTAATTTGTATTTGATAGCAGAGCCTTCGTTCTTTTGGCCAGCGGAGCATACCGTTTTGCCGCGGTGTGGCCTTATCCAAGCCTCACTGTAGAACAACATTTCCTCTCAACCGACAAAAGTGAGGCTTCGTGGTGATCACAAAAGCATGACATCATCACACATGAGGCCTGTTACACATGTAACCCAAGGGAGGGAGGGGTGGGTAGATAGTTTCCCGTGATCGGTCCATTCCGATCACACATTTGTCCATTTCACGAAGCAGGTTATTACTTGACAAGATGAAATGAACGAAACCACAGTTTCCTTTCATTTCCACTCCTGTTTCCATGGAAAGTATGACTTATGGTTCTTGCGTTATTCTTTTTTCTTCTGTATTTTGCATTGATTGCCCTTGTTTCTACCAGTTATTTTTGTGTTTCTATCTTCGTTTTATGTATAGTTTAATAAACGAGCAACAGTGTTTTATCAGATATGAAAACTCGAGGGCGCAGCCCGAGAGTTTTTAGATCTGATAAAACACGTGCTGCGAGTTTAATAAACGGCTTCAAAAACATTACTTCTAAAAGATAATAATTTTCAGAAATTTACATGAAAAGGGTATAATTATTTGTTTATAGCTACGTTGTGCGTCACTGACATGCGCAGTTGGAATATGGAGCGAAAATTTGGGTCCCATAATATTAGGCCTGTTGCGTATGAATAACTGTGAGCCAAGGGGCCTTTGTCTTCGAGCTCCTCTAGTCGTTGTACTTAAACTGTTGGTTGAGCAATCCTGAGTCTCTTATGAACTGCGATTCCCCGTAAGGGTCTTTTTAAGGACTTTCACTGTACGAGTGAGGGTCTTTATAAAGATTCACGGTTAAACCCTTGGTTTCATGAGGATTGACTAGGAGGGTCTTTATACGATTTTCACTGTACGTGTGTGGCCCTATATAAAACTTAATGGTTGAAGCCGTTTTCCTTTGTTGGACAAAGGAAAAAGGCCTCAACCATGCAGTTTTATATAGGGCCACACTCGTACAGTGAAAAGTTGTATAAAGACCCTTGACGTGAGTGATTCGCTTCATCTGATTGGACAAAATGCTCATTATTCATGAGTTTTTGAAGAAAGTATAAAACATGGCTAAGGCTTATTTATTTGTTAAATATTAAACAACTAGTAATCCTCTGAACTGCCCTGTCATAGCAATAACAGTGCTCGTTGTCAATGAGTAAATGTAAAGCTTGTTTGAAGATAAAATGTTGAACGGCGTAGCTCCCACTTATCTTTTGCAACATTTTAGTCAGACAACGAGCACACACAAGTATACTACTCGTGGCCATCAATTAAATTATATTAGTATACACCACAACAGTGAATATCACTTTTCGTGAGCTCTGATTGGCTACTCAAACAGTGAATATGATTTGATATTCACCTCCGAGCGAAGCAGCGATCACCTCGCGCGAGTTTATGTCCATTCAACAGAAAATAAAATAACTATTTGGTGCTGGCTGTTCACCTGCAGTGTGGTATATACTAAAACAATTATTCTCCTCAGTGTCGCGGCGAAGTAAATATCCATCACTGTTCACCTCCACTTCGGTGAATAATTGTTAAATATCTGGCCCCGACCTATCACAAACTTTCTGAAGCGCAGTCTTGAATATTATAAAGCAGTTACCTGGAACAATTTATCTGTAGATGTCTGTTAGTCTAGCTCTTTAGGCAATTTTAAGAATAAATGTAATTGTACATAGTTTTAAAATTTATATTTATTGTACTTGTAATTTCGAATTCTTTTACATGCATTGCTTTATTGTAATGACAAGTCTCTATGAAGATCACTCACTTATTTGCTCACTCACTCAATCGCTCGCTCACTCACTCACTCACTCACTCACTCATGTAGTCTGTTTTATTCATTTCTACCAACAGCTGGGGTGCAGGGGCGGACCTTTGGGGCCCGGATAAAGAAGATGTAAGTTAACCTCTTTACTTACTTCTTTTAATATTTAACCAGCTCCTCTCTCCTTAGTTACCGTTGCTATGTCCTACACTGAAAATTCAAAACAAACGTGGCGAGAAACGCTGAGTTCGGCGATAGTCTCGTAACATTCGGCATGATTTATCGATTTCCTATCTTTCCACCTAATTTTTTCAATCTTTGTGAAGAACTCAAGTTTGTGTTTTCATCTCTTTCTTACGTCATTGTGGCACAAGATGGCGGCCGTATTTTCGCGGGGAACATTAATTGCTGCGTTCTGATTGGTCTAAAGTGTTTCTTAATTGACAGGTGTAGAACTATAAATAGAAAAGCTTTTACCATTTAAGTAATGGTCCAGATAAGAACTGTAGTGCTCCACGGCAAGGAATGTTGAAAGGTGTTAATTTTCTATTATTCTTTCTCGTAATTTCATTGGTTGATACTTATAAATTCAATAGAAACCCATCGAAATAATGCATTTTCATTCGATATTTTTGTGTGGTTTGAATTTATTTTTGATCAAACTAACTATGGTTTAATTTCAAAGAATGGTAGCCAACCTCGTGACCAGGGTCTTCTCGGTCAGATCCAAGATGGCGGCTACTCCGAGAGAAGACCCTGGTAAAGGCTGAATCACGTGACCAAAAATCTCCAGAAATCCTGGAGATTTTAATCACGTGATGTGGGCATCCAATATGGCGGCCAAGCTAAATATGGAAATGTTTAACACGTGCCTACAAACCATAGGTATCCCAATCCGGAGTGAGCGTGATGCGATTAACGGTTTTTCCGATGTAGTGAAAACAGGTCTACTAAACGGCTCGAAATGGAGTTTACTTGGATAAAGAAACAGTGGAAGGGTATCACAATGCTACCAAGATGTATCTAAGCTAGAAGAGAATCCTAAAAAGCCGTTCATTTTCCGTTAGCGTTGAAGCGAAGCGATCGATAGCACATGTTCAGGTTTAACGGCTTTTCCTGGCTTTCCCACTGATGAAACTTACCAGAAAACTACCCAGTAATGCACTTCATCTATTGCTCTACCTGCACAACGTGTTTTAAGGTTCTTTAAAATCGTTTTATTGATAAAATTTTAGAAAATTAAACTATATACAAATCATCTCCGTGGTCTCAGCCCGTTTGGCCAATAAAAAGCATTGTTAGACAACCTTTGCGTCATAACCGAAGAGCCAATCAGAATACGTCGTAGTTCGGCCTTTACCAGGGTCTTCTCTCGGAGTAGCCGCCATCTTGGATCTGACCGAGAAGACCCTGGTCACGAGGTTGGATGGTAGCTTGTCTGAGTTTTCACAGGAAAAAGAGCCAATAGCATAAACAAATATTTTATTTTCGAGATGTAGTTTGGACTGTAGACACCTCCTAAAGCACTAAGGCATATTCAAGCAAAATCGTATGTGAGGGAGGCTCATTGCCGCAGAACAATGGATTCTACTAGTTCTTAGCTAGATCATTACTAAAATTCAATAGCAACCAGTCACAATGAAACGCCATTTTTGTCTTTTCTTTGGCCTTCCATTTCAATGTTGTTAATGTTTGCAGGCGTTTCGTCCTTCATCTCATCGCGATGGTCTTGTTGAGGTTGTGGGTCTCACGGGAGTTATGCAAATGGTAAGAACCCTTGAGTCCACTGGAATCCTTTCTCTTTTGAGAAGGCACAGGAATCTATTCACGTTACACAGTGTGCATGCGCCGTGTGCCTTTTCATTGACTTGAGATTCCTCTCTTATCTTGTTCAGGGTCAAATCCAGAGTGGAATGAGGTATGGCATTCGGTTAGCACAGGGAGCACAGGTAAGTATCCTAAAGCTTCAGTATTTTGCTAAGTGTTATTGGTAATAGTATGTGGAAAGATTACTGCCCCTCTCTTCCACCCCCACAAGTTAATATTCAAACTTCGCGCTCATTAAATAATCCGAGCATGTAATTGGATAATAGCAATAACGTGACATCACTTTATTTGAGACCAAAGAACGATTTGAGTGCAAAGTGAAAAGAGAAAGAAAGTTAGTCCTTCGGGCGGCTGGGAAAACCTAGACTCAGCCTCATGCAGTATTCATTATTATCATCGTACACGCACGCTAGTCTCTAACCCTTAATTTATCGTAAAGTACCTGTTGAACTTCTCATTCTCATATTCAGATCAACGTGAAGTTAAAATCTGAGCTTCCTGTTCAAGTTGATGGTGAACCCTGGATGCAGTCACCGGGAAGTGTGATAATCAGACCAGCCTTGATGCAGGTAACATTTGCTATGACGCCTACATGATAACTAAGGATAACAGTACTAGTCCCTGTAAAAACTAGTGTTGATCTGCGTCTTGAAAGGGGGGGGGGGGGGGGGGGTGGTAAACACTGGTATGAGCAACTGAAAGTCGATTAAATTAAGCCAGGGAGGTGGAGCGCTAGCCCTTCGTCAGAGCAAGAGAGAACATGGTAACTAGTGTACTGGTGAGGCCTGGTTACATAAGCATACATCGCCTGACCGCCCAGGGTTTAGAAAATGGCGGCGACCGGCGGGAAATCGGCGAAAGGCCGCCAGTGTTAACTTTAATTCCTTCCCAAAAGAAAGCGATGTTGGCGATTTTGAAGCTATTTAGTCTTCATGAAGCCTGCGTCACATCCGAACTGAACCTAGTTAAGTCCATCTGCGAAACAGCGACAGAAAGCTTGTTGTAGACCCCCAACGAAGTACCAGGATTATATGTGTAGTCGATTCTGATTGGCTTTTCCTAATGCTCATTCTTACACGTTTTCTGACTGGCCATTCAACTGTCACCAGCCTGTCACCAGTGCGACTAACGGCTAATTTACATTTCAAAATATGGCGGGTTTTATACACGTCGAGAAGAGCAATGATATCTGTACAATATCAGTTTGAAATCGAGATTCGTTGGCAAGAACAAGAGCAGTTGACCAGAGTTGAGTTCGGATGTGGCACATACTAGATTTTCCAAGCTGCATGGGAGATTCGTTTGTGTGTTCCTCGAACGAGCGTTTTGTCGTGACGGATTCTATTAAAGTCTTCAGCAAGTTTCCTTTCATGTGGCACTAACCCATGGGCAGCCTATTGTTACATTACTTCAAAACCTGACCCGAAATTGAAATAAACCTAACCTTCTCCGATTGTAAAACACCGGGAAACGACGACTGAGCTCGTCTAGGGTGAAAAATCTCAAGTAAACAGCTGACTCACATGCAGACGAACAGTTTGTCTTTCAACCGAGCGGCCTCTGACATGAACTGCCCGTCACAACAATCTCCGAGGTTGGTGACAGTTGAATGACCAATCAGAAGACGTGTAAGAAATAGCTTTTTAAAAAGCCAATCACAATCGACTACACATATCCTGGTACTTCGTTGGGGGTCTAGAACAAGCTTTCTGTCGCTGTTTCGCAGACGGACTTAACTAGAGTTCAGTTCGGATGTGACGCAGGCTATCTTCAGGACGACATATATTTTGAACAAAATGACCGAAAAGAGCTGAATCATCTAGAGTTACAAAGTATTGACGCGAAAATGTAAATCAAATACTTGACCCTAGTGCTAGGTCTATGCTACCTCATCGGTTTTGCATGTAAAGCAAATGTAATTCACCTGGCAGGGTGACCCAGCGCTAGGGTTTCCATCCCATTTGTAATCAGCCTCTAAGACGCAATACCGTATTTATAAGACCAAGCAACATTCGCAGACGCAGTGCTGTATTTATCATTAGCGGTACTTGTTCTACTCACAGGTGTGAGTTAAGAACAAGCGTCGTTAATGGTCAATGCATTACTGCGTTTACGCTTATGCTAAGACCTGGTTGATACTAGCGACGTAAGCGTAAAGCAAAATACGCAGAAAAGTGCCGTAAAGGCGGTTTACACAATTACGTCACTACAACTACCAGAATCCTTTGCGCGGATTCTTTTGTTCCTCTAATTTGGACCATTGTCTTGGTATTCTCAAAGGAGTGTACAAATCTGAATTAAAAAAAGGAATTCGAAAAGGATTCTGGTAATTGTAATCAACTGACGTAATAGTGCAGGAGGAGGGGGGTTGGGGGGAGGGGGGGTAGGGGGTAGGAGGGGGGGGGGGGGGGGTAGGAGGAGGAGGAGACTTATTCTTCGCCTTCCTTTTCCCCTGGGCACCTATACAAATCACAGGCTACATCTTGTACCGATATCTAAATGTAGGAAATGTTTTTGTCGATCCAACCGGCTGCCGTACACTGATTACGCGTGACTCCCAAAACTTATTGATGTTTCTATTAATCACTCTAGACTGCGATGTTACAAAAACGAAAAGTGAAAATGAAGGAGAGACATGAGCGAGCAGCGACCTCAAGACCGACTTCTGCACCTCCTTCTCGAAGTGTCTTCTACAACGATTACAGGAAATGACACGCGCCTAAAAGCAACTAAAATTACCGCTGTCTGGGATGACCACAGACGCGCTTACCCAGCTTTCATCCTCACTTTAAACCATTGTTCTTCGCTCGCCTAGTACGCCATTTTCTCCACGGAAAATATAGATTAAAGCGTTTTGAATAGCAAAGTAACGATATCGTAGTAACAGGCGCGCTTGGGATCACGGTTGAGTATCTTTAAGAAACCACAACAGTGACGGCTGCGAGGACTCGGCGTAAAGTGTTTTCTCCCGAAATCTGGTGTTTTATTTCTTTTATTCGCCTGTTGTTTTTCACATTTGAGGTACCGAAAAATTGAATGAACACAGAGTTCCATGTAGGCCGAATGCAAAATTGAGTGAGCCTGTTTTCTTCGTTCACGTTCTCGTTTAAACACAAACTCAAGAGTTTTCACGTTGTGTTTTGTAAAACGGCCAAAGAATAGGCGAATGCGTGCATTTTTACGTGCAGCTATTGTATTTTGTAATTAAGACTATTGTTTTATGCCGACGTCGCCATTTCTTAATATGGTGCCTGTTATATACATACATACATACATACATACCTCTTATTAACCTCGTTGCTCTCTCCGTATCGTAAGTACCCTGCGAGCAGAGGTTTCTCATCTCTCTGACTTTCCTGTCGCCGAGAGAAACCTCTGCCACGAAACGATTGCTTTTCGCATTGAGCATGCGCCACGGTATCTGGATTACCATTGGCCGAAAAAAACGAGACGGTAAGCATTGTAGAATAAATTGTGTGTAGATTTCAGATTGTCCATTTCCTATTGTTATAAACGGCAGTGGAGAAAATAACATTAATGTCCTTCTTCGAAGGTATAAATCAAAGCTTTCTTTAGGATAAATTAAGGTAGATTTATTGAACGGTAATTTCAAGGTCTTCTGTGCAGTTCAGTAAAGTAAGGAGAAGACAAAGCCGTAGTTTGAAGCCCGTTCGTATCAATCGTCGGCAAACAACAAACGCGTGACGACATAAATAACGGCTGCGAAGGATACTGTGGGCTCTTGCAAAACCAGCAAAGATCGCCAAAAAGTCATGCCCGAGTGATATCAAACAGGTAAAACCGGTTTGGTATCTGGTTTATCATGTGGTTTACCTCCAAGATTTTGGAGGTTGAAAGTGCGCATGTTCAACGGGAAAAGCAATCGTTTCGTGGCAGAGGTTTCTCTCGGCGACAGGAAAGGCAGAGAGATGAGAAACCTCTGCTCGCAGGGTATATCGTAAGTTATGGACGGAGTTTTTTCCCTCTTTTATGGCCCAAGCGCGTAAAAGCCATTGGCCTTGTCTCCCAACAGTGGGACGTAACAGAATCGTAGTATTCGTGACGAGACGGGGATTGTTATCTGGTACAGCGGCCTTCCCTAACTCAACCATGGGATCCCTGTGGTTTGTAATGGCTTGTGATGTCACCGCTCACTGTTTAACAGTTGGGCGGTGACGTCACAAGCCAGTACAAACCACAGGGATCCCATTAATTCACTCACAAAATACCAGCCAGAAGGCCTAGGACTAGGCTGGTTAAATCGTATGCCTCAGAATTAAGTTGATCTCGGTAATTAGGCTTGTATTAGCTAGAGGACTAATAATCATTAATCCGAGAATAAATAATTACCTTTTGTATACATTTTACGAGGTTAATTAGCCGGTAACAAAACGAGTGGGGGACTGGAACCGAGTCAGTAAAACTAATGCAATTAATAACTAGTCAAAGTGAGCATTATTTTCCAAAAGTACAGATCAAACTTAGCTAGTCTGGAAAGTTTGGTGAACTTTGGCTCAATATTGACGATGCTAGAAGGCATCAAATATGTCAATTTTCCCATACAAACTCTTATTATTTAACGTTGTCCCTCCAAACCATACATTCATTGTAAAATTTTGGAGGGACAAAGAAATTTCAATTGCTTATAATTCAGACACGATTCACTTGAATTACATCAAACTTGGCACAAATGCTAATTTCAACATGCTCTATGATGTGATGAACTTCATTTTAGAATTAGAGTAATTCTGATAAACTAGGTCCCAGTCCCCTGCTCGTTTTGTTACCGGCCAATAAGATGTTTATTATATGGCTTCGTTTTCTTTGAGACCGGAAGTGGGTGGAATGTCCGTACCGGAAGTTATGGACCGCAAATTGACCAATCATAGCTCGCGAAATTACTTAGCTAATAACATATATTAACGTGTACCGTACTTAATGTTAGTATAGTATGTTCCTACTGAATATGATTGTTTGGAATCATTTATCTGCGTTATTGCAGTATTTAAAAAAATCAAGTGATCGATGCCCTTTCATATCTGTATCAGTGTTTATTTTGTGTGGAAATCGCTGTTTTTATACGTCGCTTACTCTATTTAACTAATGATGGATCAATCCGTTGCACTCGGCATAACAACAACTGCATAACCCAGGGGCCTTTACGCGCCTAATTCAAGATGGCGCATTGGACAGTTAGCGCGTAAAGGCCCCTGGGTATTAAGTTGCCATGACAATCTTCCCCGCGTTCGACAATCAATGGAGGCTAAAGGTGATGTTATACGAGACGATTTTTAGCGCAACATTGAAAAGTCAACATAGTGTAACATGGCGCGCTGGACCATTTTTAACGCAATCTTTGTTGCGGCAACATGATGCAAGTTTTTGAATTACCTTCAACATCCTGAAACATTGTGCCCGAATTTTGTTAGAGTTGCTTCGTGTAACACCCTCGCCGTTGACTTTTCGCGCAACGTCGTCCCAGAAACCTGTGGAAATGCCCACGGAAACGAGGCTACGTCAACAAACAAAGACTCCACTCGTCCGCCATGTTTTTAAACGAAAATTTCGGAGTAGGAGCCTAGGTTCTAGCTACATGTTGCGCTAAAAATCGTCCCATGTAACATCAATGTTGCGCTAAAATTTGTCTCGTGTAACATGCATTAAAAATCGTCGTTAAAAGTCGTCTCGTGTAACATCCCCTTAAAATGGGGGTTTCTTTTCTAATGCTAAATAGCTTTTAGCGCGCCCGAGAACGCTGTCACAGCGGTCACATCATAGTTAATAGGGGAATGGGTATGAAACCACAGGCAGCCCAAGGTAATGATTTACACAAGGATTGTATGGGAATTTTTAGAAAAATCTGAAACTGTGCTAAAATGGTCAATAAAGTTATGAAATCTTACTTATGTGTTGTGTAGTTGTTCCTCTTCATCACGGATGTTTTTGGTTTTGATTTGAGGCACTTCTGGAAATTCTTTTCTTTTCCTATTTCCAGAAGTGCCTCAAATCAAAACCAAAAACATCCGTGATGAAGAGGAACAACTACACAACACATAGGTAAGATTTCATAACTTTATTGACCATTTTAGTAGTTGCAGATTTTTCTGAAAATTCCCATGCACGGAGTGCAAGAGAGCACGCTTCCCTTGGTCTTTTGGACCCTTCCCGTGACCCCTTGCTCCCTAATAGCGGCGGGGTGAGATTCATCATACATTTAAACGTTTTTAAATGAAAACATATTCCTGTGGATCGGACCTTAACTCGAATCACCCACCTGGAAAAATAGTAGATGGTGTTCGTGTACAGATGATTTTATTAGATTTGGAATTGAGAGTAGGCCTTTGCAGGACATTATCACGTGACGTTTGTAGCTTGTCGATCAAATAAGTTGGTGCTAGAACATCATGGATGCCGAAAATGGAAAGAGCGAGCCACAATTAGTCAAGTTTTAGGTTAATATCTTTAAAACTGAAGAAGCGTCAATTTTTTTTAAAACTCTAAATTTAACAGTTTACGAGACTGGCTAGCAAAACTTGCCAGAAGCAAAAAGGTCACGTGACCATGTCCTGCAAAGGCCTATGGTAGGTACCAAGGTCGTCAGTAATGTTTCGGGAATTATTTTAATCAGATGTACGTTAATGTACAAATGGGAAGCATGTAGGTGTTCATATTAAATAACTAAGAAGGTATTCTGATTTGGAGATATTTATACTTTGTAATTATGACTAAACTTGATACATTTTATAGAAAATATTGTAAATGCTGAAACTTCTATTAAAGAATGCATTTTTTTGCTACTTGTACAGATACTGAAGGTTGAGTAATACTTCCTTAAAGAGGCCGGGCACTCTCAACCCCCAAATGATACATTTTTTCATGAATAAGGCTGACAAGTTCCATAAAATAAACACACGGCGACACTTGCACAACGCCAGTATAATTTACTACAGTTCGTCTGATCTGATATTCTCGCCTTCCACATGCTTTTCTTCGTCCCTACCAGTCTTCTGAATTTCTCTCAATGTCGTCTTCATCATATTAGGCGTGTTTGAGTAAGACTGAATGGCTCTGCCATGTCGATGAAAACGAGCGTTAGAAAGTCGTACACTGGCCACAAGTGGACCCCGGTGGGCCAAAGTGGCGTAAAAACGTCACCAGTAGTAAAAGTAAACCAGGATGGCGGCGCCCAGTGTTTCACGGGGCCAACTTTGAAGTGCTCGCTCGTAACTCTGAAATATTTTTATCAAATGTTAATACATTTTCTGAACAAAGGGCATCTTAAAGATGATTTTGAACCCAAATGTCTGTGTTTTTCACTTGGGTATCCCTTTAAATGAGTTTTATGGACAGGAAAATCAGTCCACTGATAACTGACATCTTATTACAATACACAAGAAACAAACAGCATTAAATTTAGTATCCATAACAAATGTTTGAGAGAGAATATTGTTTTTCAGTGGAGGTTCCATTCAACTAGGCTGCGGTTGTTCGAAGCCCGATTAATCTTATCCAGGATTAAGCCGGGACCGTCGACATATTTTTAGTGGAACCCCTTTTAACGTCCACATTTTTGCTCCAATCTCTGTTCCCGAAACTGTTTTGGTCTAATCCAATCCGTATGTCACTAGTGGGACAGACAGACATACAGACTATTTTATTGACGCCTTGTAAAAATGTCATATGCATGAGCCGAGTGTAAATGACATAAGAAGACATAAGCTGGAACCTACTAACATTGAGAGCATTTGTATCGATGTAAAAGGCCACAACAGCTCCAGATTCATTGTCTTTGCATGTTACCGGTCACCCAACAAAGACAAGCCTGCTGACTTCCTGCCAACTTTCTACTCTGCTGCAGAAGATTTACTTAATGCTAGGAATGAACTACTGATTATTGGGGACCTTAACTTTAATTTGTTGCTGGACAATGATTCAACCCCGGACACACACTTAACAGAATTCTGTGACAGATCGCTGGTCCAACACGAGTAACAAAAACTAGCTCCACACTGATAGATGTTATCTTGAGTAGCCATCCTGACAGATACAGCCGTAGCGGAACCTTAAGGATTGGGATTAGTGATCATGATCTTATCTACACAGTCCGAAGGCAGAAGCTACCTCGGCCTCCACCCAGGCTAATTGAGTACCGCAGCATGAGGGGTCTTGATGAATCATCTTTCTTGTCTGACCTCGACCAAGTCCCATGGGATTCAGCCTACGTGTTTACTAACACTGATGATATTTGGGAACACTGGTGCAGATTGTATACAGGTCTTAGATAGTCACATGCCTTTTAAGAAAAAATATATTCGGGGAGATCAACTACCTTGGATTACCCCTGAGATATCACACGCTATCTCGAAGCGAAACAGGATGCTGAGGACGTTACGTAAGAACAGGTCAGACCACAACTGGGAACAGTTCAGGATACAACGAAATTTGGTCACTTCCCTGAAACGTATCACTCAAGTCTTACTTTATTCAAGTGTCTGTTAATAGCAAACACCCTGGAGAATTTTGGTCAAAATTCAGACCGCTGCTACCATCAAAAGCTGTGCCTGTTCAAGCCATCTCTCTCATGGAGGGGGGGGGGGGGGGGGGGGGGCAGTTCATCACGGATCCAACATTGGTGGCAAATACCCTTAACGACTACTTTGTTAACTGTGTCTCCGATCACATCCCTGAACTGCATGAGGATGCTTTCTTAACACACCCAAGCCGGCGTCCGTGAGATTCAGATGAGATTTGGTGGCATGTCCTTTGCCTTTCACACAGTGGATGTCCTTAGTGTAAAAAGGCTGCTGGATGATCTGAAACCAAATTAGGCTACAGGTACAGACGTCATATCTCCAAGAGTTCTGAGGATATCAGCTCCATCAATCGCAGCACCATTAACAAAGCTCATGAACCACTTTATCATTTCAGGAACATGGCCTAGAAGCAGAGTAATGTCTCTCCAATCTTCAAGAAGGACTGACACTGACAAAGCAAACTTTAGGCCCGTGTCAGTCCTTACAGCTATATCAAAAATTCTGGAGAAGATAAAATACAATCAGATGTTTGAGTATGCCCAACTAATACTCTCGGACAATCTGTCAGGATTCCTTAAGTGCCATTCTTGCGGCACGGCTCTCCTGAAAATGACTGAGGACTTCAGAAGATCCCTGGATGATGGTCAATATGCTGTCGCAGTTGTAATTGATCTCTCAAAGGCATTTGATTCTATAAGCCACAGTCTCCTCATCAACAAGCTTAAGGCCTACGGTTTCTCCAATGACGCTGTCTCTTTGACTCACTCAAAGACAACAGCGGGTGAGGATTGGAAGTGACTTCTCAGAGTTCCAAACAGTTAAACATGGAGTGCCTCAAACTCTATCCTGGGTCCATTATTGTTTAACCTCTTTATAAACGATCTAAACTTTTCATTAGTGACATCTCTCTGAGGCTATATGCTGACGACACGACAGAATAGTGTGGCTCATCAATGCCCAGTCAGGTTACAAGTCATTGTACAAAATAACCTAGACTTACTGATTTCATGGTTTAAGAGCAACTATCTCAGAGTCGATGACACCATCGGTTAATAGAGTGAAATGGTTAGGAAACCCAGCGACCTTCTTTGTTATAGGTCTTTGTTAGCTTTTTTAAACCTTGAACGTGCACAAAAGACAATAGAAATTCCAATGTGTTAATCATTCAGCCAATAGAAACGCGTGAGTTCAGTCGTTGAGGGGACGCTAATGAACTATAACCGTGCACAATCTTTTGTCTTACCCCTTCCAACCTAAATCGCAGCGCCTTTGTTAGCCCCTTTGAAGTTTGCCGGGTTTCCTAACCATTCCACTTTATTAACTATGATGACACCAAAACCAAAGTCTTGCCTCTGGGACGGGAGCAAATACCTTACCAGTTGTTCAAAGAAATAAATGGTCCACCTTTAAACATTGTTAATAACATCAAACTTCTCGGGCTAACTATCGACAGTAACCTTACTTTTAAACAGCAAGTGAAGTTGATTTCAAATAAGGTTAATGCTAAAGTAGCCACGTTGAGGAGGGTCCGGAACTTTATTCCAACTGAAGTTATGGTAGGAATATATAAGGCTTTTATTCTACCACACCTAGAGTATTGTTCCACAGTTCTAGTTGGCATAACCCCTGGCCTATCCAATAAACTCGAGCTGACTAACCAGTACGCCATCAGGACATTGCTGAAACTAGCAAAAACTACTTCATATGACAGCTTATTGAACATGGTTGAGCTTAAGCCCTTAGCGCACCGTCGGTACGTTCAGTCTCTGCTATTGCTACACAAATGTGTCCACAACATCGCTCCAAAATATGTCACACAATTTTTTTCTTTCCGGGCTAGCACATATAATCTTAGGGGTGATATGATTCTTCAGTTGCCAAACTGTAAGTCTAAGTATTTGCATAATTCTTTTACTTACATAATAGTTAGGCTATGGAATAGCCTACCTAACGAATTTCGCATTATTTCTTCCCCGACTATTTTCAAGTCTGAAATAGACTAAACTTGCGTTATCATCAATGGCACATGGTGCTATTAGCATGCGTGTTACCTGGATACATTTTACCCTAGCAAGCGCGATATTTTGAAATACTCTACATTTATTAATATTTCTTATTATTTGTTGTTGTTGCTGATATCATTATAGTGTTGTTATTAATATTACTAGTATTATCTAATTGTAAATAAGCAAACATTGATCGTATTCTTAGAATTTAATATCAAATTTTCATCCTCTATCTTAATTAGTTGACTGCACGTACACATTGTAAACGAGCTTATGCTCATTAGTGACTACGTGGTTAAATAAACTACTACTACTACTACTACTACTAAATGCTATAAAGATTGTAGACGTAAACACAATGTATGGTAAAATGCTACACGTATATAAAATGTGGATACCAGCGGTCAGTAAATTGTTAGTGTTACGGTTGCTTGTGAATCGAGGCAGTGCCTTCAGTTATCTTTTTTTGAAACAGTCGGACATATTAAGAGCTAGTTGTCATTAATGCCTCACACTACGTACACGCCTGGATCCCTCCTCCCCCTAAACGTCCATTGGTCGTTAAGCGGGGCACTAAGACTCTAAGGGTAATCGTTGGTTTTTAACTTGAGGAATTTTATGCAGATTTTGAGACCAATGAGTAGTGCTTACTTGTTACATTGGGAAAAAAATAACAAGAGAACCACACTCCTCGGTTAAAATGTAATGCAGGATCAACGCTCAACCCAACCTCGTGCCCATGGTATTCTCGGTCAGATAGCCGCCATCTCGGATCTGACCGAGAAGACCCTGGGCACGAGGTTGCGCTCAACCGGGACATGGTGTGATTCTTGAAAAAGGTGGAGCAATAGCTGATATTACAGTTGAGTCCATGAATAACAGTTTCAGCGGAATTGACACGAACACCTCACTTCGACGTAATCAAGCACTAACCAAGAATGATGGTTTCAATGGCGCCTCATTATACATCAAATAGCCGGAGGCGTTCGGGTCGATACAAAGGGCAATACCGCTGAATCTGATATTCGTAGACTCAACCGCGGCATATATATACATGGCACGGCGTGCAAATTCTTGATGAGAATGTTTTCCAACTTCTTGCTAGCAGAGGACTCTCTTTCAAGGTAAAAATAAGATACCTGTGCTGGCAGGGAAGTTGGCCAATCTCTTGAATGTACAATTGCATATAAAAGCTATAAAATAAGTTGCATAGCGAAAGGTGACAATAGCGATCATATTTACAGCAATAAAAGATATTGGAATAGTTAATAACTATTCCCCGAAATGGAGGCGACTCGGTAGTGGTAGATGTATACCGAGCAATGAAGCTAGTCACCGACATTAAGGGGAGTCATTGTTTTTACAGGGTTGCCAACAGGCCAGGGAAAAGTCAGGGAAAATGTTTTTTTTTTCAAGGTCAGGTAAAAATTAGGGAAATTTGCATCTGGTCATGGAAATTCTAAATTTCTTGTCAAAGTCATGGAATTTTATTTTTAGGTTGCCACGACTGCCCCGACTGCCTCAAAGAGTCTGCGGGGGTTTTGATAATGACTTTTGTTTTGGACGAGGGAATGTCGAACAGTCTTATTATGGTCAGTGAAAATTGTTTTCTGGTCAGTGAAAAGTCAGGGATTTTTTTTCCTGATGGGTGGCAACCATGTTTTAGTATATACTACACAAGTGATAGCCATCCTCATATTAGTTCAAAAATCCATTAAACACCACAGTGGAGCCCAGGCCAAGGGTTTGTCATCTTCTTCACGCGCGAGACTAAAAACTGAACAGTGTTGGATACTCCAAGTTTGAGTAGCCAATCAGAGCACGCGAAAAAACACTTCACTTGTGTGGTATATACTAATACCAAGTGTTCAGTTGATCATTTCTTCTTGTTTTTCTTGACGCCTTTGTCTTGCTTCATCTGTTCCTTAGCTCGTTTAAACAGGTAGTAGATGAGAATGCCAGCGAGGGCAGGCCACATACCGACCTGAAGAAGAACTTTGAAGTCTAAGAATGGCTTCTTCTTTATATCTATTAGTTCCGTGGTGAATATCAGATAGGAGTTGGCTGTTGAAGACAAATATAAACTTATATGAAAAATAACACTTTCACTGTCATCCAGTTGAGACAACTGCCAAATGTGAAGGTAGAAATCCTCTATTTTCAACGGCCTTTCCTTCAGTTGCGCTATATACAGCTATTCCAAGAAACGTCGGATAAAAGACTAAGGGCTTAGTATACAGCTATTTCTATTAATGTTGTCTGGGAGATAGGAAATACGACATTAGGGATTAGGGCATAGGGAAATAGAGAATAGGGTATTAGAATATTACGGTTAGGAATTATGGTTACGAGTTATATGACCTGGACGACTTAGCTTACGGTTTATTTATCCATTTTTAACCTGTGTACAGCCGTCTGACATTTAAAACATACCTTATTCCCTAATGCCCGATGCCCTATGCCCCGATACCTATTCTCTATCTCCCAGACAACATTAATTCAAATAGCCGTATGTCAGCTATATTTTTACCATCCGAGCTTGAAAAGTTCAAAACTACATTCAAACTAATAGAAACTTAAAAATAATGATCCAGTTTTACCAAGAGCATAATCATAAGGGAAGCGAAAGTACAGAAAAGCTAACCGAGCTTAATGGATAGAAATGGTTACGTTTATGAAAATCTTGAAAATGTTGGCCTTTGATATTTACAGCACATGTCACTTCTTCAATTTTGATTCTGTGGAATTCTACCATCCATATGGAGGTTGAAACATTTTATATATATATATTTAGTGATAAAGGGAACCTGATCCAGCGAAAAACAATATATTTACTCTCATATGTTCTCATGGCTCCACAACCGTGAGACGTCTTAAGATCCAAGATGGCGATGCAAAGCGGAAATTAATTCAAATGAGTTTTATGGACAGGATCTCGGTCCAACATGTAAGTGACATCTAGTGTACAATGTACAGGAGACGAACGCAGCGATATATTTAGGCAGTCATTGGGAACATTTGAGAGCAAATATTGTTTTTCAGTGGAGATTCTCTTTAGGCGTGTTACCTACGTTTTATTACTGTACTTTTCAAAAAGCTATACACACATGTATCACACAGTGTTCAGAAGAATTTTGGCAAGACAGCACAGATTTTAGGTAACTTTGTTTTGTATATATTAAGAGCGGATTTATCCAATTTTCGCATACAAACAATTGAAAAAAGCGCCCTGCATGACGAGACAAGTTTTTGTTTTAAATTTTCACTTTGGATTATTAAATATTTAACTTTCACTATTCAAAACGCAACACAGATATCGTGAAATCTTTGCTAAAATCCATTCTTAGCTCGGCACAAAACTCAGCCTGTTTGTTTTTGGCACCCAATATGCGGTTTTGTAAAATATCTCCTCTTTAAACGTTACTACAAGCTTGACTGGCAGTCTCTTCCGTTGCGGCTAAGTCGCTGCGCATGTTTCCCCTTATATATATATATTTGGAATCGAAAATAATAATAATTTAAAATTGAATTTCAATGTTGTCATGTTTAATTACTTTTTTCGTTTTGTTTTGTGCTGAGATATCTTGAAACTTCAATATTTGTCTTAAGCCTCGATTATTCCCGTGTAGGGAATCACTAGAACTTCCTGCAACAAATCTTTTGACTGAGAAAGAAAACTTTGCGAAAAAAGACATTTTGTAGAAAAGGAAGGTTAAAAGTTAGTTTGGGTTCTTCTTATTTCGGATTTTAAGTTTTAACTTAAAAGCAGAACTTGTTTTACAATTTAAGACAACCTTTTCCTTTGCGACCAAACAATCTCTCACTGATTAAAAATATTAAACTAAAGGGCGCTTTCCATTTACGCGAACTGACTGATCTGATCGGCCAGTTCTTAAATGAAACGCGTCAGTTCTAGGAACTGGTTGAAACAGTAGTTATATCACACTTGACACGGTTTTCTTTGTTCTTCATAGGGGTGAAACTCTGGTATAAACCCGTTGAACAATAGACTAATTAAATAACAAATCTGAGGTTTATAACTGTTGCAGGGAGGTTTATAACTCAGTTTTAAACCTTCTATTTGAGAAAACCTCACCAAATGTGATATAAATCACTTTCATACCGAGAACCTCGGTTCTCGGTATGAAACTCTTACTTCTTAGTACTGACGCGTTCCATTTAAGAACCTCCTTCGCAGCTGTTTCCTTTGTCGTCACGCAACGGAGGGAGCGTTGCGTGACGACAGGAAATTACGGTTACTCACGGGGAATAACGTTGTCGATTCCTCTGGAGCCATATCCAAGATGGGGAGGTATAACTAGTTTCCGTTTTTCTCTGTTACAAGATAATAAGAATTGGCAAAATATTTTTCAGAAAACATGATCGATCAATTGTCATGTTTAAAGAATGTATATATATTTAAAAAAAAGATCCCAACGAAAGGTCTGGTACGACTATATAACATCAAATAATAATTGGGAAAACAAACGACTTTGGAGTAGTTTTGTGTTAGATTTATAGAAAGTGAACTTGAAGTGTCGGGACTATATATTATTAGGTACAAAATTTAGATACATGTAGCATTTACATTGTATTAGGAACTCTGACAGGAAAAACGGGGTATTAAAAGTATAAAGGAAAGGGACCTTATTTAACGTCGGTAACTTATGACAGTCTGGTGAGGCTGAAAAACTTGAGGCCGACGTGGGACCAAGTTCAACTGAGTTCAGTCTATTTTCACACGTACTGATTATTAGTTGATACAATAAATAATGTTTATGTATAAAAAGAATAAATAAATACGGAAGATTGTGCATTAATGTTCTATAGAGAACGGTACGGTGTGTAGTGGTCAAAGTAGCAAAGCTTTCGTGTTGACTACTACCTTTGATAAAAATAAAAATGTGATGACAGCCTAAGTTTAGAAATACAAACATTAGCAAGGTAGATTTATTTAAGTAGCTACTAGACAGAAAGAGACAATTAATAGACATAAATATTGTTTGTAACACGTTTTGAAACAAGAAATTTTAAACTTTTGATCGTAGTTGGACTTACTATGTTTAACGTCCTTATCCGAGAAGATATGAATGTCTGACCATTTGCAGACCTTACATTACATATTTTAAGACCCTGAGTGTTGGTCAGTCTAGGGTTTTGAAAACCTTAGTGTGCAAATGGCTAGATGAAGTCTAGGGTTGCTATAGTATTAAATAAACTTGATTAGTATGTATTTTTACTTTTACTTGATATTTTCTTTGAAATTGTCATGGAGATTGAGACTTGTACTGCAGTTTATATTAGAAACAAGAGCCCATCTGGGCTTTCACTCGGGCCACATGAGATTGAAGATGAAATACACTTTCATTTGAAATCCTCTTAGTATCAAGTCGTGCTTTAATTCGCCAGTGAGAACGTCGAAAAAACAGACTGGTCTATTAATCGCTTTTATGGCATGACTATGATAACGCAGGATTCGAACAACAGAATACTGGCACATTCAAGTGTATAAATGCAATACAATGACATATTCAGACTTTGAATTTGATTGAAAATAGATCAAAAACTCGGGGAAATGTCCGGCTAAAACTGTATGAATAAATGTGAAATGAAACATAAATTTCATAGCAAGAAAAAAAATTGTAATTCCTATAAATGAGAAAGCTCTTCTATTAAGCCGCTTCTCATATACACAGACTGTTTCACAAAAAACATTTGCGCTTATCGACACAAGAATTCAGTTGACCTTTCAAATAATTTATTCTGAGGTACGCATACTCTAAATCAGATGTTAAATAAAGCGATATTTAGAAGGAAAAGTACATTAACAGACAAACTGAGAGGAAATTTATTCAAATCAAAAAGAGTTTACTTACAGTACTTACGTAACTGACACCTTCGTGCACATATGCACTGAATCGGAATGAAAGTCGAAGCCTACCTCGAACTTAACTTTCAGCTAACCTGTTTCCTTTCATTCCACAATGAATAATAATCTCATAAAGTAAGCCCGTAGCTTTCAATAAATTTGCCAGTGTCTGAATGAAACAGCTAGATCTTTTCCAATTTCTCTCACGAGTCACGGCAGAAGACAGTCTCAAGCTACAAAACTTGAATTTTGATCCTCTTCACAGTAACGTAATTTAACGTCTCCGATCAATTCCTCTCTCTTTGCTGGCAGTTCATGCTTCTTGTTCGTGTACTTGCCCCACTGAGCCGTAACCACAAAACGAGCACAGCATTTCAGTTGGCATACACTGCGTACATCTGCTTAACTAATTAGATTTGTAAAAATCTTAGCGGATCATGTAAATATTCCGCTTGGCTCAAATATGAGGGTTTCTGCCGTCAAAGTTCATGTTTTGTTTCAGTTTTCCCCATATTAGCAGACTTGTATAATGCCTCGAGCTCTCCGAATCCAGTAGAAAGACTCTGGTTATTCTGTCGTAAAACATGGACCTGACCCAAATTTAGGTTGTATTGCATCATTGCCCACGATGGAATAGATTTCTGACAATGACTATTTGAAATTGATATCTCCTTGTCTCGCCTAGTCTGAGCTTTGAATTTTCTTATCTGAGCGCGCCTGAGGAAATCTAACCTTTGTTTGCGTGACCAGCATAGTGCAATCTGATTGGTTCGAATGTGACCTTTAACGCATGCGCAGAAGCCGTCTGACACGGACCAAAAAAAGTAATAATAATAACCACTTGCATTTTAAGACTCGGCGCTGCCACAGGCAGCCCGAGTAACAAGTGATACATTGAAAATATGCTTACCCTATACACATTCCTTTGATTCCCTCTTCCCAACCTACATGTACAAAATAAGTGTGATGATATTAAAACAGCTCACTCAGAAGCTGATCAAGGGCATTACTGATTAGGACTCGATCCTCTATCAGCCCAGTTTGTTCTGTAATATGCAAAGTCGGGCCTTTTGCAGGAATGCAATCACGTGGTTGTACTGGATCGATGGCAAAACAATCTGACTTTATTTATATACAGGCACTTAATTGTACTTAATTCCCTCCCATCCGAAATACGAGATTCGAACTCATTAGCCAATTTTAAAGCGCATTTTACTTTAATTTTAACTTTTTAGATTTCTTATTGTATATACATTTTTATCAGTTTTTACTTATCATTGTTATTAATTAGTTGTAACTATTCTCTCTAAACTTTATTTTACTTTATTAGTTATGTTATGCAGGGCCCCATTGAAAAACTCCTCGGAGATATGGGCACCCTGTCTAAACATCGTTATTATTATTATTATTATTATTATTATTATTATAGATTGGCAGTGTTATGAACCTCTGAATTTCTAACGGGATCTGCATGAAACAACCATAGGGGATGATCAAAGCCATTACCAGGATAATCCACACATCGAATTGGAATTTAGCGTGTTGCTTTGTGTGGAGGGAGGAAAACCGCGGAGAACCCGGAGAAAAACCAACAAACTCAACTCATGTATGGCGCAGCGATCGGGAATTGAACCCGGGCCACAGAAGTGAGAGGCGAAATGCTTTACTACTGCGCCACCCCGGCTCCCCTGATTAGCAAAACCTGTTTGTAAATTATGCTAATTTCCACCTCCTCCAATTCATTGTCGATCTTTCTAAAACGGCATTTTGAAGTTTGTTTGCCATCCAGTAAAGCCTTTCCCATGGGAAAGTGTATGTTTCCTGCAAATTAAGGCCTGAATCCAACTCGAAAATCTTACTCAAAATTCCACTCTGATGTTAACTTCGTTTATCTCTCGAGAGAATAGAACAACACAGTGCCTGACATTTGAAAATGAACATGCCTTGTTGATTTCGAAGTCTTGTACTTGAATGTTCTGAGCACTGAGCACATGAATCTAATTATAACTTCTTGGAACTCGAGTATATATTCCTCCAGCCATTATATTGTTTGTCTTAAGAACTTTCTACCCACTGCCAAAGATCACAAACTAAATTGTGCTGCTTTTTTCTGTTCTTCTTTTTTGAATACCACTAAGAACAATCTTTTCCTTTTTGGGGGCATTGCATTAACGTATAAATCTTTACTGTAAACGAAAAGTAGTGCAGATAAGCACAGGATAGTTAAGGCTTTAAAAAATTAGTTTAGTTTGAGATTTTTATGATGCTAGATTTATAGGGCTTTTAGATTTGAAATTTGCGAAAAAATGCTTTTTGGAAACTTTTCCATTTTTAACCTTTAATCGAGACCTTAAGAAACAACACTAGTAACTGTTGTTTTCGTTGTTTTATTTGTGTTTTTGATGCTATTTAGTATCTTCTTAAGGTTTTTGGTACCCGCCCCTTCCACTTGCCCCTGCACCTTCCACTCACCCCCTGCACCTTGTACTTGCCCCCACACACCCACACCTTCTACCAGCACCTGCTACCCATGGACCCATGCCTTCTACCTGCACCTGCACCTTCAACCAGCACACCTGCACCTTGATCTACCCACACCTTCTACCTGCACCTGCATCTACCCACAACCCACAACGTTTAGTCAAACTCCTGAAACCGGGGCCAATCACTTTGCAATGTATTTAGTTCTTGTTGTCTAAGTGGTCCCCACACACTCACACCTTCTACCCGCACCTGCTACCCATGCACACGTGCCTTCTACCCATACCTTCTACCCCCACTGGCACCTTCAGCCCCCACTTGCACCTTCAGCCAGCACACCTGCACCTTCTACCCGCACCTTGATCTACCCACACCTTCTACCTGCACCCTTGCCTTCTATACCTGCACCTGTATCTTAACCCACAATGTTTAGTCAAACTCCTGAAACCGGGGCCACTTAGACATTGAGAACCTGCAATCACTTTGCAATGTATTTAGTTCTTGTTGTCTAAGTGGTCCCAGTAGTTACACTGTAACAGAGTTTGAGGTTGAACTTAGAAGGAATAATTATCATACAAAAAGTCATAAAACATTTTGAAATGTGGTATTAAAACTAAACAGGTGTGGAAGGTCTCTAGGCATTAACCACAAGCAGATACATGTACATATACCTGACCACAAATAAAACAGACCTTGAAAGAACTGCATGTTGTGTTTCATAAGTAAATGTACATGTATGTAGTATAATTGACATCAAGTTTCTACACTCACCTTTGATAACTTTCCCCTTTCCTAACTCAAATTCAATAGGCTGTCTCCCTTGTGCTAATGAACTGTCAAACATCTGGCCATTTTCCAAAGTCCCCTAAAAACATTTTCTTGTGACAATCTTTTTCAATATTCAAATTACAATGTTATCTTATTTTTTCAGACCAAGAAGGTCAAAACCCAACCTCATCCAGCAGTACATAGGGGGTGCTCTGATATAAAAGCTGTCCAGGTCCCCCCAGTGTGTTGACTTGTAAAAACCTAAGATGCAGGTAGTACCTTGATACACTACAATGTAGCTGAACTGCATCGAAAGAGATTCATTCACCATATACATTCATCAGTACTTGATTTTTACTAAATAATAATAAAAAAAATCTTATAAATTGTTTTCCTAAATGACTTACTGTATAGTGGATAGCTACAATGTCACCATTCTGTGCCTTCCCTCGACAGTTCCCTGGTCTATACTGCATAAATAACAATAAAAATACCGGTATTGTTATAATTACCCATCAAATATTTTCTATCCCATGTGATTGGTGGCTGGAATGCAATATTATGTGACCAAACATTTGCTCTCTGCCAGTGGCAGATTATCAGCTTCAGTGAAATAAATACATACACACTCTGTGATCATAAAATACAAAATGTATAAATGTAAATATTTGAAGGATAATATAAAGTACTTTGTAGCACTGGTATTCATCCTTGCACATATATTAAATACATCAATCAGTTCCTCGAAAGTCAGTTTTCCTTGAGCTTGACTAAATTCCAGGTCACATTAAAATTCAGAGGTTCTGCCACTGTATTTCTATTTGGTGCTTTTTCTCAGATGCTATTAAAACAAATAATTACTTGGGCTGCCTGTGGCAGGCACGAGTCTTTGTCAATCAGTATGATACTGATTGACAATTTTAATAATTAGGCTATTACCTATAAAAATAGAAAAGACCGTCTTGTCCAAAAAACGTTTCCCAATATTACGATGTAATTGAGATTGCAAAAAAATATCAAGTCTCATTGAGCCGTAAAGATACTCGAAAGACAAGCATCGCAAACAAACAAAAACCAGCTGTTCTATGATTAGTCATAGTCACCGTTATGCTAATCTATTATGCAGGCGGGATAATAAAGACAAGTGCAGCTGGTACACGTAGATCCGTACTGAATTCGACACTCCTTTAGATATAATTTATCCACACTTAACTAAGTCTAGGATTTCCTCGGAAAATATTCCAGCACCAATGATTTCTATGTGATATTGGCTTTTTAATCCCAACCCAATGGGCAGTATAACAAAGTCTGTCAATAACTGATATCCTTTGTGGGGTTCTTGCCCACATCTCAACTCATCTGGGTACAAATTAAATAATATAAACACGACACTTGAAACAAACCTCAACTGTGATATCGAGACCTTTCTTCTTCTTGGATGCTGCTAAACCTGTCCTCACGAATACCACGATACAAAACAGAACTAATACTCTTAACATTTTAGAGAGAAAGAGTCAGAGAGAGATGAAATGCCGACAGAGAGCTCAAAAGCGAGAGAATCACCAGGCGTCCCCCGCACACGCGAAGAAGAGAGGGACTAGAATCAAATGCTGCGCGCCAGAAGCTTAAGCCTGGTGACGAGAAAATAAAAATGGCTGACGAGGAAGAGAAGTTGGATGAAGAATTCGATGGAATTTCTCACAGTGAAGCGATGGCTTTATTTAGAAAGGAGTTATCGAAAGTGATGAAAGACCCTTTGCTGGTTGGCCTACCAAGTGAACCGACTGTAGAGGAGGTCAATGCTCAACTGGCTCTAGAACACGGTCGCGCTATCATGGTCAATGTTAGACAACATGACGAGCAATCGACTTTACTTCGTGAGTTTGAATATGTCAGCTATATAACAGCTGATACTTTAATAACATTTAGTAGGAGAGTACTGTTGTCATATAGTAAGCATGATGTTGCTGAAACCTTCTACATGTAAAAAGGATTGTTTATGTTATCCCCCGCGATTTGACAGGCAGGGCTTCCCCAACCTACCCCAGGGTGGGGTTATTTATTGATTTATAGGAAGCATAAGGAAGGTAGGGCACTGAGGTGCGGAATTTTGTTATTATTGACCAAAGGTGTTAATTGTTCCAAGGGTGGGGAATTAAACTTTTTGGGGGAGAAAATGTCAAGTCACCACCCTCCCCCCAAGTGGGCTTAAAACTGATAGGTGCGTTACTAAATTTTATAAATCTAGCTTCAGGTTAGCTTTGTTTTGTCCATAGCTGTTGTGGTTGTTCAGAATGCCACAGTACATGACTTGAAGAAGGCTATTCAAAGACACATCACACTAAAGCAAACTAGGGAAGGTGGTCCCACACACATCAGCTGGTAATATTATCATAAATAAATGTTTATCCTGAAATTCGGGTTTTGGAGCTATCTTTATCTCCTGAAACCAGATGCATGTAATGTACCTACCCATTTATCATATAACCCCCCTCCCTCCTATGGTATTATTAATATTATGATGTCAGATAATCAAAACACTAGCTATCCATTATGATAATTATCCTTAAATTCTGCAAGTGGGAATTACCTGATAGATATTGTTAACAGTGATTAGCATAGCAGCTCTCTTACATTAATTTATATTAACATGAAAGGAGGTCACTAACATGAAAACGAGGTCACTAACATGAAAACAAGGTCACCTTGTGCTGATGCAGTCATGCCACCCAACATGCTTCGTGCCTTGGGCTCTATTCAACTGACTGAGAATTCACTGAGACAAACAACAAGAAAAGATGGTCGCTATACAACAGGCTAAACAGTGATGGACTTCATGTTTGGGTTAGGTTTGTGTTAATATTTGTGTGACTTATAATTTTAGGAAGTATGTATGGAAGACCTATTGGCTGACATTTGAAGGACAGAAAATGACTGATGACCATAAGCCATTGAAGGAGTGAGTAAGGCTATTTGCGAGAAAACCCATTTCCAGGCAGTTGAGTTGATAAATGATTTCTGATTTTTTGTTTTGTTTTTAGGTATGGCATTTCTAATAAAGATGAAGTCACATTTACCAAGAGATTAAGAAGGAAATGAAAAAAAAATCATGAACTCTGTGTTGGTATTAGAAGAGCAGCTAGATCAACATCAATTAGGGACAAATCGTTATTACATAGCAGCCAAGTTGGGATCTTTTGTTCAACAATCAAAACACTAGACACAGAAGAGGAGGCATTCCTAGATATTTTTGCAATGTAGGCTAAGCCTTTTGAAAATATTTATAGTCCTCTAAATTTAGTAGTTCCTGCATTTTGAGGCACAAGTTAAAGTAACCTCACCTGCAATGTAATAAATGATCATACTTTACTTTTCAGATAATATTATGTGTATATACAATATAAAGTTATTATTCATGACTAAAATTTGTTTCGTAATAAATATTTTTAAGCATCTACGAATCAGTCAAAAAGGTAAAGAAAAAAGGTAAAGAAAAAAGGTAAAGACTTCGTCAGTATTTGTTGTTGCATTAGTACACGTGCACGGGTAACGTGTTTTAGCCTGTGTAAAAAAACTGAATTTCTGACAGGACCTGAAACAACCATAGGAGCTGATCAAAGCCAGAACCTGGCTTTGGAATTTAAGCAGAATTGGAATTTAGTGGGATTGGAATTTTGCGTGTTGGTTTTTGTGGAGGGAGGAAATCCTGAGGACCCGGAAAAAACCTTAGGAGCAAGAGCGAGATACCAACAAACTCGACTCGCATATGGCGCCGCGTCCGGGGATCGAACCTGGGCCACAGTGAGAGGAAAAAAACCCAAACGTGGCCTGAAAAGCCTTGTCAGAAGGTAATTTTTCCCGCCATTCGCCGCTCGGTGTCGGCGTGAATAAAACCTCTGGCCGGACAGGGAAAGCCCTTATTGTTCTTTGCATAAACGCCCCCAGTCTCAGTTTTAACAGCTTGTCACTACGAAAACCAGTAATATGTCTTTTTCGAAATGATAGACTAATGAACGCTCTAGCAGCGGGCTCAGTATTCGGAATATGCGGAGTGCGGGGTAATTTAAAAAAAACTTTATTGACTTTATCTCGTACATGTATGAGACATCTGAATTGCATAGAATACGATTAAATAAAATAAAACTAAAGATAAGATAATGAAATAACCTTTCAGATTTGAAAGAAGGAATGATAATAACTAAGATAGTAATAAGATATACAATGAAGTATAATATATAATACAATATATAAATTTATAAAGCGCTAAAACATAAATATTCGAAAGCGTTATCTATAAAATACAATAGTCTGCATTATGTAAAATCCAACAAAAAGAACTAACTGACTAACAAACTAACTAAGTAAATATATATATAAATGTACATGTGTACTGTGTTAAAAATTCTTAATGAAAAGCCTTTTCTTAAATGAGTCGATGGAGGATGAACGACGTACATCGAGAGGAAGATTGTTCCAAAGGATGGGTCCCGCCTTTGCAAAGGCCCTATCACCCAGTGTCTTGCGGGTAGTCGAAGGAATGAGTAGCAGATTGTAATCATTGGATATCAGACTATAGCGCCCCGCAGGCCTTGGCGTTCACGGATGTAACCAGGTGCTTTTCCGTGCATGGCCTTGTATACCAGCAAGAGAATCTTAAATGTGACGCGTTACTGCATGGGAAGCCAGTGAAGTCTTCTCAAGACAGGAGTAATGTGGTCAAACTTGAGAGTCGGACACACGACGCGTGCTGCAGCATTCAATAGGGACTTTAAGAAACCAGGACGGCGACGGCAGTGACGACGGGACGTAGAAAAGTGTTTTCTCCCAAACTTTGGAGTTTACTCTTTCTTTTATTCGCCTTTAATTGCTTTTGACATCCAAATCTTCGAAAAATATCAAAAGCATAGAGTTCCCTTCACGTTTACCGAAAGACGGAGTGATTTACTTTTTGACGTTCGCGTTCTCCATGAAACGCAAAACGTATGGTTTTCACGTTGTGTTTTTACAGAGGACGGTCGAAATGTAGGCGACTTCGTGTATTTTCACGTGCAGTTATTGTATTTTGTAATTAAGGCTATTGTTTTATGCCGTCGTCCTAGACGTTGCCGTCGTGGTTTCTTAAACTCCCTTACTCTCTGAAGGCGTTCACACTGGTATTTAGGAAGACCGTAAAGTAGTTCCTGATACTCAGGTTAAGATGGGACGTGACGAAAGCATGAACCAGAATTTTCGTGGATTCTTCAGAGAGAAATTTTCTGATTTGCCTGATGTTGTACAGGCTGTGGAAGGCTTTACTGCATACTTTGCCAACATGAGCATTCGTGGACATGCGGCAATCAAGCCAGACAATCAAGGTTCGAACAGTTCGCCAACCGTGACCTTCTCAATGTTAACCTTAGATATATATAGCTGCTGCCGGGTACGCAGATATCACCAGTTCCGAACTTCTGATATGCTTCCTCGATAATGACTCACTGCAGCATCCTGGGACGCGATGGGGTGCGGTTTGAGACTATACAGTTGCGTATCATCGGCATACCCATGGGCGTTTGGGATACGTTTAGCGATGATGTTAAACAGCCCTGAGGCATAGAGTACAAACAAAACTGGAGTAATGTGTGACCAAGTTATGATTTTTTTTCGTCGACTTTACTGCATATTTTTAACAAAGCCAATCTATTTGAAACGTTTTTCGAAAAAATTGATTTTTTTTACAACAAGTTCGCCTTTCAATGTCGACGTATTTTCTGCCTGATCCGGTCAATGTGACGCCAACATTTGGAAGGTGTCGAGATCGACCAGCTGTGCTCTAAAGAAAAGCAGTTATTTGTGGTGTAATGATATGTGATTGGCTATTCTCTCCTGGAAGGAGACATGTTTACCTACAAGCAGAGAGCGGGACACGCTGAAGCAAGACAACCGAATGCGTTTATTAATTGATTGACCGTCCTCCAAAACTTTGTATGGAATGAGTACTGCTCAGGATTGGGCTCTGGTAGTGGTAGCTAGGCTGTTTTCTTGTTGAGAAAGCTATTTAAACTGAACTGGGAGAGGAGAATAGAACACGGGAAAATAATTAGTCCAAATTGCCAATAAACAACAAAGGACAACTTATAGAGCAAAGATACGTTTATGTAATTTGATGTTAGAGTAATTCCCATATTCTTGGGTTGCAATCATTCCTAAGGGAATACAATCACAAAAGCGAAGCGGCCATCTTGGCCGCCAGTGCAACCCACCAATATTCAAAGCCTATATGTGCACTAACAACTGGCAATTAGAGCGTGTGTTATAATAACGAACCAACCCGGTACGTCACAGGAAATTAGCACCCCCAGGAAATTTGCCTCGATCCCGGTTAATTCGGGAAACTACCCACCCACCCCTCCCTTTGATATGCATGTTTATTAATGATTTTAAAACCATTAAAGGTTAGGGTGAAATGTGAGGGAGGGGTGGGCCGGGGGTTTCCCAGAGACCAGGATTGATCCGGAAATTTGCACTCCCCACGTCCACGGTGCAAATTTCCTAGGATATACAGTTGAACCTCTCATAAGCGACCATGCACTTTTCCTGGAGAGGTTCTACTGTACTTGCATCCTCCGGTGCAAATTTCGTAGTAAATTTGCACCCCCTTTTGGGCTTACCTGCTGAATAGTACCCTGCTACTTCAGGAATTTGTGGTTAGGGTTTGGAAACAATGGAAAATGAATTATTAATAAGTACATTCCTGAAGTGACATGGTCTATTTAGCCTGCGTCGCATCCGAAAATTAGACACCTCGCCATTGTGAAAAAAAATCAGCATTTTACGGGGGTATCGGATTTATTCACCTCGGGTGTTCTAAAGATAACCTGATCTGGCGCCATTATTTTGAACTTGACCTTTTGTCACATGCATGAACTTGAGCCAATGGGAATTTAGCCGAAGCTTTTGGTCACCCGTACGCGTTCTATAAAAGATTGACTCTCGGGATCCCTGTGTTCGAAACGAATTCTGCTCGCAATCTGAAGTTCATGATGGCGAGTGGATGTAGCCAAATCTGTTCCTACAAGGACTGCTGTCAAGGAGGGCTGCTTGCTTTAGGTGACCGAGTCGAAGTTCGAACAACTTTGCCAAAGAAGAAACCAGCAACATATTTCCAGGTCTCTTGGCGGCCTTCGGGAGATGCCGTGTTTCACAGAGACTGTTGGGAACTTGTCACCAAAGCTTCGCGTTCAATGAGCAAACAGCGTTCCGCATTCATTATGAATACAACTGAGAAGAGTTTAGTACGGGAAGCGTCAAAGACTGCCGAGTTCCACGACTCGAACGCAACTTTGGAAATAAAGGCGGCGCGGGTTGCCGGGATGATTCGAGAAGCTAAATACTGCGTGGCGTTTACCGGTGCGGGCATTTCTACATCGGCTGGTATCGGTGACTACCGAGGGAAAAGTGGAAAGTGGACGGAAGAAGAAAGGTGAATTGTTGTAGCTTGACCTTTTTTGTTTAGAAGGGTCATGAATAGCACTTATGGCTTTAGTATTTGTTCTTTACAAAAATTGGGGAAGGAGCATCTATCTCTTCCCCCCGGTGGAGGGGGGAGGGTTGGGGAGAACAGCTAGGGGAGAACTGGTTTTCCATACCCTTTTTCAGGATTTAGAAAACCTGTACCCAGTTTCTGGTCTTCCAGCTGCGACTGGTTCCCATTTGTGCAATGCACCACTTACAATATAAAGAGACCCTTCATTTTTATCAGGGGGGAGGCTGGTGGGAATTCCCTGATGTGGGATGACAATATTCAAACATCAAGGTTATGTTAATAGAACAGTAAGTAGGAGGATCCAGTCCAATTCCTTAGCATAGCAAGCAGACGAGGCAAATGCTTTTCTAAAATGTTGAAAGTGCAGCCTCTCAATGCATGAAATGCCATTTTTGAGAAATCTAGATTTTCAACATTTTCTGGGGGGGGGGGGGGGGGGCAATTGCCCCCATCCCCTTAGTGATGGTGTTCGTAAGTCTTAACTTGTCTAAATATTTGGCCAGTCTGGTCCTGCTTTAGAAAAAAAAATTAACTGGTGGGCAGAAATTGTGGTACATGTATAATTATGATAACCATACATGCAGGATTTTCTGATTTTCCATTTATATGAAGGGGGTCACACAAAAAATATACCTGGAGAGGGTGGAAATGCAAAACATGTTACCATAGGGTAGGCCATAGGGGGCCAATTGCCATTTTGTCCAAGCAAATTGCAAAATCCCCCCCCCCCCCCTCCCCCAACCCTCCTGATAAAAAATGAACAGTCCCTAATGTTGTGTTTAATTGCATTTATCTAATCCAATGACATTTTTCACTGTGGTTTAATTGTTCCATCAATGTATTTTGAAAATCAGTGTCAATGAAATTAATGAGAAAGAAATGAGCATGTGCAGTCTCGTACTTCCCTAGCACTATATTGCACACTGATTAAGCAAAAGTTGACCCATTTCAGACTTAAAAATAGCTCAAAAGCTGCACATACCCATTTTTCTTATGTATGTACATTTATTATATGGCAGCTCCGTGAGCGGGCAAGATGACTCTGAATGCTGCAATCTGATTGGTTGCTCAGCGGGCAAGATTTTTTTCATCTTGCCCGCTCAGGATTTCCCAAATTCGCTCACAATTCTTCGTAAACAAATAATAGCGATAGAACCCATACATTTTGAAAGAAACTAAACAATTTGTGACATGAAGGCAAATACTAATTTAAAGATCGTTCTGCTTTTTCGTTTACAGCTAAAATTCAGCTTTTTAGAGTGATTTAATGCAGTTTTTTCTGGCTCTCGCAAGTTCGATGAAAACAACTGCAGCAAAAGCGACTGAATTGAATGAAGATGAAAAAAACTATAGCGATCGAAGCTGAAACTATGGCCGTGACTTCAAAAACACAAAGAAAAGTTCGGCTACCTCAAAACGCTACTACAATCGTGGTACAAAGAAACAAAATTATTACGGAAACGAGTATATAAGCTTAGCACACAGTTTCATCAAAGAAAGCAGGTTTTATATTGTATGAGCTAAGAAATTCAGCATTCACATTTGGTAAATGGCTTACAAATTAAGAGTATTTATTAATTACAAGTTTTTTGTATTCTAAGCTTCTACAGCTCTATTTGCAGTGTCCCTTATCTGAGTTATCGCCTCCGGCGGCTCGAGTGATTTCAACGCCGGTTTTCAACTTTCAAATCTTCCACAAATTAATGCACATTAATGCATTCGGCCTTCCTGATGAAGTTGTCATTGAAACTCAGTACATCTGATGTAAAGTACAGGTCTGTTTTCATCCAATAAAACGCATTTTGTAAGTTGGAAAACAAACTGTTTTGAACGCCACAAGGTTGAACTTCAAGTGAAAGTCGTCGACTCTCAGTCTAATTTTAGATTGATTTCTATTTCTTTTACCACGCAATAGGTTCCTGATCCTGGCGCGTGTGTCAAAGTGTGATTTTATTCATTTTTGCCATATAATAAAAACCTTATTGACCAAGCTTGTTCGGTCAAGATGGGGGAATATTGGCCTCGTTCATTTTTTGCGCAAATAACGTCTATGTATCGCAGTATCCCGGTGTACCAGCGATTTCGCCCCCCCGTGAATTCGCCCCCCGGGGGGCGAAATCGCTAGTGAATTCGCCCCCCCTTCCTCGCCCCCCTCTAGCGATTTCGCCCCCCCCCTCCCTCTAACCTTTTAAAAGGTTATGAATACAAGTTTTCCTTCTTTTTATTACTGTAATGTATTGGACGTGGAGAATAGTAATACAAAAAACTATCCGTAATGTGTATAAAGGCATGCAATTCAATTTTATTTTAAAATCCACGCTTCACTTTTCTTAGACAAAATTCGTGTTGGTAGCTACGGTAAACGCTGCAATTTTCATTCGCGCGAGCAGGCAACATACAATCTTCGTCAATATTCGAATGATTAGTTGTTAGTATTTCTTGCCTGAAGCCAACATGTAGATGATGTAGTTATTGTGGATACTTAAAGGTTTTGATAACCCGTTTATTCGCCTACTTTGAAAGTGTTACCGACTCGCGTGAAAACTTCCTGAATAAACAAGCTAATGAACTAATTAAGATCTAAAACGGCGGAAGTTTTAAAACTTACCTCAGTAGCTTGCAGCGAGTGGCCCGTATTTGGAAACAACTGCCAAATAGCCTGATGATTTTTATATGCATGAAAACCATAATGAAGTTGACGTAATTATCGTGGTATTTAAGTTTTTATAACCCATAATGCTCGCGTCGATCCATCTATTTTGAAAGAACTTTGCCGAATAAAGGAGTGTTACCGACTCGCGTGCTTTGTTCTATTTCAATTGAGCTAACGGCGCTTGTTAATTCGGTAATTAGATCAGTTCTAACTAGGAAAACCTTTCTGGATAAACAGCTTATTAACTAATGAGAAGATAAAACGGCGGTAAGTTTTGCAATTTTCTAGCAGTGTAATTAACTCAAATTCGGAAAGAATTTTAAATGACTTTTCGAAGAAAAGGAGTGTTACCGACTCGCGTATTTTTATAGTCAGTAGTAGTAATAGTAGCTAAAGAGGTCTTTCATTTTTTTTTTTTTTGAACTTTAGATTTATAAGTGCGTTGGCATGTACTGCCTCTATTTCCTGAGGCGGGGCGATTTCAATAAGAATTACGACTAAAATTCACTAGCGATCTCGCCCCGGGGGGGCGAATTCACTAGCGATTTCGCCCCGGGGGGGCGAATTCACTGGGGGGGCGAAATCGCTGTGACACCGGGCCTCCTCCCATTCAGCAAACCATTTACAATGAAAAAAATAGGGATGGGCAATAATGTGTGATTTTTTTTAATGAAATATTTTACCCAAGGAAAGAGTATATAATTATATAACAAAAGCATTTGAGATTCACCAGCATATCAATCTGTTAATATAAAATAATTAATAGATACTGAATGAGTAGCCATGCTTTTAATATTGGATTTACAAACTCTAGTGGGAAGAGTTAGTTGTAAATCTGATATTTAGCACAGACAAATTCTGTATTTGGATTATCAAACATCTAGGTGTATAACGTTTTTCAGTTATTTTGGCAATTATACGACCTATTTTGGCCGAGAAAATCGAAGCAAATGTTTATGTAAATCAGTATGAAATCTGTATCAGATTTACATATCACTTATATATCGCACATTGGTTTCCTTTGTTTTTCCTTCATGAATTATTCATGAGATTGATAATGGAAACACAATTTTACAACAGGTTAGCAAGTGGTGATGAAAGTGCATCAGAAAGTGCTTCAGTGGAGGAAGGTGTCCATTATGAGGATCTACGACCCACGTACACACATGAAGCTCTCTACAAACTCTTTCAAATGGGTTATGTTAAACATATTATCAGTCAGAATGGAGATGGTCTCCATGGTCTTTCAGGATTCTCTTGTGAAAACCTATCCGAACTTCACGGCAATGTATTTATTGAGAAGTGTGAGAAATGTGGACGTTGCTATGAGAGACCATATTACGTTCTTGACGATCATGCTAGTTTGTACTTTGAAGAATTAAATGATCTGGGACAAACAACAATTAAGAAACCAAAAAATGCCAAGCAGTGTATGACGTGTGGGCTGACACATAGGACAGGAAGGAGGTGCACTAAGAAGGTGAGCTAACTACAGGGACGGCGCAGCCAGGGGAGCTATACCCCTTTTTTGCCAAAAGACATTTTGCCTAGTTACTTCTCAGTCAGTTTAAGGCAGCAGTTTGGTCATACTGGCTCAATGACCATTTTTAGCCCCCCATCCCCCCCCCCCAACTTTTTTAGCCCCCCCCCAACTTGTAATTTCACTCTGCCGTCCCTGAACTACAACCACATGTAGGTTACCATAAAGTTCCCAAAGTAAAATAACAACCCCTCGAAAGTTGTGATAAAATTTGATGGTTAAATTAAATCCCCAAACTAACACCCTCTGCGGAAGTAACAACCCCAATATTGACTTTACCTTTAAAGTGCTACTGAAGCGAAATTTCATCATCAAAGTTAAGATCTCACTTGAAAGTCCTTTCGAAATGATGAAGAATAGCATTTTCTGTTTGTCAATATCTCATCTCGTTCCAGAGATATTCAGGTTTTTGGAATATGCAAATTAGATGGTCTTTGACGTCATAAGGTTGACACAGCCATGAAGACAAATCACAAAATGAAGAATATCTCTGCAAAGAGTGGGTAAAAACAATTGACACTTTTCACACACATGGTACGAAGGAAAATACACGTCATTATGCAAATTAAGATGTTACCATGGTAACACTCTAGGCCCCAGGCTCCTTCAATGAGGAAACTAATTTTCCTAATTTCTCTTTTGCCAAACAATGTTTTTCTACTGTTGGCATACCAGAAGGTTTGGAACAGTGTAGGCATTGTATGTGAGTGGCTTAAAGTAAATTATTTTCTGTAACAGAGTTAAAAACTACAATTTTATGTTCAAGGTGAAAGGAGCCTGGGGACAAGAGTGTTTCCCATGGCAACATCATGATTTCCACAGTAGCACTTTAATGTTTAGGAATACCGTAATGGCAAAACAAAGACATGTGTATAATGCTGCTTATTTATTTCCCACCAGATGATAATTTGCTTCAAAAAGGTTATTACCTTGTTGCATAGGCAAAACAAATGTTACAAAATTTGATTGCAGATACCACAAAAATTACAAATTGAGCTTTCTACAACTCTCATTTGGTAAAGTTTTTATTTGTTAGTATGTTGTGTATTATTTTGAACATCTCAATTTCGTTTCCTTGATGATTCGAAACGCCAGGGTGTAAACATTGCTTGGAATTAGCCCTACTTCTATAAGTTTAAGCTCTTTGGGTGTTTGAATTATCTTTGATGAGAGTTAGGCTCGGTTTCCCGCCGTGGGGGTTTCGGTGAGCCCGCGATCCTCTCCCCACTCAGTTAGTGGGGGGAGGCTTTGGAGAAACGACACCCCAACGGCTGAAACCGAGCCTAGATGAGAGTACGAGTCGTGCATTCTTTGAAGTTACATTTTTGTTGTTTATATTGAATTGTTTCCACTCTGCTGGAATGGCATGCACCAAGCCTTGATAATTTAAGAAATTTAATTTCAATTGGTCTAAGGGTAGGAAGTTATTTCCTTCTAAGAGATCACCGATGGTTGTAATTTTGTTTGGTGCCTGAGCTAGAATTTATAGTATTGTGACGGTTCATGTCTGTCACTAGCCTGAATCTCAGCCGTCTCCTCTGGTTCGGTCCTCCAGAGGAGACGGCTGAAATTCAGGCTAGTCTGTCACTAACTATGTATATGTTTTAGACTAGCTCGTATTATGTATACATGACCTTTTATTGACCCTGTTAATGATTATCATCTGTGGAATTATAAGAGTTGTGACTAACACGGGCTCTCAGATATCAGGATCGATTAGCTGTCGAGCAAGAGAACGCGTCTCTCTATCAAGGAATAAACGACTTTCAGCTAAATTACCGTCTCGTGTATTGGAAATCTTGGTCCGTTACAACTGGTGACAATTAAGCGGTGGGATTTGAATTATTATGGCAAGTCATTTAGATACGGACAGCGAAGTGCGATTCGGTACTTTAATCGACATGAACTCCGATGAAATAGATAGAGCTTGCTCGGAGACGTGGAGAATGTCGACGCCGCTATCGACTAAGCCACAAGCTATTCCCGAAATAAAGAGCATAATCACAGCAGTCGAGTCTCTAGCAAAGACGATCGACACGCAGAATAGCCGATTCGACGAACGGCTGGGCGAACTCACGGAGCGATTAAAGACCATGTTAGAATTAGGACAATCACGTAAACAGACAACTCCAATCAAGCAGCGTGAAGTAAATACCGGCCTCGTAGACTCGGAAGGCGACGAATTATTTAATGCTCCGTTTATAATTGAAGCGTTGGCAAAGGAGAACCAAGGGAGAGCTGGTCCAACAAACCAAGGGGGCGATGGCCAAACAAACCAAGTGGACAGTGGCCCAACAAATCAACATCGCAGTGGAAAACCACGCGTGCGTCCCGCTGCGTTCGACGGGTCAGCATCCTGGGAAGATTACAAAGCCCAATTCGAACTAATAGCTGACCTGAACGAATGGGATAGCACGACAAAAGCCACCTACCTGGCTGTCAACCTCACAGGCCAAGCTCGGGCAGTGTTTGGCGACCTTAGCAGCTCGGAGAGACGGAATTATGAATGCCTCACCTCCGCTTTGTCAACAAGATTCGGCACGGAAAACAGAACGGAGATGTTCAGGGCAGCAATAAAAGCCCGCACCCGGGAGAAAAATGAATCTACCTGAATTAGTCCAGGCGATAAGGCGACTTACCCGCTAAACGTACCCAAGCGCACCGGCAGACCTGCGATAAACTCTGGTCCGTGATTTTTTTTATAGACGCCCTTGGTGAAGCCGAAATTGGAAAATTTGTCAGGCCCGGCCAAAGTCTCTGAATGAAACCCTCAACGTAGCAGTAGAACTTGAAGCATTCATCAGTGCCGAAAAACAGCGCCTACGACCAACGAGAGCAGTGCATATCTCGACCGGGCCTGAGCCCAGTAAGGCGTTTAAGGCAGAAAAGGAGCTACGGGAAGAGGTCGAGGGGCTAAAACGACTTGTTCAATGCCTAGGGTCACAACAGCAAGGTAGACAGCGATACAGATAAGGATGTTGGACTTGTGGTGAAAAAGAACACCTACGACGTGACTGCCCAGACGAGCCGAAACGGCAGCAGAGAAGGCCACCACTACAACCACAGCGACTACAGGGGCAGCAGCAAGCAGGGAACCAGCCTTCGGGAAACGACAGCCTGCCGAGCTCGAGGTCTGAACTCGACGGATTAGCAGCCATTAAGGCCCACCAACCCAGCCGTAAAGTCTGGGAAAGTCATGGACTGTAGCGATGGGCTTTACGTGGCCGGATGTGTACAAGGGATACCGGTCAAATTATAGTTGACATTGGCGCCAACATCACCATTATAAATCCAGCCGTTATGGAACAGATCTCCCTCGAGGACCGACCAGAGCTGGACAGCGTGCAGACGACCATGGTACTGGCTGATGGGAGCTCTGCACCGTTCGTGGGGCGTGGCTTATTTAGACTTCACTTGGGAGGCGTAGAGACTGATCACCCTATATGGGTAGCGGACATCGAGCCTTCAGCGGACATCGTGCCTTCAACGGTGAGCTCGTACGTAAGGATGATGAGTACGAGCTGAAGATCGACCAGAAGAAGGTCACGATGATGGATCCAAGCCAGCTATCTTCTCCGCAGAGTTGCAGTGAAGGGTACGACAGTCGTCCCACCAGGAAGTGAGGTTCTTGTTTCGGGAAAATTGACTGGGTCCCGCAAGACGAGTGCGATGGGCGTTCTGGAGCTTACCACACGGTTTGTTGCAGCACATAACCTCCTACTGGCAAAGACTGGTTAACACTGGATCAGGGGTGGTACCACTACGACTGTTAAATCCCACAGACCGACCTTGTACGGTCTATGAGGGTACCATCGTAGCTTTGTGCGAGCCTGTCATGGAAGTCAACCAATGCAAGTGAAGGACTGATGCAGTGGCAGTATGCCGCGCTTCTAAGGAGTCTGCATCAAGTCAGGGTGCAGTTCCCGAGTACTTGACGGACTTGCTGGAGCGCAGTAGTCGATAGCTAACCAAACAACGTGACGAACTTAGCTCCCTATTAGTCGAGTACTCTGACGTTTTCGCCTCTTCATCCAGCGACCTCGGGCGCACGAATCTTATGCAACACCAAAACACGGGAGACGCAAAACCAATCCGACAGCCGGCCCGCCGATTGCCATTGCATAGACGAAGTGAAGCAGAGACCCATGTGCAACAGATGCTGAAAGACGGAATAGCAGAGCCTTCTTCGAGTCCGTGGGCGTCACCCATTGTGCTCGTCAAGAAGAAAGATGGCACCACCAGATTCTGTGTGGACTACAGGAAGCTTAATGAGGTGACGGTCAAAGACTCGTACCCCCTACCGAGAACTCTTGCTTTGATGCACTGGCAGGGTCTGGTTGGTTCTGTACTCTGGACTTGTGCAGCAGCTACTGGCAAGTCGAGATGGGCAGCGCCGACAAACAAAAGACAGCCTTGACAACAGGTAGCGGTGGTCTCTACCAGTTTACAGTAATCCTTTTGGGCCTCTGTAATGCCCCCGCTACCTTTGAAAGGCTAATGGAGAGTGTTATCCGGTCTACCATGGGACGTTTGCTTGGCATATCTTGACGACATCATCATCCACGCGTCTTCGTTTGAAGACGAGAAACAGGGATTGTGTGAAGTCTTGAAGCGCCTGAGGTCAGCTGGACTGAAATTGAGTCCCAAGAAGTGTCATCTGTTCCAGGAATCTGTGACATTCTTGGGACACATCGTCAGCGGTACAGGGACCTCCACTGTTCCACAGACGTTGAAAGCAGTGCGCGAATGTCCAGTACCATCCGGAGTGACAGAGCAGGCCCATAGCTAGTATAGAGGCAACCGAGGCAGTTGCCTCGGTAAAAAAATGGCGTTTCCAAAGAAAAAGGTATGTTATTCAATTGTAACTTTTTATTGAGCGATTATTTCTTGAAGTTTTAATTAATAGTGCCTCGGTAAACATTTTGGTTTGGCTACGGGCCTGCAGAGCTACGCAGTTTCCTCGGACTCTGCTCGTACTACAGGTGGTTCGTGAAGTCCTTTGCAGAAACCACGCGGCCTCTTCACCGGTTGACGGAGAAAGGGAAGAGATTTATATGGACGAACAAATGTGACGAGGCCTTCCAGAAGCTGAAAGTGGCGCTTACCACTGCGCCAGTGTTAGCATACCCAACAAGTGTGGACGCCTTTATCCTGGATACCGACGCTAGAAATGATGGGATAGGGGGCGCTGTGCTTTCACAGGTCCAATGTGGAGAGGAGAGGGTGGTGGTGTACTTCAGTAGTAGCCTGACCAAAAGCGAAAGAAACTACTGTGTCACCAGGAAGGAGCTTCTAGCGGTCGTGAAATCGGTTAAGCGCTTCAACACTCTCTACGGTAGATGCATGACCATAAAACCGCTGGGTACCTAGGAGTGACAAAGACTCTGGGACACGTGAAACAACTGTTTTACTGGTATGGAAGCACACAGGACGTGAAGGACTGGTGCCGAAAGTGTGACCTTTGTGCCGCTGCTCGGAAAAGGCCCCAGAAAACGTCCCGTGCTTCGCTAAATAATTACAACGTTGGCGGCCCGCTGGAGAGGGTGGCACTTGACGTCTAAGGCCCCTTACCGGAGTCGGACAGAGGAAACAAGTACATATTAGTCATTGCTGACTATTTCACGAAGTGGATCGAGGCATATTCTATCCCGAATCAAGAAGCTGTGACAGTAGCCACGAAAGTGGTCGAGGAGTTCGTATCAAGATTTGGCGTACCAAGACAATTGCACTCTGACCAAGGGAGAATTTTGAATCGAATGTGTTCTTGGAGATGTGCACTCAACTTGGTATCGAGAAGACTCGCAGGACTCCGCTGCATCCGCAATCAGACGGAATGATAGAGCGCTACAACCGGACTGTAGAAGAAATGCTGTCTAAGTTCGTCTCAGACAAGCAACGCGAATGGGATGAGCATTTACCGATTGTAATGATGGCTTACAGGTCATCGGTACAAGAGACCACAGGATGTTCACCGAGTCTGATGATGCTGGGCCGCGAGATTTCGCTACTGGTTCACCTGGTGTTTGGCAGGCTAAAACCGGAGAAGACTTCCACGGACAAGACGGAATATGCTGCAAGGCTCAGAGAGCGCATAGACTGCTTACACAAGTTAGCGAGGGGTCACCTCAAAATTGAAACTGACCGGCAGAAACGCTACTACGACCATCGCGGAGTGTATCACAACACCTTCAACCGCGGGGATGCAGTATGGCTACACAACCCGAAGCGCAGGAAGGGTCTCAGCCCAAAGTTGCAAAAAACGTGTACAAGGTGGTTTCTGGTGGTTTATGGTGATCGGCCGAATTGACGACCTGTGCAGGTTCGCAAATGATCCCAGGCCCGCAAATGATCCCAGGCCCGCAAATGATCCCAGGCCAGCAAATGATCCCGCTCCGCAAATGATCCCCAATGGGAACCGCAAATGATCCCCAATGGGAACCGCAAATGATCCCCAATGGGAACCGCAAATGATCCCGTGAAAAAACATGGAATGGCATGGATTTTTGCCGCTGGATAGTGGATCTAAAGTATGAATGAAAGAAAATTATAAAATAATTTGATAGTATGCGCATTCTGATTGGCTGATAGCCATGTTTTCATAAGCCTGTGCAAACATGGAAATAACGTTCACACCGTAAGAGAAGAACCGTAAGTGCTACTTTTATCAAAATTATTATTTTATTAAAGAAATGAAACGGATCTTCCGTGTTTGCACAGGCTCATGCAAACCTCGGTAAGTTTGCGGGAATTCTCGAGCAGGTACAAACACTCGACCTGTGGTCTTGTGTTTGTTCTGCTCTCGAATTCTCCCAAACTTACCTCGATTTGCATGAGCCTGTGCAAACACGGAAGATCCGTTTCATCACCTTATATGAAGAACAGATTTTAATGATGTAATGATTTTTAACCATTGGCTCCGGCAGGGAACCCCCTTTAAAACATGTCCATCAAATTCTCCATGACGTCACGATTTCGACCAATCAGAGGGCGAACTCATTCCTATAATTCCCGGATCACACCTGTCCATAAAAATCGTATGTCGTTAGCGACATGTCCAATCTTGACAGCCTTCGCAGTGTCTGTAATTGACACTCGTGAACAAGGCGCGATTATGCTCGCTCCTGGCTAATACGCTTGTTATTACTTTTGGTATTGCTTTGAAATTGTTTCCTTGTGTGTTGTAAATAGGAGATACTGACAAGCAGGATGAGATATCTGGAAATGAAAACAAAATTGAGTCAGATTAATTGACCCGATGATTAAAAAAAGCCTAACCGGTTTCTGGTAATAAGAACGGTCGACGAAGGACTCGGGATTAAGAACTCTGGATTACTGAGGAACTCGGGTTTAAGTAAAAAAAATCTCAAAACTATCAAATTGGTAAAGTATTTACCAAAGCAAATAATTTTCTTTTTTTCCCCAAAAAAAATTGTTTTGTGTTTGAAAAATAACTCGGGTTAAAAAAACTATTTTTGAATGGGCCAAACAAGCCACCATACTACGTGTTATTTATTCTTAACTGGGCTTTAATTTCTTTAATTTTAACTTAGAGTCAGTATACTCCCGATTAAGAAAAACTCGGGATTATTTACAAAAAACATCTAAAAATTAATGAGTAACCCAGGATTTGAAAAATAAAAGAAATTCGTCCTTACGAGCCACCCGTAGAAGGTACCGTTTGTATGAAAAAGAAAACTAACTTTATGCGAATATTTTGATTTCTAAAACATTGAATCCAACGACCAGATTCCATGCCATTCCACATGGCATGGAGTACCAATGGGGATCATTTGCGAGCCGGGATCACTTGAGGTCCATTTTTGGGATCATTTGCGGACCTGCATAGATCCAGTGGCAAAAATCCATGGCATTCCATTTTTTTTCACGGGATCATTTGCAGTTCATTTTGGGGATCATTTGCGGGCCGGGATCATTTGCGGACATGTACAGACCTCACCTACAGGATACAAAAGGGACTGAAGTCGAAGGCCAAGATTGTGCACCATAATCGGTTGAAAGTTATACGAGGCGGCCAACGTACCGGACTGGCGAGCATGGACCAGAGCGCGAGTGAACCAGATAGATCTACCAACATGCCTGTCCTTCAAGCAACATATCCTCGTTCTAGAATTACCAATAATCAGTAATTGGCTTTTGCTCTTCAATTATCAATAATCGCTAATTCTGGAACACAAATTAAACAATGACATTCTTAAAACCAGTCAAGGCGGTAGACGCGCTCAGTGTAGTGGTCGTGGCGCCTGCACTGCCAAGCACAACACGCAAACGATTACGAGTTCAAGCCCGAGTAGGAGCGCTCAAAAAAAAAAATCCTCGTTTACCTTCTCTTCTCGTTACCTGTGAACCCTAGCTCTAGTGAGTGAGACATGAGGCAACGCAGCCGGGTCTATCTGGAAGTAACCGGGACAAGTTGTCCGCGTTCCTAGCATACCATATTTAATTTAAGAGGATTAAGCAGGATTAAGTGCTACTCGATCCACGGAGCAGAGATTAGATTGAGCGCCTTGTTTGCGAACTGCTGACATATCAATCTCAGACTAACCACAGAACCGAGTGAACGCAGCATGAGCCGGTACCATTTTCCCGCTAGGTTTGAGTTTCTACCGTATTCTGTGAACCTCAACTACCAGAACACCCTGCTGCATACAGAGGAAGAAATCGCGTTGGTCATCATGGGGCCCTTCGCCAACATTATCGTGTTCTGTGTGCAGATCATCGTTGCGTGGATCATACAGAGGTTGTTTGGTATCTTCCCTAATATCCTGTCTCGGTTCATCATGGCATACGGCAAGGGCACCCATGTGCTCATTGTATTTTACACAGATAGGATCGTGGTTATATCTGTCAACGCTTGTCTGCCTTTCCGATTTGCCTCCGGTGTAGCGCTCTCGGTATTTAGCATGGTTCAACTCGATACGCACAACGATAACTGCCGGATCCGCCACACCCTTACAATACAACATCCAATCACATACTTACATGTGCTAGTTTTATTTCCCTTACCACGAGTTTCCTTCCCTTTCTCTGCTACACGTTCACCCACAATGTATCGAGCTAAGGTCCGCAACTCAACAAGAAAACTGGCGAAATCACTGGGACTTTTCACCCCCTACCGGCCTCCAGGTAACCAAATTCATTATGTTTTTCTTCTTGTCTGTCCTGATCCCACACTTAGTTATCAGAACGAGCAGTCCAATGTCCATCCTATCACGTGTCGGGCGAGAATGCTTGAGACCGGTCTACAGGCATTTCGAAACACGTTAAACCCTGTAGCATTCCCCCTCTCCACGGCACTTTTTCCGTTCTTCACATCCCCCTTCCTCCCCTCCACAACTCCCCTCGGTTCTTCACACATATTCCCTCAGTTTCTCGGCTTCCCCTCCAAGCTACAGTGTTTTCTGTATAGCATCCCGCCCCTGAAGAGATTGCTATACAGGATTTGGTGGACAAACATTGGACTTGCTCTATCCCCTATGAGCTCACTAGGGTCCCCATCCCCTAAGTTTTCTTATTCCCTTATGTTTATTGGTATCTCCGTTATTTATGTATCTATTTATTATATTCATGCCCCCTTCCCAGCGCAGTCTTATTGTTATCCACCGCTAGCTACCTTCGTCATTTTACGACTCCCGTATTAACTACACATAGTTCGCCCTCCCCACTCCTTTCTACGTATTAATACGACCGTTTTCTTCCGAAATGTTCTCTTATATATTCTCCCACATAAGTACAACCTCACCTATTGCGAAAATTTCTAAACGGGCCCGCCCCCTATATCTTGCATTTCTTTATGTTACAGGGTCCACATTCCTTCCCATACCATCAACGCCCCTCCTCTCCCCAGGCTTAGGCTATCATTTTCACACAGGCTACCCATCATTGATTTATTCTCCCCTTTTGTTGTACTACGAATATATTTTCACTTTTGTGTTCAACTACACATATACCTTTGTTCATTCACATCGCTTCATTCATTATTTTCCTATATGGGCCCTTTATTTTTCCCATTTATAACCGTCTTCACTAAAACCATAACACAAAGCACTTTCAATTTATCTCGTACCAAGCCAAACTACCCCTTTACCGGTTCATAGCATACATACTTCCTCCCTTATGTGGGAAGGATCTTACGGCCGGCTCGTATACACGTGTTTTCATGGTTGTGTGTGGTTTATTTATGGCTTCTCATTAACAACACATCTGTCAGTTACAATATTCTTTACACCCGCTAAAGGGATCAAATTTTGAACTTTCTTATCTTGTGTTTCGTTTGTTTGCTGTATTTCGCCAAGAGGGGATCTAGGTTTTATCTGTCAACGCTGGTTTGCTTATCCGATTAGTCGCCGGTTTCGCGCTCTTGGTTTAGCCCTACACGTTTATCTATTTTCCTCCGGGCTCACTGTCACCACGTTTCTTCTCCTTCAATTACCCATTTCTTGTTTATTTTCCTCTAGTCTAGGCTCTTTCTGCACTATTTCTCCACCAATTATTTTATTCATAATTCACATAGTGTACCCAGTGTTCACCCCACCACAGGATATCCAGTCCTTCCGGCTCCTTTTCTTTATATAAAAAAAACATTTTATTTCTTTCACCTGTATCATTTCTTGCATTTTTTCAATCCGTTTGTCCCTTAATCTCTTCCAACCCATGGCCTCCTTTCACCTTGGTTTCTTCAACAAATTTTACCCTACTTAACCACCCCCCCCCCCCTCTCATTACTTTTCCCTCCCCCTTCCTGTACGATGTCCGGGCATATCTGCACTAACACAACAACCAAGGTTTCAGTCCCTTTCCTTCCCATCGTCCCGTCACCTGGCCCGTCACCCCTCAGGTTGTGCATTAAACTCCTTTTTGATGTTTTGTGCAAATACCTACATTAAACAAACAATAAAACAAAAACCATTCTCTTGCCCTTCCCCCCTCGCGCTGCGCATTAGACTCCTGTTTGATGTCTGGGTGCGAATACCCGCACTAACACAAAAACTGGTTTGCTTATCCGATTAGTCGCCGGTTTCGCGCTCTTGGTATTTAGCATGGTTTAGCCCTACACGTTTATCTATTTTCCTCCGGGCTCACTGTCACCGCGTTTCTTCTCCTTCAATTACCCATTTCTTGTTTATTTTCCTCTAGTCTAGGCTCTTTCTGCACTATTTCTCCACCAATTATTTTATTCATAATTCACATAGTGTACCCAGTGTTCACCCCACCACAGGATATCCAGTCCTTCCGACTCCTTTTCTTTATATAAAAAAAACATTTTATTTCTTTCACCTGTATCATTTCTTGCATTTTTTCAATCCGTTTGTCCCTTAATCTCTTCCAACCCATGGCCTCCTTTCACCTTGGTTTCTTCAACAAATTTTACCCTACCTAACCACCCCCCCCCCCCCCCCCCCCCCCCCCCCCCCCCCCCCCCCTCATTACTTTTCCCTCCCCCTTCCTGTACGATGTCCGGGCATATCTGCACTAACACAACAACCAAGGTTTCAGTCCCTTTCCTTCCCATCGTCCCGTCACCTGGCCCGTCACCCCTCAGGTTGTGCATTAAACTCCTTTTTGATGTTTTGTGCAAATACCTACATTAAACAAACAATAAAACAAAAACCATTCTCTTGCCCTTCCCCCCTCGCGCTGCGCATTAGACTCCTGTTTGATGTCTGGGTGCGAATACCCGCACTAACACAAAAGCTTATGTAGCCATTTTAAGGCGCCTACTATGTCTTTTGACGTATTCTAGAAAGCTATTAGCTGTTCGGATTTTCTAGGTGGAAATCGCGTCAACCGAAAATACTATGGCAAAATATTCCCGGCCTACGAATTTGTTAGTCGTCGAACAGAAACAAGAATTTTCTAGCTCAAGTAACTTCATGTTGCAAAGTTTTGTGGAGGTACGAATTTTTTAGGGATTCTTTTTTCCTTTAGGCAATTCTTAGGTAGCCTGAATTTCAGCCGTCTCCTCTGGGTTCGTTCCTCCCGAGAGAGACGTCTGAATTCAATAGCCGCTAATGCCGTCCAGTGACGTCAAGGCGGATTAACAATTTAACTTATGCAAATAAAACTGTCACGGCGGTAGTAAAAGTTCGTGAGAAATATTTATTTGAGATTATGCCGACCAAAATAAAAGTCTTACCTATATTATATATCTCCATCCATTTGCTTCTCAAGTGCCTCTTATATTGTGAAAGCCTTTCCGACAACAAATCGTTATATTATATTTGGAGGCAAAGTACAGTTGATCTTTGTCTTTCCGTTGATCTTTGTACATGTCTCGCGATCTGCCGTTCGAATCGACACGGCTACGAGATATTACCTATGTAAATGATGCAACAGAAAAGTAGAAAAACATGAAAGGATAATGGAGAATTTTCGATGAAATACGAAGACTCATTTACGGAAAGAACAGTTCCTTGAATAGAGTAGCGACATTCTTTACCACTGCGAGTGTGAACAAATAATCGATTGTCAACAACCCCGCAGACGCGACGCGATAAAATGTACATGTTTACAGGTTAGTTGGCCGGTCTTTCAATCCATTTCCAGATGTTTTCCTTACGAATTCAAGGTCTTTGCCAAAGACAATCACTCCACTGAAACTCAACGATCAACAATCGCGAGTCCAAAGTGAATCCTGCCGACTCCTCGGCTGATAATTATGATAATTATGATAATTATGATAATTATGATAATTATGCGAAATTATGCGAAATTATAGAATATGAACCAATCAAAAATCACTACCAGGTTTTCTGGTAGTGACGTCACTGGACGGCATTAGCGGCTATTGAATTCAGACGTCTCTCTCGGGAGGAACGAACCCAGAGGAGACGGCTGAAATTCAGGCTAATTCTTAGGGAATGAAAATGTGTTGTTCTGACTCTATTGATCAGACGAATTGGGATGTACGAATATTTTAGGGGAAACCTTTTAGTCTCCCTTTTCTTCTATAATTTTCTAGGGATTTAAAACAAATTTTCTAGCCAGTATTTCAGAAAACAATTTTCTAGGGACAATTTTTTTGAATCCGAAAGTGTTAGGCTAACTTACTCTCCCGAAAAGCTTTTTAACCGAAAACTTCGTTGGGTGCCCTTGATACGGTATCAACACACTTCTAGATCCCATCTGGATTCTCATTGTGGACTTGGCTCTGCTGAGGTGAGCAATACGTCCCTAGCATTCCAACTTTCAACAGGAGGGAGTAGTGTGACGGTTCATGTATGTCATTAGACTAGCTCGTATTATGTATGCTCTTTAATTGACCCTGTCAGGGTGTTAAGGATTATCATCTGTGGAATTGTAAGAGTCTTGCTACTAACACGGGCTCTCAGATATCAGGATCGATTAGCTGTCGAGCAAGAAAACGTGTCTCTCTCTACTCAAGGAATAAACGACTTTCAGCTAAATTACCGTCTCGTGTATTGGAAATCTAAGTCCGTTACAGTATACTGTCTGCCTTTCCGGGTATAATTTATGGACTTGTCTTATTGTTCCATAATATTTAATATATTTCTTTACTTCATTGCAGTGCAGTGTGGGATATTTAGTTGTCAATTCTTGAATTGCCAGGCTTTTAGAACATCTCTGTAGAACTCTGGAATGTCATTAATTTCTAACAAACTAGTGTTGTAATTGCATTCGAAAATGAAGTTTCTTCCATACTTTTGAAGTTGGAGGTGTAATAGACAAGTCCAAGATGAGATTTCCGATTCACATACCTTTTTAACCCATGCACATTTTACGGCTTTTTGAGAACGAAGGAGATCATACCAAGACCACCCCTAAAAGAGTGTCCCTTTTTAATGCGTGGATACGAGCAAGCGCAGAACGAGTTATTGGGGTTAGGTGGATTTATCGAGCATGGCGTAGCTTTTCTCCGAATGACGTTTTATATTGACGGACGTTTGGTACGCTTCCAATGTTTCGAAAAGATTTGGTCATGTGGAGAAGATTATTGACGGTGCCCTTCTAATGCCAGACACTTCAAACCTGGACAGACTAGACATGGTAGTGGGTCCCTATCGATCACTTAGTGGTCATTACGTAACGATGACGTCTTTGGTCACGTGATTTTAAGTGCATGCCCATATCTCCCTAATTTCTAATGCCAGCTGGCTCAAAAACCTGGACAGACATGATAGTGGGTCCCTATCAAGCACCTAGTGGTGATGACATAACAATGACATCGGTAAAGTGATTTTAAGTACATGTCCATATCTCCCTTTCTAATGCCAGCACGCTCAAACCTGACATACATGGTAGCGGGTCCCTATCGAGCATCTAGTGGTGATGACATAATGAAGATGTCATCTGTCACATGATTTTAAGTACATGCCCATATCTCCCTCGTTTCTAATATGCCAGCCGGCTGAAAAAAACAGACGTGGTAGTGGGTCCCTAGCAATCACTTAGTAACGATGATGTCATCGATCACGTGATTTTAAGTACATGCCCATATCTCCCTCATATCTAACGCTAGCCGGCTCAAACTTGGACAGACATGTTAGTGGATTGCTATCAATCACTTAGTAACGATGACATCATCGATTACATGATTTTAAGTACATGCCCATATCTCCCTCATTTCCTATGCCAGACAGTTCAAACTTGGACAGGTATGGTATTGTTTCCCCATGATTCACTTAGTGTTGATGACATAATGATGACGTCATCAGTCACATGATTTTTAGTTGTTCCGAAAAAGGGCTGCTGCTCGTTTTTCATGGCAGTTAGCATACTTTAATTGATTTTAGTTGATTATACCATGACAGTTAACTAAACCCCACACAAACCTACAATAGTTTTGACAGGAACTATTATTTAGTTTTCCATTGTAACCACTAGGTTGTGGACTTGTGGATTTATGTACTTGTCTATTATGGATTTGCAGTTTACAATATTTTATGT